>JAVJGG010000085.1:37027614-37037921 GCA_035590195.1 Aviceda cuculoides
TGCTCAGCCAGCTGCAGTTGTAGCTGTCAGCAAAGAGACAGCCAGAGAAAGGCTGAAAGGTATACTGGATTATAACAAGATACTGAGCTAAATTTAGGTAGAACTGGCTATGTGCAGACTGGCTTGTGATAAATGAGATTTGATTAGATGAATAACCTAAAGTTTTATAGTAAAGTTTCAAGTTTTTCAATGATAGGTCTCTGAAAATGTTGAAGAAAATGATTTCAAAATTAGCCAGATTTATTTGACCACCAATTCCAATGGCTAAGATTAAGCAATTTCTTCTCAAATTTCTTCTGTTGCAACTAATCATACTTCCACTGAACTTCCTCATAAACAAACTTGGTTGTTCAGCAATCACCTCTAAACTTTCTAAGAGGTTTACTACATTTACCTAGGAGATGCAAAGTAGCGGTATCTAGTAGTCAGGTTTTGGTTATAGCTTAACTGTCCATAAGACTTTTGGGAAGTGCCAAGACGTCTGTACGAAAAGCAAAATAAAACAAAGAACTTGCCCATAAAATGCTTTTCTGTTTCCAACGGATAAAAAAAGAATGATGCCGCATCTACGAGGGAGTAGTCATGAAAGATGGGGAGGCAACCGCTTCATCTTACAAAACAAATATAGTATAGCAAGCTCAACGTTTACATTTAAGTTCACACTGTATTAACACTGTCTTTATGTGTGGGTGGTAGTGTTTTTTGGCATAGTTACTAGATCCATATACAGGCGGTCCTAAGCCGGAAAGGTGCAATAAAAAGGAATTAAAAATAAATAAAACTGTCTTTACCATGTGGGTCTTGTTCATTTGACTTTGGGCTGCTTCTTGCTCTGCGCTCCGGCTTCTTTACTGCTGGAGCCCCCCCGCCGCCGCCGCCGCCTCCGCTGCTTGCTCCATTGTGGCTCTTTGCATAACCATTATATACAGTCGTGCAGCTGCCTATATGGCTTTTGTAGATGGATGAAGGAGGACTATTCAGACGGTTTTGGCGATCGATCTGCCTGTCTTTGAGTTTTTTGTGCTGTGGTTTGCTGTACTGATCTTCCCTGGTAATATAGCTGGACATCCCATATAGTGGTATGATCTCTGAAATGAAACAAATCAGCCACATTAACTGAGAACAACAAAATCACTGACTTTTTTCAGAAAGCCAAATTCCTGACCATCTCCAAACGCAATGACTCCAGATATCCCTGGAGATAAATTTTTCATAACAAAACAATTTTTTTTCCTAAAGAAAGCTTTTCTGGAGGACTGATGGTATTTTTGTATTAAGCATGCTCCTTTGCTGATAGGATTTCATAGCTCTTTGAATGAGTGTGTAAAAATACAGCAATTAGGGTGACAGTTTTTCCCCTCCTTTTCAGTCTTTGTGTTTTGGGGACACATATTTCAAGCAAAAATCCAGGGAGACTGATATTTCGGAAAGAGCCTTCGTAAGTTCACAGCAATTTAGCAGTTTCTTCCCCAGGGCCTGACCGGACAGAATAAGCCGAGATGCCCTGGTTTCAAGCTGCCATCACTGATTACATGCAATTTAGTTTCCCAGTATAAATAGACTTTACAATTGTGTCAACTGTGCCTGCGTAAGGAGAGAAGTGCAGCATGAAGTGTAAGCTTCGGGTAAGTAAAACTGTAAGCTTCGGGTAAGTAAAACTGTAAAAAACGCTTGAGAAATATCATAAATATCATATGTACCCTTCAGATACATTTCATTAAATACAATCCCCACTCCCCCTCCTCCAAGAATGACTATCTATAACCTAAGGCAGGTCAGCTTGCAGGAATCAGAATATCTTCTGCTTTTCTCTATAGTTCAGTCCTCTTTTTTGTGCTCCGCTTTGAGTCTGAAGCTTGAACGCCCAAAACAACAGTTTTGCTTTTGTTCACAAAATAACAATTGATACTCGATATATTCTTCACATTTTTTTCTACATCCATTCAGAAGTTATCGTACAAACTTCTGAAGCAAACGAGGATTCTATCCAGCCATTTGAAGCCTTGTTTGTAAGTTGAGATTGCCACGTATACTGTATTACAATTTTCCAAGTTGTTTCAACTAGCCAGATTTTCTTTCTTTGCTATTTCAGCACGTCTCAGCCTTCATCTTTCCTTATCTAGCTACATCATCCTATTTGTATTCTTGCAGCCACTAGCTGCCTAAAACCAGCATGCTACAAATAAATGCAGTTTTTGTTTAAAGTACAAGCCATTGTACAACAAATGGGAAACGGTGGATTAATACTCATCAGTACAATATTCACCATTTCAACTAGTTCAGTGTTACAGGTATAGGTCATTCCAGTAAAGCAACCAAGAATTTCTTTTAAATTTTATTTTTAAGTGGAATAGGCTTCTTGGTATTGCCAAGCTACAGAACAATTCAACCCGTACTTAACTAGCAGCTCTGTGTTCACCTTGCACACTACCATGTCTGTACCCAAGACTTTGTCAAGCAATCTGACAAACTGTCCTGTTCCCTTCTCAAGTGAAAAGTCCCCCCCCCATCTGGCTGGCTACACCATCCCACTGGTTTCCTGAGCTTCCCGCTTCCTCCCCCCAGTATAATGAAGTTAAATGTCAGCTGTAAGGGCCCATTCCTCACCAGAAAGTGAGGTCTGTTGGTCAACAGAAACTTCAAGAGGTAGCATCACTAGACACCTCCTTCTCTCTCTTTCTGCCTCCTCCTTCCTATTCCAGCAAAACCTTACTTCTGATGATATGGCTTAAATGTATTCTTTAGAAAGGGTCTGAAGTCCAGGAAGCTCAACAGTAAAGCAAAACCATGAATCCTGAATTGATTTCCATGTTAAACATCCCAAGTAGCTTTGCAGATTACTTTTTTGGTTAATGCCCTCTTTCAGATTACACAAATACTTATCTCCAGGGTGGCAAAGACACAACAGTGCATAGTTCAGACAGAAATATGCCCCTTTCACTCCTTTTCTTGCAACTATTTACTCATGGCCTGATTAGGGTTGCCATGCTACCCTTTGGTATCGGACAACGCTTTTCAGTGACTTACTGCACAGTCTCAGCTGGAATAACAAACAGAAAATGCCTGTTACTTCTTGGAAAGCCATGGCTGGGGGGCAGAAAGCACATTATGGCCAACAGGAAGCGGTATTCGGCTTTTCCCACTGGAAATGACTGCAGCAAGCCGTGCTCAGATCCAGCTCTCCGTATCCATCCTCATTCCCAAGCCAGAACTGACACATTTTGTGTCTTGGTTTTCTGTACAATGCTGCATCGTGACGCAGCAAGAGCAACTGGCATGAGTCATGTCCCTAGTCTGGAGCATGGGATAAGATATTTTTTCCCACTGCACAAATTAAGTTAAAATTGTTTTTGTTTCTGCAACCTGAGGTTGCAACGTAGGATTGCCCTGTGTTGCTGCACTCTGGATAGCTACACCCCCGCCTTGCTCTGGATGTTAAAGGAGGCAGCTCCATCCATGGCAGACAAAGCCACTCCGCCAGTTCTCCAATTCACTTCTACTCTTGGTTTCACTAGCCCTTAAAATTTGCTGAACATACGTGTGAAACACCAGTACCTTCCTTCCAGCTCACCTTGTTCTCCATATATTGTTGGGGGAAGATGATGCTGTGGAAAAAACTGTGGTGGTATGTCCCCAGGTCCAGTGACAGGAGGATAAAAAGCTGTATGAGAGTTGTGAATAAAATGGGGATGGTGCGTCAGGTATGGAGGCAAGTGATGGGTTGGAGAGATGGCCGAAGGATAGCTAGGAGGGTAACACTCCGGAGACTGGGGGGTAACCACCACCCTCCGAACGCCGGTGTTGTCTTCTATCACCTGGAAGGGAAGGCAGGGACATGAGCACGTTACGCAGCATCTGAACCAAACATATTTTTAAACACAGAGCTGTTTACAGTTCGGTCTCCCATTAGGAAACGGTTGGTTGTTAGGTTTATTCATAAACACATTTCTAAAATTAATATCAGCAGAAGTGATCATAGTGGTGCTGTGGCTTTTCTTGGAGACGCAGATAGCCACACTAATCGCTGGGAGACTTACTGCTGCTGGTGATAACTATGTGGGCAAGAGACAAAATAAATAACCTGTATTTAGGGAGTAAAACAATTGAAAAAGGAACACAAAGCACCAAAATAAGAGTACTCATTGGGACCAACCTTACATTCTGCCCATAAAATTTCTACCACTGGTTTTGACAGCACTCTGAGTGAGTAGGGACTTAGTAACGCCTGGAAATTAGCTGGCACTGCTATTGCAGAGAAGCTGCGTGTCTGCACAGAGACACGTACTCCGCAGGAACCCGTTGTGTTGACACACGTTTTCAAAAGAATTGCTCTGTTCACGACAGGTATCTGTGCAAGACAAATCATAGGGCAGAAGGTTTTTCCTGCTACAGAGCTGGTCTATATGTCTGTGCAAATCAACTCTGTAATATGCATAACTTGGCCCCCACATGCCATAGTCAAAGCATGTAAAAACAGATGTAGGAAGGTGGAAATGTGCTTAGGCTGAAAAAAGTTTTTCAGCTTATAATTTTTCCAGAGCTGTATTTCTGGAGAACAGTCAACCAGCCAAATTTTAGTCCAGACTTCAGAGCCAAGCTTTTCTTGAAGCTTATTCAAAAAACTTCTGCCATTTCTGGAACTTAAAAATATAACCACATAAGAACAATTACTATACCTTTGCTTCTCTACGTTGACGCGTGTAAGGCAGAAGCGCGTGAAGGAAGCATAATTTAGTTTCATACAACAAACAGGCCGTTAAAAACCTTATTTTTTCTAAACTGACTGATGACATACAGGTGGAATAATATATGTGATGCATGTGTTGTATGAGATAAGTGAATGTGCATCAAGGGCACCTGCCATAAGATGCTGCCACTCTCCACTGATTACCACCACCATTAGCTGGAATTATCCACCCTCCATAGCAGCACCAGCAGAACAGACCCTGCTACGGATCCCCACGCTCCAGCGACTCTCATCACATCACAGTATCTTAGGCTAAACCACAAAGAAAAAATTGTTTATGCTGATACACCGTGAAGTGAAGCAATGGTACGGGCATACGGTTGTTTCTGCTGCAGAGGGACAAGCCCCGTCTAAGGGACGATGCCCACGGCTCTGAGAGGTAATGCTCCAGCAAACATGTGTCCCTGCCTCAGGCATCAACTGAGCAAGTTACCATAGCAGGGTAAAATTTAACTAGTATTAGCTGACCCAACTCCTTCCGTAGGCCACGTGTGTCCTGAGGTTGTATGAATTTACACCTGTTCGCTACGGGCTGCGACCATGGACATGGACAATTTCTGTGGATTGGCTGGCCTCCTACAGAAGAAAATTTTCTATAGGAAGTTAATTAATTCACTTGTAATTGGTATTATACATTAAAAAAATGTGTTGCTTGCTAGGCTGAGTAACCAGAACAGGAATTGTTTAGCTTAGCATACTTGATCCTAACCTCTAAATTTACAACTTCAGCTAGCAATTTGTCATCTGCTAGCTTTAAATTGCGAAGACTTTACAGAGTCCTCAAAAGATGGCTGAACCTCAGAGATTTAGACTATCACATCATTGTAACTGCTGCATTTTTAGGCCTCCCATCTCTGCTACTAGTTCTGCTCAACCTCCACAGCACCTCTTATCCTGGGGCCACGTCTCAAAGCTGCTTTCCAAAACCTGGAGAAGAGGAAAATCCTGTTCTGTTTAGCCCATATTTGAAAAACAGAGCTACATATTTAGGACTGTGCACAGAAGTGCTGGACTTTTCGACTTGGAGCATGCTCTAATTTCACTGAGATAGCAAGTTCTTACATCCTGATATGAAAAGTTTTCATCATGGCTTCAACTAGTCCAAGCCTTAAAGACAACTTCAGTCTTCCAGGTGTGTACAAGCTCTTATCTGTGCATCTAGACCAGACTACACGTGTATTCTGTGCTCTAGTGAAAGATGAGTATGTTAAGGAACTGATTTAGACAGAAAGCTTGTACCCTGTAGCAGCACATGATGTAAACCATATTTAAAATTATTAGGATTTCTCTTCCTAAACTATCTTCTAGAGAGCAGGGAAGAAAGCTCAGAGTCCTGTCAAAGACCTTTTTGATGAAATAATCCTGCTAGATGAAACTACAAAATATCAGCAGTAGCGAGAAAAAAGCCAGAGATGAGGCGATAGAATAGAATATTTCTGTTGGAAGGGACCTACAGTGATCATCTAGTCCAACTCAAAGGATGAGCCAGCCTTCCAAATGACTTTCGTCAAAAAGCTAGGAGACTAATATCTTCTCTTTGTTTCCTCCCAGGCCATGAATGCTGGCAGCATTCTTGTTACTTCATGTGCCCATGTTCCAAATGAACGAGAAACACAAGGCACCCTGCAAAAAAAACCACTTTATTTCCCTATCCTACGGGGCATTTTCTCCCTAAACTAGGAATTATATAAGTAAATTTCTGAAGCTGCACATACAATCTTTGCATATGATATTCTGTCATTAACAGATCATAAAATCAGTAATCCAATGTATTATATGCATTAGACAGCTATAACAACAGCATGGGTTAAGACTGTAGATAACACTTCCAGTGGGTAGATTGCAGTAGTGCCATTCTGGGAGACAACACTCTTTCAGTTCATCAAAGACAGAGCAAATTAGTTTTGATCCATTAATGTAAATAACATAACTTAGCAGAGAGGTTAAACTTCACTATTTAAAGAAGAAATTTGCAATTTTTTGTGTCTGCTTAAAAGCGTTTGTCATGAAGATCATAAATTCATCAGGAAACACTCTGTCAACTAAACGGTCTCCAGTGCCAAGAAGCAATGAAACCCTAATCCCTGTTGAGGTCTCTAGATGCAACTGGAATATTAAAAGTAATTGCTATTACTAATTTTAGCAGTTTATATTTAAAGAAAACAAATATCTCTGGTCATTTGGCACCTAGAGCTAAACTTTCATTATTTTGTGTTTTTCAAACAGTTACTAGGTAAATTGTCTTTTGCTGTTATTTTTTGTGCTTGCTAGTGCAATTAGCATGCCACCTCAATAACAATATCATTATAGCATAGTTCTGTGTGGGGGTTTTTTTCATATTTTAAGGAGCTTAATTGCTGAGTGAGGTAGATGATCTTTCAGGAGAATCTGGGCGAACGATACTCATACACAATAAAATTGCCTCCCCCATCAGTTGCCACATTTTGAGAATACTATTTTAAATGTTATTTGTTTTACATTAAAGATATCACTGTAGCAATGAAAACTCAGTCTAACTAGAGATAATTCACATATTTAAAGTACATCACTACTCCATGTTCTCTCATTTTTCTCCACTGAAATGTAATACTACACCCCCAGGAAAAAGACAGGCATGTTAGTTTTGCATAGGTAAATTATACCTGTATTTTGTGAGTTACAGTTAAAGGAATACAATCACTCTCATTCTGTAACACGTTTACCGAATGGGTATAAAATGGTAACATGCAACTAATTTCCACTTGCTTTCAAAAAAGAAAAATAATTCTGTTTCACCTAAACTTGATGTGCTAGATTCAGCAAGGACATCTGGAGCATGGCCACTGGGTGGACCACAACCAGTACTTCGGGAAGTTCATAAACTAATTTGAAACTTCATTCATAAATCAATCTGTATCAGAAAACAGCGCAGAATGAGCTCATCCACCAGGAACTTGGATGTCAACATTTTATTTATTCATAGTTCATGCCAGCCCTGGCAAGTTTGAATCACTATCTTTGCCATCTATCACGTACAAACACTGGTATTAAATCTGTACCTCGAACCTGGAAAATAGATAGATGAACATCTATAACGCTGGCAAGAATGCTGGGGTATTTTAAATCTAGAATGATACAGATCTCCAGCAGCACTGCTCATGAACTTAAAAGGATCTTCGCTTTATGGCTTGCTCCACATGAGTAGGAGAGCTGCACAACCTTCCCTGTGTTCAGAGCGTTAGGGAGGATCACCCTGTTAAAGGATGACTTGATCGACCGCAGTCCACAAAACACGGAGAGCAGCTCTGTGAGCAGTAAGCCATACAAAACCAAAGAGTTCATGGCTAAAAGCTTCTGCTAGCCAAACACGGTTCTGGAGGAGAACACCTCTCTCGGGCAGAGGATGTACCCAAGACCAAAATCCTGGTTCTGGTGGATGTGATGGATTTTCTACCAACTTACAATGTCATTTAAAGACTTTCCTCTTCCTAGAAGTTACGCTTTAGTTCTGTCAAACGCTGTGCACTTGATGCAAGAATATCAAACTGCAGGACCATGGCTTGAGCTGCGTAGTTCAGACTATATGACCCCAACATTACCTCCTGACAAAAGGAGTCTTATCAGCACTACGCATACTTTATGCTCCAACCAGTAAATTAGTCCTTTAGCCTTAAATATCTGTGACAGAGACCACATATTAGCAACTCCGTAAATAAAGTAAAAACTGGAGTTTCATGCCAAATTTTCATGTCCAACTACACATGAGCAATTCCTCAAACTCCAGTGGAATTGCTCCAGATTGATTTCAGACACAGCAGCCCTCAGCCAATAGCCCTAAGCAAACAAGTTCACAGTTGTGCTTTTTGGTATTTCAGTTTTTCTAGTTCTCCTCATTAGAAGACCCCAAATCCTCCTTCCCCACTTCCAAACGTACACTGTGAAAAGCAGAAACAACCACCCATGAGGACATCCCCAAATTTAATAGCTTAGCATCCAAATCATGATCTTTAACCTTCAGATTATGCTGACACCAAGGAGCTAGAACGCTCCGGGAGCCAGGAGAAGGCATCAGGCCACAGCCCCTGATGGTAAGAAGCCTCCAGTGGACATCCCAGCGGAGGGTGGGCTCCCAGCCCGCCCCGCAGGACTCCTGCAGGAGGGAAGCAGCTCTGTCCGCAGCTGGGAATGGGAGTGGGCATTTACAGCTTGTGCCCGGCTCCTGACAAGTTGGAGGAGCTGCTCCTTCAACATTCAGCAGTTGAAGCTGAAATTGTTGATGTCGCGCACATTCCGTACAGATTTCTCTACCATGCCACCTTCCGCAACTAACTTTTACAGTAGCAATATTAACCACTGAGAGCATGGCAAGGGACTTTTTCTCTTTTATATTTAACTAACCCTTAGCCCAACTAAGAATTGCAGAGACATGAACTCTGATCTGATAGTTCATATCTGCCAGAGGTGCACAGAGGTTTGTCTGCTGAAAAGGAAATGCAAAAATAACTGGCTGCATTGAACTGCTCTTTGAAAGCAAAACCATAGCATGAAAGATCTGAACTGGTGGTGTGTATTTGTCTTCTATTATTTTCCTGGATTTTTTCCCACCCTGGCTAAGCCTCACCAGTGGGAACATCTCTTTAATATCAACAAATCCTACTTCTAGTCACGACTACTGATACGGTCCTTGAAGTCTAGAAATACAGTCTTAACTATTTTTCCGCTGCTTCCAGTGGAACTGATCTTGCAGGGCACACAACCTCCTGCCAATTTTTTGCTGATCATTTTCACAATACCAAAGAGGTAATGAAGCACCATTTTAATCCAAGGTTGCAATCACTAGATAACTAACGTAACATTTAAGGCTAATACTTACAGCTCCAACAGGCTTGGCGTAACAAAATGGAAAAAAGATTTCACACCATTTTTGAATAGGCACCATTACTTCTCCACAGGGGTATCTGCTTTCTGCCTGACACTTAGATGTACACTTTGGGGACAAATCAAACCAAAATTCAAATATATTTTGATTCATATCTCAGAGTGCATTAATTTGCTTTATGACCTTTCCCTTGCCATTCTAAATTTGTGTTCTCACTGTTTATCATAAAATAGCGTTTTTAACTATGAGGCAATAGACAAAAGCAATAGCAAATAAGGCAGGGACATTCACTACAGTAAGAACTAATTTGATTGCTACACACTTTCAACTACTATTTAATATGAAACAGTCTGAAAGGCAAGAGGCTCGCTCGCCACACAGCAGAACACACATTCTGCTGCTGAAAAGCACTGAATACAGAGTTTTCCCCTAAAACTTTACAACATATTTCCAGCTCCTTGGAAAAATTTCTTCAGAAGAGGGTGGGGGTTTTTTTGTTAAGAAACTACTTAAAGGCTTCTTTAGTGGAATTATTATGGTGCCCCACAAAAAGCATTAAAGAGGAACTGGGTTCAGAGAGAGATAGAACTGGAAGATTTTCATCACTCTGGTTTGGAAAGCGTTTCATTTCTACCCAACCATTTATCTCCGTACAGGGGCTGAGAGGTATAAACATTTCAATAACAAAAAGGTGTTAAAGTT
>JAVJGG010000085.1:37038021-37090093 GCA_035590195.1 Aviceda cuculoides
TATTCCAACAGAAGAGTAAATCCTTAAAAAACGCCTCTGCGTGATGTGGATCAGTTTATTAAATTAGGTGAGCGCATGAGGAGTATTAAACAGCACTGCAAACACTGTCTCAAAGCGTACCCCAACCACCCCCCTTGGGGTGCTTGAGGAGCAGGAGGAGGCTGGACCACCCCGCCGTCCTGCATGCCCTCTCTCCTAGGCTGGCTAACAATGTCCCCATACTTGAGGCATGTTTTCACTCTGTTCAGAAGTTAAAATACCACAGAGCAATTGCAGTATTTTGTGGGATTTAAGTATGACGCCATCTACAATTTTTCAGAATTACACAAGCTCACGTTTCCTGGGGAGAGGATGGGATTCTAGGACATCATCTATTTTCTCCTTAACAAGATGCCAAAATATATGTATCAAAAGTTCTCATGCTATTCATCAAGGATATTTGAAATACTTTGTATACTTTTAATGAAGCTTTCAGTCCAGTCCAGGTCTCAATGAAAGTGGTGAAATTGGATTTATTGTATTGTTCACAGCTTTTCTGCCTTACATCAACCCTTCTTTTTTTTCTTTTCTTTCTCCTTTTTTTTCTTTCCTACCTCACAAAGAGTCTAAGCTTTGCAGAAGATGGAAGGAACACAAACAATCAGTAATTTGAAGTGGTTATTTACATAGAAGAGCTGTAGCTGTTCAAGAGTTCCAAAGCCTAACAGCTTTGTGAAAAACTTTTTCCATTTTTTCTATAAAAAGATAATTAAATCACATTTATTCTTGAAAACAAACCAAAACCCCCAGTTTTTGACATGCTGCAGGATTTCTGCTGCAAAGATACTGAGGATCAACCTCACATTTTAAGAGCTACAGTGGCTCCTTCTCTCACTTCCCCCGGTCTCCTACCCCTTCTGACTGTCACACTAGAACTTAATGCATCACCTAACAACGTGGACTTCTCTCCCTCTCACAAAGGGAGAGAAGTTGCACAGATGGGCTCAATCTGTATGCATAGCTTTTGCTAGTGTTAAAAAAACCCTCTGGTATACGTAACAGCATGTGAAGGTGCACATGCATGCTCACTTGTGCAAAGGTGTGTGTACTGTCAGTAAAGAGGAGGAGTATGAAAATTCAATTAATATTTCTAAATAAACTTCAGACAAGTAGACTTCTCTATATGGATCAATGCTATTGCTTTTATATACACTTTAATTCTTCAAGAAGCGTTACCTGTGAGATGTAACCGGGAGGCACATGAATAGGGGGGATGGATCCATTGGGTGACATCATGGGAACCTCCGCTGGTCCTAACAGAAAGACAGAAATAAGATATTAGTTATTTCAGTCAAAAAAATTGCACAAGTGCTCAGAAAAGTCTAAAAATAGCTTTATTTTTGAAGCCTGCAATAACAAAATGAGCAGCTTTGCTAATTTCTTGTATATGGAAAATGCCTTGTGCCATCATTCTGAGAATAAGATCATTGTTCAATGACTTTACCATATATTCCATTGAAATAATATTTTCATCATAAAACAGCTAAAACATAGACTTTATATTACCCACTGATCAACTTATACAGCATTAAGCAGTAACACAATATGTCCTTTAGCAGCCCACAATTCCTATATTGAAATCTGGTTAAGTTATTCTTGTCGAAGGCATGGGAGCAGAGAACAAAGCAGAAACTGTGCAGGCTGGAATTAGGCAGCTCCCAAGGAAAGCGTCCAATTGTGGGGGGGGGGGATCACATAAGTGAAAAACTATCTATCTATTTAAGAATGCACAAAGACCAAATTCATTATCTCAGCTATTCAGACTAACCTTGGAATGTGGTTATACAAGCAAGAAGCTTACGGTTTCCACTCAGAAATCCAGCCTTGAACATGCAAGTTCCATTTTGAGGCACTGAGTACAAGTATAACAAAGCAAGTGCCATAACCATTCGACTTTTGCAAACAGAGCCCCACAGCTAAAAGAAAGCATCTAGATAAAATGGAAATAGTTTCCTCAACTACTCTGATTCAGCCATTAAAATCGGGAAGATCACACAGAGCAGTCAATAAAATGAACCCCCCAAAATCAGACAGATGTTTGCAACGAGTTTACTACTTCGAAAAATGAATTTTATTACTTCCTTATTACATACTAAAATGTTTACACTAACCTGTTAGTTAGCCCACTTGCCATGGGCTACAAAAATAGTCACGGTCGAACTCTCGAGAAGAGCTCAGAGAGAACTCTGCCCCTTATTATTGCAAATTGAATTTTAGCTTTGACAGACAATACAAAAGATAACTTCATGATCTTCTCCGATGGAAAAGCCATCTAACATCTCCAAACCATATCACATCCT
Source organism: Aviceda cuculoides (assembly GCA_035590195.1). Taxonomy (NCBI): domain Eukaryota; kingdom Metazoa; phylum Chordata; class Aves; order Accipitriformes; family Accipitridae; genus Aviceda; species Aviceda cuculoides. The sequence goes on from JAVJGG010000085.1 coordinate 37,040,361, forward strand.
AGCTAAGGAAACTAACACTAAAACATAGGAAGGACTTCAGGTACAGAGGGGATGTAATGGCCTTTAGGAGTGACTGCTCCCAAAGTTTCGACAAATCTAATGAAATCCCCAACAGCAAAGTGAGCCACAGTCTGTTGTCTGATATCAGCAAAACCATTCCACATTAAATTATCAGAACGTCATTCCCTATCCATCTACATTTTTTATACTCCTCAGGCTGCTTATTGTACAATAAGCAGGACTTCCCAACCTCTCAAAATCGAAGTTACACACAGGAATCCATCCGAGTTCTTTGTATCTCTCGCCTCTGATCTTTCTTTGCTTTCTCTATCCAGTTATTAATAATCTTAATCAGCACATACAGTTTTTACTAGTCAAATTAGATTTGAACTGTGGTAATTTATCAAGTGTACTGAGCATGGAAACTCCGAAGTTTAAATGAAATTAAGTCATTTTAGGTGTATGGTTCTGCTGCTTTTCATACTTCCCTATACTCAACTATGTAGGGAACTTTACCTATACTACAGCCCTAATAAGAAAAAAAAAAAACCAAAACCAACCAAAACCAACAGTCATTATTACTACTTCTTATTCAGTTCATATAGGTCCCCCTGCCCCCCCTCCCCTCATTCTATAGCCTTTTCAACATTAGTGGTCTCCCTAGATAGTCAACAATTTTAGTGTGAATGGGAAAAAACCTCAGCATGAGCAGTAAGTGATTGGGGGGGGGGGAGTTGCCACCTAAATGGTTCTATTTAAACCCATCAAAAATATGAAGTGATAACTGGTTCAGAAGGAACTTTACAGAAATATTATTTGAGTAAATGTGTTTCCTCTATCAAAAAAATCTCTGCAGATTTCTTTTGAGGAATAGGGTTCTTTTATCTCTCTCTGAATCTGCTTTGGTCTATATACACTGCCAAGTTTCACTCCACAGTAAGTTGGACAGTATATCCATACGTAATGGCCAATACCGGTAAACACACAATGACACGTTTGGGGGGATTCAATCCACACTGGATTATCAAGTGGTGTTTAGTTCTTCAGGATGGAACATGCCTGAGATTAGGTAAAGTGAATAGTTAACATTGTTACGCGACTCATTCCTTGTCAGTGATTTCTCAAACCTGGAAAACTGCAAGAAAAAAAGTCGTTATAAAATCAAAAATCCTAAGGTCACCATTTAAGTAGACAATAATTTAAATGTTACATGCAAACATTACTTGATAGAATAAAGCTTTGATGTTTAACCCATTTCAGCCCCTCACCATAATGCTGTCTACTTATAGTCATATTGCCTTAGCCAGTCTTTCTCAAAAAGAGGTACTCTGACTTGGAAATACATTTAAAAATGGAACAGTTTGGAGTCTTGACATACAGACCAGATAGTCTCTATAGAACTAATGAGAAACACTTCGCTTGGCATGTCTCATATCTATCCTTCTAAACCTTGTGCCAGTTGCTCATATGGAGTAGCTATCTACTTGCAGGAAGAAATCAAACTCCCACATCAATACTGTTGACTGTAACACTTCCATACCAATAAAGAAACCAAAACCCACTGTGTTTTATCATCAAAACGTGCACCATGCAAGACGATTCTTAACCTTGCGTATGACACACAAACTGTTAAAGTCATTTGGATAACAGGTTTTAGAAGAATGACAGCCTAGTGATTTGCAGCTAGATTTTGTTTCCAGTACTTTGATTTCAAGGCTGGCCAAATGACTTTAGCATATATTATTTCATCTCTCTCATCAATGGTATCAGAACAACTTCAAGCGGTAGTGAGTAAAATGCAGACCCCATCTCCACAGCACGAGTCCCAAGGATTATTAAAGACTATTCTTGTGGTGAAACCATTCCCCAATTAACACTAAAACAAAACCATACTTTTCTGGGGGGTGTGTTTAGAGTATTTTTGGTTATGTTAAATATTTTTGAACTGTTAAAAAGTAGACATTTAGAGAACGATGTTCCTCAGCTGCTGGTATCCACAGGATGGATACAAGTAATGAGTCCTCTAGGGAATTAAAACTTTTCAAGTTTTAATTGAAGCTCATGGTTCAATACGAAATTTAATTTAAATGGGAAAAAAGTCAGTCTGTTCTAACACGGACGCTGTACGCTGCAATGAGCTTGCATTACTACTTTTCAAACCTGTTAAAAAACCGAGGCTGTCTCCTGAGTTCATAATGAAACTGAGCCAGAAAAGCTTTGGCCACCTCTGCTGACAAAGCAAGAGGCCAAATTCCACCCCGAGCTCCAACACTGTAAATACCGAGCACCTCCATCAGCTTCCAGAGGGCTGCCCCAAGCCGCTGGGGCTGGCCTCCTCCAAAATGCAGGTGCGAGAAAATTCTTCTTCCTCCTCCTCGGAATTGAGAGGGAAAAGTGGAGGAGCCACTGAGCTGAAGGCACCAAAGTCCATCAGCCAAGCAGGTGACAGACCACATTCGTCCGTAGCTGCGAGAGCACAAAATTTTCATATTTCTAACATGTTAATAATTAAGGGGCAGTAAAAGAAGCAACTCAGTCTCATATTGTGGCAGAGCTAATTAACAGCTTGACGCGCCAGTAAGAGCCTGTCCTCCTCCTCCCAAGCCACATGCTCCCTCTTTTGTGCTGTTCTGTCACCCCTCTGACAGCATAGAAGCTAATTATTTTAACCATTTCAGATGGTCAAAAAGGTTTTGCAAATCTATTGCCTTTTCAAAAAACACTGCACACTTAGTCTAACAAAAATGACAACAATTACTCTATTCCTTCTCGTACCACGGTTTATTGTGTGAAGCTGCACATCAAAGCAAGTCTCCCTTCCATCCCCGTCTCCCACTTCCCCCGCCAAGAGGATGCTTCTGTCACAGAGAGATTGTCCGGGATTCTGGCCATTCTTACTCCTTCAGGAATAACGTCACAATCTACTTGAGGAACTTCTGTCCCAAGGTTTTCAAGACTAATTATAGCCTTGGTTGCAATCCATGACACTTTCAAAATTCTTGTATAAAACCAGTTTTGGAATAAGTACACTTTTTTTCTTGTTCCTGAGAGACCTTTTATGCACGCATTAAAGATCACTTTAGTTTAATTAGGGTTTTTTCCTTAAATTATAGAAGCCAAAATCTGGCATTTCAGTTCCGCCAGCTATAGCAATGCATCTTTCCTATTTATTTTTTTCTGCATAGCATTATAGGGCAAAGAAGTAATTTTACTACACTACTTTCCTTTCCTTAGAGCTTTTCTCTCTTTATTAACAAATTATATCTACTGTAGAATATTTTTCACATCCAGCTCCAGCACACAGGCATATGTTTGACTCCATGCTTCTACTGACCGTTTTGTGCAGCTTATTACTAAGAGCAAACCCTGCCAGGCTTTGTTATAAGTTCCTATTCTGAGACCAGTTACTGAAAACTCTCTGAAGTTCAGAAATTTCTCAGCCTTGTTTCTAGCAAACACATACTGACTTACTGTTTCACACCACAATACATACATTAGCAGAGAAGCAACACGAAATTTAGTGATTTGGGCACTTTTACTTTGAAATTTAAGAACCCTGTACATTTTTATGTCAAGAACCTACTGCACTAGCTAAGTAGGAAACTAAATCCAGCCAGATAAATGCATTATATTTTATAAAGCTTAACAGTTTTAAGCAATCCACAAAAAAAACCTATGGCTCCCTCTGATTCACAACAAAACGGGTATCACATCTTCCACTACATGGGACGCGTCTCAGGAAGCAAATCTATGGAGCAAGAGGCGTGACCAAATGAAAAGGAAAGATAATTAAAAGGCAAATGGGCCTGCTTTGCTAAAACAAATGACCCAGGTCTTGCTGACCTTGGCCAGGGCCCAAGGGTTTGCATTTTCACATGCATGAGCAGCTGTTCCAGAACAATTTCCTCAATGAAATAGGCACAAACAGGCTCCCTGTCGCTGTCAGGCACACGTGTCTTCTCCCTCCACTTGGTTATTCTCAAAGCAACTTATGGACCAAACTAGGTGATGACAAGGAAAACAAAACAAAACAAATCCTGGATCCTTCCATTCACCTTCTTTCCTTTGCAGCAGAGGTGTGGCAAGCATTTTTCCCAACCTTCCGACCACAGCCTAAAACTGCTTGTTAGCACAAGCTAACACAAGTATGTCAGACTACTTCAGAAAAACCTTTTAAGTAGGATGTAAAGAGCTTTCACATACAAATATCACCACAATTTTGAGGTGCCATCTCTCCTAGAGAAGAGCTAATTCAGATGCTAACTACGCTCTGCTCACATACGGTAAAAGGCAGAGGAAGAGTCAACTCCCAGGTGGCTACTTAAGTTACCAGGACACAGGGTCTTAAATTTGGTGCTGCTGAAGATCCAAATACTTTGTCCTTAAGCGAGTATAAATTTGTAGACAACAGCAACTCCACGTTAGAGAGAAAGGAAGGAGCAGCTTTTACAATACTAAGGGCTTGAGGGGGTAAAATGACAGCTTTAAAAAATACCTTTGGAGAGGTGTGAAATGGCAGAAAAAATGCCACCTATGCTGCATTCAACCTGCCATAGGTGGGGTCGGGAAAGGTGCAAAAATAACGTTATCAATATAGCTCATCAAGGCATAGGGTTAAGGAAAGCATCCAGCACTCGGCCGTCCCCATGGCACCAGCTCAGGCCTGAAGAAGGCAGCATACAGAGAGCTTTATATTGCTTATCCATACATATTTATCCATTTTTTTTAAGACAACCTCATCTACACATAAGGATTTGAATAGAAGGATGCCTACCACATCCATTCACACTGTCTGGCACCTCAACTGTTTTATTTCCTATTCGGATCACAGTTTAGTAGTACGAAGTAATTGCATCACCTTGTTAAGAGTAGTACAAAACCATTACCAAAACCCTCAAGTTTAACAGAAGTGGCTCCATGAATTTCAAACTATCTTGGGCGCATCAAATGATTACTTAAATGCAAATGAAACATCCAAAAAAAGGTATCAGCCTGAAGTCTCCTGCATCTTCATGGCTTAACCACCGAACACAGTTGCCTCAATCTGCACATGCAAACATAGCATTTGAAAGTGGAGATTGAAGCACATTTGATGTAGGTAAAATGTGCTTAAACTCCTTTGCAACTTCTACGACCAGTTTATGTTTTTACAATATCCTTTCTAAATCCTGTGACTACATGAGGAGAGGTTACAAATTATAAAAGTCCTTTACCCACTCCCCCAGATTATCAAGTTAATTTGCCATAAGTGTAATTAAAAATAAATGTAAACATAATTAAAGTTATAAAAACTACATTGGTGTCCCAGCGTTTCAGTGCATTATCATTATTAACATTGAACTGCAAATCACATACACTCGATTTACATGTTCAGTACTTGGACCTTACAGCCACAGGCACTACTATAATATCCAGTCTACAGTCTGGTTTTGACTGATGTTTTCAGCATGTGCAGACAAACTCACTCAAGCAAACATCAAATCAAAATATTCAGAAACCTGTGCCAAATGCATCAAGCAGACAGCTCCTAGGGCATTTTCTGGCTTATTTACGTGACCACACCTTTGCTGTTTACGCTAGAGACTCTTGAAAACAGTTTATTTTACCTGTGTTTGCTACTTGACCTGCTACACACAGCAGGAAGCTCAAGTACATTCAGTTTGGAGTTAAAGAACAGCACTGTACACTTTAATGTAAGAACCAAGAGATTCCTACTCAGCAGCATGCTATTTTGCAATATGTGTCTCCCAGATGTTGTATTCTGATTTGGGACATATTCTAGAAATAATACAGTAACCCATAAAAACAGGAAATTAACTAAAATATATCAGTTGCACTGAACATGCCCTGTCCAAAGCTATCACAATACTACAAGCTGTTACACAGCAGCAGTATTGCATCTGAATTTGAAGAGGAAGCTAGGTTAAATGCTCATTTTTATCCCCCGCAGAACTACGAATTAATGATTTTTCAAACATCAAACGTTTGACGTTCAAACGTTAAGCGCATTGCACTTGGAGATTCTTACCCTGCGAGCGTAAAGACCTGTCCCGCTCCTCACCTGCAAGACCTCACGCGCTATCCTGCACCTTGGTTTTGGGGGTCATCACACTCAGCTAATTTAATAAGCGCAACAGAGCCCAGACAAGGCCACCGGGCTGCTTGAACAGCCTGGCACATCGTCCACCGGTGCATCGAGAGCTTCTCCCCCCACTGCGGGGCTGGAGGGGAGCAGGAGGAGCCTGGAGACAAGGACCCGCTCCCGCAGCGCGGGGCCATCCTACGCCCGGGACAGAGCACCAAGGCACCGCCACCCCCAGCAGCGGTGGTTAAGCTTACACGGTACGAGAAACGTTGACAATCTAAAGCTCACTGAAGTCTTTAGAAAAGGTTAGACAAGTATACTTGTTCAGCCACAGAGAACGGAGATGGATGTGAGGGATTCTTCAGGTCTCTTGCTGTTCTTCCACATTCCCAGGTGGGTTTTGTTTCTTTTTTAAAGGAGGCCCATTTATTATTCTAGAGTTTCAATTTATGGGCAACATTTTGGAGTGGAACATTTTGTTGTTGTTGTTTTGAATAGAAATGGAGTGTTTTCCTGCCCTAATCTGAACAAACAAGCTGGATTCTTTTGCTAAAATAAACCTTTTCTGATGGTTGGCTCATCAGCCACTACTGCAAAAACACTTGCAAAGAGTATGTTGCAATACTTCAAGCATTGAAAATAAGCATACTCCCATGGCAATTCACCAGATGGGCTACAGATTGTAAATCATAGATGTCTAGACTAAAACACAAGAGACAAACATCTGTCTAAAATCAGTTGACTTGAATGGCAAATACTGTTAAATAAATTAGGACTACTTTGGAAACAAAGGGAACAACCAACTACGTTGAAAACATCTGAAATTAATCCATTAGCACACAAGCCACAACACAATAACCTGAAACCGGAGAGACATTCATTTCGTGATGAATATTAGCCCAAGATGACACCCTAACATCTGAAGCAGGAGCACAAAAGCATTTCTGTGACCCAGAACCATGTTACCCCCACAAGGACGCACAAATCCATCCCCAGAACATCTGGCTGGAGTGGAGTTGTTATTCTCCCCGCTTCACGGGTGAAACTGTGGGACAAAGAAATTAAATGCCTGATGCAGGGTCACACAGGAAGCTTGTGGGAACGTAACTGGACACAAACCCAGAATAGGGTTTAGGTCATAAGACAATACTTAAGCCAGAATAAATCTTTGGACTGTTAAAGAATGGTAGGGTATCACATAGAAAAATACTCTGTTGTGAAAAAATAAGTCTTCCTCACATCTACTAACTTTTTTTTCCTTTCTGTAACCCTTTGTTTCATGATAGAAATATGCCAGAAAGTCTGTGGATGAATAGACAGAACAGCACTACCAAGAAAGGTGAGACAGAAGAGACGTTGCACAGAAAACTGCAGCTTGTCCTTTGCAGGAGGCTCCGACAGAGAAAAGGAGACCATAAAGCTGAAATGAGAAATGGGAGAAACTTGTCAAGTATCTATTGCCAACCCATGCAAATGATGGGAGATCTCTGTCGGCATCAGGCTTCATTTTAGATTCAAAAAAATCTCATGTATCAAGTTTTTACACTGCTAAAGCTTTGAACAGCAACAGAAGGATTAGCATCCTCCAGCTGAGTTTCCAACCAGACCTATATAACCATTGCACTAACTTATAACCAGAACCCAGTTTTAGGGAAACAGATGTCGTGAAATGAGAATTTTTACTTTTGCACCAGTTATTAATGGCATTATAATTTACATATAATACAACACTATTTGCCTGGTATCAACAGAGGTTATTTATTTGTAGAAAGACAAACAACAAGCCACAAGAACATTATAAGGATGGAAGTTCAACTATAGACGTTGTTTTGCCTTTGCAAGTTTGAGGCGGCTCCTCAACACATTCTAGTAATGCAAATGCTTTTGAGGGAGCATATGTGCATGGGTTAGCTTTCTGGCACATTTATAAAATAGCATTCACTTGCAAAAAAGTTTTGTTCTCTGCAAGAGGTTTATACAAATGCTAAACTATCGGCTTTGAGTACAACTACCATTAAAAGTAGTGATAATTATATAACACCACTTTTCTGCAGCAGTAAAAGAAAACGCTCCAGTTATTCATAATATAGTTATTGCATTCCCATGGCAACACCAAAAGGACTGTACGATCAGCAACAGACCCAAAACCTAGCCAACAATGAAGTTACACAGTATGTTCTCTTCCACCTGCCCCAAACAAGGCGGCAATTAGGTGATGGCTATTCTTTACTTGTCCACCCACAGCGAGAAATACCAGCCAGCCAGCAAAACTAAAGCAAACTTCCAAACCCTCCCACCCGCCCAGCGCTGACACAGTGCCACCAACCACCATCACAGGCGCTGATGAGTTTTGTTCATGACGTGTCTGGATCCTGGACTTCAGTGAATCACCCAAAATTCTCTATTTGAATGTGCTCATCAAAACCATAGCAATTAATACCCACCTGCCACAAACAAGCACTCTATCACATAAGGGCAGGGAGGGAAAGAGAATCATCAACACTACTGCTACTCGAGTAAGTGCTGGACTATTTTGTGAGGCTGTGGTAAACTGCCATCTCCCTAGAGTAGAAGCACATTTTTATATTTTTTAAATATGTAAAATATACATATTTTTAATATATACACATATATATTCAGTAAGTATTAAAAGCAAATTTCAAGATACTTAATATTTTCTGTCCCTTTATTACAGCATCACACTTATGCCAGAGTAACTTAGAAAAAGAACGCAAGCTAGAATTTTAAGTGACAATCAGTGCAGTGCTCAGAGCTGCCCTCAGAGAGCCCAGGGGTTTCCCAGCTGCTGAGCTTTGCTCACACCACAGGGAGAGCTATCTCCTCCTTCCTTCACAGTGGTTCGGTAATCCTGAAGCAGCTCGTTAAGAATTAAAAAAAAGAAGCTGCATCTGAAGTAGAGAAGCCTCAACCAGAACATCATTCTTCAGGATGAGTGAGTGCACCAGGCAAACCAAGTCCTTCCCTGAAAGAGGGAGCTGCCAGAGCACAGCTCTCCCCTCCCCGGAGAGCCAGCCCTACCCGAGCCTCTCCTCGCTCACCTTGCTTCTTCAGCAGCTCCAGGGACCCAAGCTCCATGAGGTCCCCAGATAGTGTCTTCCACTGCCTACCTGTCTTTGCAACAGAAATGTGTCCAGCTCAAATTACTTTCATTGAAAATTTTTGCTTGTTCATTCTCCATCGATAGTGGACAGAAGAGCCTTCTATTAATTTCTTTCCTTTTACGAAAGCCCACACCCGTTTCCCTTCGCTTTGCGCTATTACCCTCGAGCCTGCCCTCCCACAGACCAAACAAACCTCCTTTTTCAAGCTTTTCTCACAGCTCACGTTTACAGACCCCTGATTCTCTTTGCTACTGTCCTCTGAACCTCTCTCTTGCAGCCATGCCGAACCAGAAGGAAGGTGCTCAAATCCCACCGCAAAGCCCACCTGAGCCACCTGAATCCCAGCGAGGCACAAAAAGCTGCTTACGCTGACTTTGCTTCCTCCTGCCCTCTTCTACTCCAGCAGACTCCTTCCATAGCTCTCAACTATATGGTGGCTGTCCCAGAGAAGCCACCAATTTGTTTTTTCACAGCCTGCTTTCCTTTATAAATACTAAAGGTGAGGACGAAGGCTGTGACTCACCAGGTTATGTTTGAAGGGCCCTGTCATCCTCCCCTCATTTTCACTTCATTTCTCATACTTCTGAGCTGAGCCACTGCAAGGAGCACATTAGTTGTGTTTTAAAACATGCCTTTCAGCTAACGACAGGATCACATCCTTCAAAAAATAAACCATAAATTCTTACCTTCCTGTGTCCCCAGATAAACAAACCTATCACATAGCATGACATAGCAGGGAGAATTAGGCTTTTCCCTTTCTATCCAAATTAACTGTTGATGAGAAACAAATATTGCATGATTAACTAAATTCTTCTAATTATTAAAATAACATTTCTAATTTAAAAAGAATGGATCTAGGACAGTTTCTCCATAGCACATCTGAAACATTCTGAATTTTCAAATGCAGTAAAGGGAGTTTCTTGTTGGCTATAGTAACCGTGAAATTAATTTACTATCCAAAACATTCATCGTGCAGTTTGACAGAGATTAAAAACCCTCTATCCTCCAGGGAGTAAGCACTTCAACTGGCAATCACTCTTCAGGTATTTATCACCGAGGAGTTTTTAGGGGAACAACATACAGCTTGGTATAACACAGAGGTTATTAAAAAGTTTTCATACATAAGCAAAAAAGTTCTCCTTTCAGTAGTTCCCAGGTCTTGAGCGTGTCCCTCCTCGCAGGAGAGCGGGCTGGCACAGCTCCCTACGCTCAGGAGGCTTCATGGGTGCAGTTGCGTTGGAATAATCCCATTGCTGGGGCCCTTCCCAGGCTGCCAAGGTTCCCAGAGGGATTACCCGGGCACAACAGAGCCCGCCATGACAACTCCACCCGCAGAGTCTGGAATTTGTAGAAAGCGAGTGGGGTGCGGGGAGAAGGGATTTAGCCACTTCGCAACTATTCAAGGAATGCTCTTGATTTCCTCTTACCAACCTTAGGTTGAAAAACTATCTTCTGAATTATTTGAATTTCTTGGTACTTCAACTCTATGGTTGGAATCTAACATCTCCGTTTGTAAAGTAAGTAAAGAGTCCAAATTCAGTATTACAGCATCTCTCCTTACAAAGCAAGGGGAGGGAAGAGAAGTGGCAGCTAAGAAAATGTATACACTGTGTTATTTTAAAAAATATATATGGTTTTCAAAAGGCAAAATTCTGAGTCATAACTTTGGTCCCTGTGGCTGCAGGTGTACATGTGCCAAGAAGGACAAGGACTGTGTGTACCCAGACAGAAACGGGGAGCACAGTAGCCTTGACTTAATCTGACTGATTAAAACACAAATCTCACTCACCTGGTTTCATTTAAATTATTTCTGAGCATTAAAAAAGGAAGGAAGGAGAGGAAGGGAAGGAAAGGAAGGAGGAGAGGAAGGGAAGGAAGGAGAGGAAATCACTCTTCCTAGCATTTCTGTACCTAAACTATCAAACATTTGTGTTCTAAGGTAGAAACCATCATTTCTGTTCAACATCTCTCTTCAGTTTTAATGGTATTTCCATGCCCCCAAAACTGCATGTGGATACAACCGCTCAACTTGTGCGTTGCACCCACAACCAAAGTGCTTTTCTATCAAAAGGAGGAAGAAATCCACAGCCACATTCTTCCTTTTCTTTCTCACTTCCACTCAAGCCACCCTTGGAAAGCTCCTCCAGTTTAGTGAAAGGCTGTTCCTCCACCCAACCCCCTGCCCACCCCTTCAGCTGCTCCAAACCAAACTGCTTAGGACATCAAGCAGTGAACGGGATCTTTTTTATTTCTAACCCATTCCAGTGACCCTGTCAGTCAGGCAGCACTGCCAACAATGGCAGTGGCGATGAAAGGACAGGAATACCTGGAGTCAGTATTGCTGCACATCCAACAGTATTTGTCTAACAGTGAGCAAAACAACTCACTGGCTCATACGAGTTTGTGTGTTAGCCCTCCCAGCACACAATTAAACAAAAAAAATAAAAATAATGAAAACAATTTGTCCTGGTGACTCAGAATCTCCACCGCTTGAAGAAAGCCCTGCTTCTGTAACACTGCATCACTCTGGCTTCAGATCTATTCTCGTGGGTCTCAGGCTCGTGACTCAACCATTTTCCCCTGTATTTGCTCATGCAGTTACCCATCAAGAAGTTACTGAAATTTGCATGCAACATTGGGTCTGGCTATAAAGCAAATCATCTAGAGAAATTAATTTCACTGGAGAATATAAAAAAAATTAATATTGTTATTTTCCTTGGAAGTCTAGAGAAATTACAACCCATCAACCTTTCTGGTTAAAGGCTGCATTGTTTACCACAAGACTTTCTAACATTAAGATTGCAACAATGTTCAGCAACTGTTTTAGAAATACCAGAAAAAAGCATCCTGGAGAAACACGCCGCATGCACTAGCTACTTTATTTGCTCAGAGTGTTTAACAGGTTAACTTCATTATGTTAAACTCCAAGCAGTTTTATTCAACTTCTGTCTCACTTCTAAACCTGCTGCTTTTATTTCAGACCTAAAATGGGTTTCTGTCCCAGAAAGATGATGCATTCAGAAAAAAATAGTGCATGCCACAGCCATGTCTTTCTTCCATAAGCTTCTTGTCTTCATTTGCAGCATCCCTGAAGACCTAATTGCAGTGATTTTTTCAAAAGCAAAAAATTCAAGTTTTGACCACAAGCTCCTCGCTGCCTTCCCTTGTGCTGAAAAACCAGGCAGCCACTGAAGTTCATGTTGCATCCTCTCTGCATCACACTCCTGGACTCCCAATTTTATGTCCAGGTTTGCACAGCCTTGGAAAGCAAGTTAGCCTTTGATTTGTAGGCAACACCACCATCAGACATTATTCTTAGCCAGAGAAACTGAACATGCGACATGAAATATTTTATGTCGAACCCCAGACAGGAGCATGTGGAACAGCCTAGCATGACAAAATTATAGTCACCTCATTTATTTTCCAGGAGTAAGCTTAGCATGAAACATTACATCTTGCACATAACAGCATTAGAGAACCTCTAAACCCCGTTGTACGTTATCTTGTAAGCTCTAATACCCCCTTTTATAGGAGAACATAACAGAGAAAAGAAACTATCAGATACTGCCCCATCAACAGCAAGAGAAAGAACCAGGAAAAGAAATAAATTGTGGTGATGCTCAGCTCTCTAACCACTAAATCACTCTCCCTCAGTATACAAGATTCCATAAGTCATACAACAATCCAGAGCCACGGCGAAAGAAAACAACAAAGAATTATCTGAAAAATGTGGTTTGTCACTCTGCATTTTGCCTGCATCTGAGCTACATTAAATCAATACAGTTTTCATTAAGGAAATTATCTTTTCTAAAAACTTTTCTGTGTCAGCATAACAGAAATATTGTTCCACACCATATGTTTTAAGGTTTTACCTCCCTTCTCTGTCTCATTTCTGTATGTGCGTGTGCACAGATATACATGTAGTTGTATACATACACTTACGTTGGCATATGTGAGGTAAAATTAAGAACAGTGACATTTTACCCATAAATTTATGACCATGGAAGATTTTAATCTATTCCATGTGATAGTGCACTAGCCACACCCAAGTGAAGTTCTGAAGGATGTAAAATGCCCTACAATGACACATATAGAAAAACAATGTTTACAGTGATTGGATGCACAGCTACATGTTCACGTTTCCAACATTTATCCAAAATAAAGGATATCACTATGCCAAATCCATAAGCCCCAACTTCCAAGCGAGTTGAAAGTTTTCCAACAAAGGTTTTCCTATAAAAACCACGGGTGCCAGAATCAAAATATTTCACATGAAAACTCTGATGACACTGATGAAAACTAGGCTGGCTTTCAGGTCACACTCACTACCCACCACGCCAGCTCTCCCACTGGATACTAGGAATTTAAAAGATCTGACAAGCTAAAGACACTTTCAAGGATCTTGCACCTACTACAGCAAACATGTGGCGAACTGATGGGAACCAGTTGCCTTCTGGAGGTTAGTCTGGGCTGCACTGCCCCTGGCTACGAGTCCTCTGAAAAAAACATGTTTGGCATTTCAGAACCTAACGAAGAAACCCTCAACTTCACACAACACATGGTATTACCATCTTTATAGCTGGGACTACTGCTAGGCAAGGTAGAAGGCGCAGCTGGAGTCCACAAGTCCGATTCTGTATTAGCTGGTGGTACAAAATATATGGCAATAATTCATAAACTTACACGCTCGTGTTTCAAGCTTAGTCCATTTTTCCTGCAAAGGCCAGGTCCAAATGAGATTTTGGTAGGATGTGGCCATAACTAAACACTTCCTTATAGGTTACTCGGCTTTACAATTGGGCTTCTGCTTATCAAGACATACATGATAAAGATAAGGGATCATCTGGTAAAAATTGTTACTGCAATTTAACTTCTCCTACTTTAAGATAAATAGAAGTTTCTTAACATCATGCACATATGGCTATTTCATACCCCGATATACTATACTGAATCCATTAACCAAGGCCATTTACTGGTATTTTATAGAACTGTGTACCACATTAGGGCATTTTATCAGCATCTTAAAAGTACAGTAAGCTACGCAAACCTCAGAGAGTGAATTAACTTCCAGATACAATTTATAATATACTGTGAAGAGCTTATAAACACTCAGACATGGTTAATTTTTTCTTTTAAGTTTTCTCGCTATGAATGATTGACTATAGTTTATGTCAATACTGCCTCAAGAACGAGCTGTCACTATAGAAACAGTGACAGCAGCGAAGTCCTTCCTCCCTCTCCTGCACACAAAAGTCCAGGAACAAACACATTCTTGTTATTTCTTAGATAGTGTGTGCACACTGTGAAGTCCCAAGCAGAACTCGGCAAGTTCGAGATTTTTCTTTGGTTTCAAAATGCATTTTTTATTTCCAGCAACTCACACTCTTCACATCAACTTTTCCTTCCATGTAAAAAGCTCTCTAACTTTGGAATTGCAAAATTGCTTGTGAAGCATTCTGAAAACAAAAATAGATGAGCAGTGCACTTAAAGGAATTATAATCCTTATTTAAGTTAGATATAAATACAGTTAGGGAACGGGAGAACGTTTCGGGGGAGGGGGGAAACAAGGGTGAAATTTTACTTGTGCTGGAAAGAGCCTCAAGTTAGTATACTACATACTACAATTCTCAGATTGATTCACCGAAATCATATCAAGTTATCGATACTATACAACTAAATAGCAGAGGCATAGAGTTAAGCTTGTATAAAACCCTCCAACATCAGATGAGCTCGCACAGGTAAGGGAGCAGTTAATGCAAATGCTGCTGTAGAATCAGGCATTACTATGGTAATTTTCCAATACAGAAGCCTGTTTACAAACTACAACTGAAGGCTTAGAAGTGAAAAGAATTATTTCACAGGCACTATTTTAGTCTCTTAGAAAAGGGTTATGATGAACTTGTTAGGGACAGCAAACATTTTTTCAAAATAAACTGAATGGTATGTTAACAATGTACACTTACAATCCCCCCCCGCCCCCAAAGAAGTAGATACAGCCTTTTACTGTGAAAAAAAGTTTCAATCTAGAAATACAGCAACAAATGGTAAAAATCCCATCCCTTCTTTTTAACTTCCTTCCCTTTCTGAACCCCTGCATTAAGGCAGTGCTCTCATACGGTCACTAAAGGTTTTTTGACATTGCAGAGGGCTGAAAGGACTATTTCTCTCTCTCTCTCGCATTCAGAAAGCCCGAGCACAAGAGGAGCTATTCAAGCCGTGATGGAGTGCCTCACAGAGACTGCAATATGTTCCCAGTTGGCAAGCAGAGATCTGTTTGGACAGTGAGCCCAGCCATCCCCTCCGCAAACACCAGCATTCCTGCGACTCCGCGGCAAGGAGCACTGCGGGCCCTTGTCGAGGGCTCTCGCAACCCATCAGGTTAGGGCTCCAGAACAAACACCTCTTTGTGCGGCGCTTACAATTCAATAGGCTTTACAAAAAAAGCTCTCTCCCTCCACTCAGCACTAGGTTTGGATCCAAAAAAATATTCAAAAGCTGAACGACGAGGAGGAAATACCATGGGATTATATTTAAGTGTATCTTTAGTAGCTTAAACTTTTGGACAATATTACAAATCTGTCTTTGGATACTTATCTGGTTCCTAATGCTATGGCTTTTTGAATGTTTCTAAAGCCACAAATCAAAATCATCAAGCGACAAACAGACTGGAAAGTACTAGTGTTACTGCAAGTTAGTAGTGGATATTAAAAACTAAAATATCACCCTCGGCCAAAGCAACAGCAAGCTGCAGCTTTCATATGGTACCACCAGCCCGTGGTGGGAGCCCTCTCTCGACCTGCAAACGTACAGAGAGCTGCACTCCCATCCCTTCGCTCCATCTCACTGCGTGCCTGCAGGAACGAACCAGGGCTTCATCCCCGTCCGTGGTTATAATGCCAGCTCCTGCCACAAGGAGCTGCGAAGCCTCTCTAATACAAAGAGACTCTGACATAAGGCACCAGGCCTCCAAGCAATCAATGGAAGTAATTAGCTTTCTCTGCCTGCCGTGTGCTCCATCTTAACTGTTGCTATTTTGCACTTGTGGAATTCATTAACGCAACCCTAACAGAGACACCTGCAACTTCTACATACTTAATCAAACATCCTACTTCAAATAGACTTAATAGTGGCAGATTCAGTAAGAGAAAGAAAACCAAAACTACAAAATTACACGAGAAAAGCACTATTTGAACACAGTAGGTTATGCTACAAAGTCAACCGAGCATAGCCCTTGCCTCAACTTACTCCCACCTCCTGTCCCAAGTCTGACGCTCATGCCCAGTGCATTTAGTAGCTGGGCTAGAGGTGGGTTTTTTGGTTTTGTGGTTTGTCTCTTGTTGGGATTTGACGAGGGGAGAAGTGCAAACATTAAAATCAGGAGAGGTTTTCTACTGTGATATACCTCAGCTCAAGAACAACCACCGGGCTTGACACAACTATGTTTAGTCCTATGGCCAGCGTCACGTGGTATCAGATTAATCAATCAAAATTATCTTTTGAAATCTCTGAGTTTACGAATCTCTAGGTTTCCTCCTCCATTCTACCTGCGCAGCATTAAATCGGGCCTCTGCTCCTGCCTCCAGGTCATAGCCCACTGTTGGCTTCCAACAACCACGAACGGCGAAGTCCACTCGCCTTCCGCAGCCGTCACCCGGAGTACGTTCAGCGCGCACAGTCTTTGGGGATCGGAGCTGTCAAAAGTACAAATCCCTCGAACTCAGAAATGGTTATCGTCTCCCCCACTGCCACCTTGCGTGGGTTGAGTGAGATGCAGCCTCTCTGTAAGTGTGATGGACGTATTTGGGGAGAAGGGATCGCAAGGACCTGGAGAGAGGATGGCGGCAGCGCTCTGCAGGGAAGGAGGAGGAGAGGTTGGGGAGTGGAAACGAAGACCCAGCAGAAGCGGAGAGGACACGAAGGCACGCACACAGAGTTTGGGGCACCTTCTAATGAACTCCTTGACACACTCGTTCAATGAAGAGGGGTAAATTCCCTCCCTAAAGCTTCAAAAGGCATTGTGCAGAGCGAAGAGGAACAGGAGGAAAAGGGTAAGTGGGAACCATGAAACTTGTGGGATTTTTTTTTCATTTGCCTCCCAGTTTCCAAGGTCGCTCACTGGCAGTGCTGTATCTCTCAGGTACAGTCCTCCATCCTGCACAGATCATCAGCCAAGCTTCGTAAACATTAGGAGAGCTTGTATGTATGGAAAAAGTCTATATTTACACTGCAATAATACACCACTCACTGTAAGCCTGAAAATGAAGCCCAACCAAAAGGCTCTCTCTAAATGAGGGGGATGGGGGTCTCTTTAAACATAAAATGCAACAAAATTATACCACGGAAACTCTGGGACATTATTCAAACCATCCACATGAATAAAACATCCCACTTTTGCCAATTTTTGTTCAAGCTGACTTCAGCTTTCTGCTTAAACAAACCTCAGGCAATACTGACATCATTTGTAGCAGAGGCAGCATTTTATTTAAGCTTGAAATCTGAGGGTGTTGGGTAGATTACCAAATAAAGAGTTGATTTTTCATCTACAGAATCTCAAGTGACCTGACTTCAAAGGCTGGATTTAGACTTACTAAGCCAACGGAAAACAAACATCTTTAATCTCCATACTGACATTAAACTCAAACAGAAAATAACTCTGGGAAAAGCCTTTATCATCAGACTACTACATAGAAATAGGTGAGAGGTGGGAAAAAAAAAATCCAAATTATTCTACATGAATAGCCTGCCTCACAGGCAAGGTTCCTCTCTTCCTGCTATTTTTTTTCCATCCCATTTTACTCACCTCTTCTTCAAATGTTAAATTATGCTAGGCATTAACACACCTAAACACTGAACACTAAGTATTTACTCTAGGGCAAATGCAGACGTTTAGGTTCGTACACAAACACCTAAAATATCTGTCTTCTGCACCTAGGTGCTACTGCACTTTATAACTAAAAATGAAGCTTTGTGCATGAAAGAAGACTGGCAGCACCAAGTGATTATTTTTGGCCCTGGAGATGTCAAGTTATTGGACCTGAAACCTTATTTCTAGTATCAGGACTCAACACTGCTTGTTCCTAATCTTTGAAAACACACCATGAGACTAGAAACCACATGCCTGGCTAAAAAGGACACGCTAAGATCAATTATCTTCTTCCCCATCTCCGAAACAACAGCTTTCAAAAACTGCCCAGAAACTCAAAATATATAACACTCTCCAAAAGAAGAGAGAGAGTAGAGGAGGAAACCATGTCCTTTACCAGAGGAATACTGCCACCAAACGATGCGTGGTCCAGGCATATATAGGTGACCATGTGCCACTGAGATGAAACAGGCTCTGGGTTTAAAGGCAGGAGCTGTTTAACTATGAACAATAGGAAAACAACATTCAAAGCAGGAAAGATAACATAAATTGTTTGAAATTACTAAATTATATTTATTTGGGGGAATTCCAATAGACAACACAAGACAGCATATACATCCTTTATTCAGGCTCTGGAAGGTAAGTGATCTAAAGAAAAGCTGTTGCAAGCTGCACAACTCAGACTTACAAAAACATACCCACAAGCAATAACACGCCATCACATTTCTTTTTTCAACAAAGTCATTGCCCTTCTTTTGAAAACGAATATCAAGTTTCCTGCTGAATAAATTGAGGGAGCCTCATTATTTTTAGCATGCTAACTGAACCTGTCAATCTACTTATATAAATACATACAATTAGTTTGATCCAGCAAGATGCTTAACACATGTAATTCTAAGACTTTAGGAACACGAGCGACTCACAGGGCGCACATAATATCTCGCAAGTATGGAGTTACATATACTGTGCGTAGCTTAAAAATACAGTCACAGAAATACAGCATTGAATGGGGAAGTCCAAGTGCTCCCTTTGTACACAGGCACTGAAGCACTCATCCAAGTTTGGTTTTACCATTCCGGCGCTGCCTGTGTGAAGTCACACACATTTTACACACGCTGATGTGCAAAACTAGATCACCTCCAAAAACTAGAGCACAAGGCAATGCTCTTTACGTGCGGTTTTCTACCAGTAACCTAGACTTCTCAAAGCGAAGCTGCATCAAGAAGCCAGGTTTTATAGACCCAGTGAAACTTTCTCCCCGGCAGCAGACACAAACAAGCCCTGGGGAGTCAAGAGACACAGAGGGCTGAACTCCACCCCTAGGTCTACGTCTTTTGAGATATAAACCTTAAATCAGCTCAGTTTGATTAGCAGAATGGTATGTTCTCTTGAAAAGCATATGACATTCAGTGAATCTTTGGAAACTTTCTTCCCATTCACCTTCCAATGGTAATTGCAAAGAGTACCAGTCTCCACAGGGCAGAAGAACACCGAGAAGCCGTTACTTCCTAAATGCAACTTGCTCGTCAAAGTGACTCAGCAATGGCCTGGGAAGGTGCCTCAGCAGCACCTAGCAAGAGCTTCTGCTAGATCATTACAACTTAATCTAAGCTGCAGGCTTGTGGACAATGCTGGGTAGATGTCCGAATTGGACTTGCCAAATTACGAGTTTGAGAACACAAAACGCACAATGCTGTGAGGTGGAAAGCACTTAAAAATATCATTGAATGGAATTTTTGAATATTTATGGACAGATCAGCTGTAACTGGAATGGAAAAACCACCCACACTCCAACCCCCTCCTTCCAAACATCAAGCCGGGAATTTGTGACGTATACCTTTAGAAAGGTCTTCAAGGAAATACAGCCCAGGGTTTAACTACAAACTCTGCCTTTGTCCAGATGTATAAAATAGCTTTTGTAACTGAAGGAAAATCCATTACTGAAGAGAATATTGAGGATACGGAGTAGACGGAGTGAGACTCTTTTCAGAGGTACACAGCAATATGATGGGAGGCAACAGACACAAATTGGAAAACATGGGAAACTGCAATCAGATATAATGAGGAAATCCCCCCCACACACACACTTTCTTTTATGAAAATACACCATGAGGGTGATCAAATGCTAGATCAGGTTGCCCAAAGAGATTGTGGAATCTCCATCCTCGGAGGTGTTCGAGACTCAGCTGGAGAAGTCCCTGAGCAACCTGCTCTATTTGACTGGCTTTATGCAGCTGGTTGGACTGGATGGCCTTTGGAGATCCATCTAATCTAAATTATTCTATGTTTTATCTCTGCACTACAAATCTTTTAGTTTTAATGCTGAACATAAGCCTCAGAGGCTTCTTAAAAACACAAAAATTAACAAACCAAGACATCCAAACAATATGAAATGTATAATAATAATCAAGAAAGTTTTACATAATACAAGGTTTCTACTCATGTCTGCTAAGTGACTTATGGTCTGTTAATTACTCCACTTCACGGCAGCCCGGCAGCCCATTTCTTATGAATCCACCAAGCATGAAAAGAATGCAAAGAACATCAGGTAGAAGACACCTGGAAATTTCTTCTGCCACAATTTGTTTCAACACTTACTAATACTGTGTGAATTATTTACACCAAAAAAAAGATAGAAATGCATCAGAGTACCAAGTGAAGTCTTGCAACAATTTTTGAGACATTTCATTTTTGGAAGCTTAATCCTGCTGCCTATTAGTTTTCCTTCGATGTAGGCAACACTCAGGGTAAAGCAGCTTTTCCCTTGAAAGCATTGCTTTCAAATACTCAGTGTCATTAACAGGAGCTCCTAAACCTGGCAGGTCGCTGTTGATATGATCAAACAGCACACAGTCATTTAATGAAGTCCATTGGATAAAAATTACCTGGCCTACATTCATCTTTGAACAGTGAAGTTGTTTTTGCTTTACTAAATTTTAAGACTGCCGTTAAGAAAGCCTATTAAGAAAGATCTTTTTAAGCTCTCAACAGTATAGCTGGATACTTTGTACCACAGCTACTCATGATCAGCATTAAAATCATTATAATCAGATAATTTCAGGGCTTTAGGGAACCATGCTCTACCATCTGGGGACCGACCAAGCTGGAGTAAATCAGGCACAACTCCACTGATGCTGAAGGAATTAGTATTACAAAATTATCGAAACTAATCTTACAGGCCATATTTTGCTATGTACTAATTTGAAAATATACCAGATGTCTTTATTTTCAATAACGAATAGGGGCCAAATTATGAAAAAAAGCTCTTAACAAACAACAGATGATAACCAGAAACAGTTTGCGGGCAGCAGCAGAACAACCGAAGTGAGATACGCTGCCTGTACGGGCTGAAGACCTTTACCAAGGAGCCCTGCTCGCTCAGGCAGGCGCTTCTCCGGGTCCATCCTCTTCTGCCCAAGCATCGCCGGTAACACTCGCTCCAGGCAGCTGGTAGAGAAACTAGCCTGCAAGACCGGGCAGGAGTGGGCCTTTGCTAAGATTTACCAGAGAACCTTTAAGGGGTTTATTAATTCATTTCTGCAACTCCTAAAAGAAGGGCATTTTCCCTGTCAGCGTCACATAAATATTTCTCGTTCCTTCAGAAATATTTTGCTGTTTATGGAGGTCCTCAACAACTGCATCAACCAAAAAGTCTGACAATCTGTACTACAAGAAAAATGAGATTTCATGAGATGGAGTAGAGACCGGACTAAGAAGATCCAGAGGATTTACGAGTTTGGCATTACCATGTATCTGTAAAACCAGTCACCTTGAGATGGATCCAAATAACATTTGTTCAATGACTCCTGTATATAAAGATGCATTTTTCTATACCAAAGTTTTCTAATGCATGGGACTGTTTTCAACACAAGCAATGAAAGTTCATCCCAGTGAATAATGCATTAATTACCCTCAACTTAATTTTCTCAAAATTTACTTCCATGATAACACTTAACTCTAGAAGAAGAGGTGCTCTAGGTGATTCCAGGCTTCAAAAAACAAAAAAAATAAAAATCACACTCCAAACATAGAAAGTGTGCTGACGGGACTGAGGCATCTTCTACTCAACAGAAAACGTTATGCTCCCAGCGGTGCGAGGTACCGCATGCACACACAGGTTAAACCAGAAGAGGAGGCATGGATATGCTTCATTTGAGTATTATGAATGTTAAATAGGTCAGTGGTTACTAAATAAATGAGACATTCGGACTTCCAGCCACACTGACAAACCAACCCCGTTCTCAAGTGTCAGGATACAAGCACAGCTCAGAAACAAATTTGGAAGTCAGTCTTTGATTAGCAGTTGCTCTCGGAGTTCAAGACGATCCTGTTTTGTGTGTACAGCTAGCACAAGATGATAGTATTTTTTGTGTTAAGCCAAAGCTCTGTCAGTGCTGGTTTAAGAGGTAACACTACTTCTTTTAATGCTGTGTCCTAAAAATTTAAGAAGTTACCAACAATTGTCTATACTGGGTTAGCTCTATTCAGTGCTATCTATGTGCATCCCTGTTCCAGCTAGGAGAGCCACGTAAACGATAGTTACTCTGCTCAGCAAGACTATTTAAAGGATGTGAAAAATTATTCAAGTTCTTATAAGACACTTCTGTTAGTTTCCTGGTTTTTACTGAGACATGGGAGAGAATGATTTGCAATCATCTTGCACATGCAGCAGCAGGCACATTTCCAAAGCAAACTGGCAAAGCACGATACGAGACGACAGGCACATCACAGGAGCTCTGGAAGCTGTTCGACGGCGGAGTCACCTCCATGATAAAGCTGCCTGCAATGGGCAAAACAGAAGGACTGAAAATCCGGCAGGTGTCACCGGCCCCTGGGCAGGGCTTTTTTAGTGTGTGTGTGTGGGGGGGAAATCATCCAAGGAGCTACCCACAGAAAGTAGTTAGAACTGATTATGCTTTTTTCCAACTCAAAAAAACCCTCCAAACAACAAAACCAGCTGAATTTTCAGTCCTCTCCTCAGCAGCACTCTTCCTACAAGTGGTACCAAAGAATACATAAACTGTATTTTCCCACTGGAAAATTATTTAAACCTAAATTATTTCCCTGAATACTGTTTATATTAAATCACTGTTGCATTGTAAAAATGGCATAAGTATGGAAACACTTTTCAAGACACAACCATTTACTTTTGCACATACACACACCAGAGAGGAAATTATCTACACAGTTGTAAAAATAACTAAAGGCTTTTCCTCTGGTATTTAAAAATTAATCTTGTTTATTAATTATTGCCTTTTGAATGAGCAAAGCTTTTAGTTGTGTCAAAGCTATTAACAGTGACAGTTACACATTAAACAAATTAAATATTCAGCAGTCTCATTCCAATGCCCTTTTGTAACTCTGCAGAACGTTTACCAACTACCTTGTCTCTTTTGTAAATAAAAGGGTATTTCTGCATTTGCTTTAAAAGCTAGCTAATTTCAGATTTCAGTAGAGATTTTATGCAAATATTTATGACAGTTATATAAATATCCAGGGAATTTTTGCTGTTACAGAAAATCATGGCAAGGGTACGCAGACCCTAGGAACCATCCCCACTCCATGTTTAGAATTCCTCAGATGCTTGAGCACCATCATTTTGGCATCAGGGCAACAGTAACTAAAGTCCCAGTTAGGCTTGTCTAAAACATCCTGTAAGAATAATGGTATGTGGCCATTTTGTAGATAAAACCTTATGAAATGAGGATGGTCTGAAAGGCTTTGAAATCAACAGATTCCATTTCACAGCAAAACAACGGAGAACACCAAGTGGAAAGGTCTCCTGTATTAATAAAAGCTTGAATGTACGTTAATTCTTACATTTGCTATTAATGGTGGGGAAAGACTGCATGCATCTTGTTTTCCACTGTGACCAGTGACCCAGCTGGAAACACAAACAAGCAGCGATTTCTCTGCCATTCATTTTCTCGCTATGGCAGAGCATTATCTCTGACCATCCACTGCCTGCACCTATTTCATCTTTTTTCTTGAATAAAGTTGGTTCACTCACTACAGAACTGCTCCTAAGCAGGAGGAAGGTGGTATCAGCACTTTTTTTCTACAAGTTTTTCAATCGTAGCCTTGGGAAGCGAAACACTTGAGGTCAGCTCCATCCCAAGAGGGACCATGAGCTCCCATCAGCTCAGACCCACATTATACAACAAGCTCTCTCCCCTTGAGATTAGTGCCCAAATACCACATGTCAGTGAATACTTGGTAAAACACTTCCACTCTCTAAATTATATTTAAAAGGTCTGCGAGACACAGAGAAAATTATAATAGAGAAATGAAGGGAGGGGGGCTGCTCTGGGCACAAGTCAGGCTCTCGTACAGCTACAATATTTTGATAGCCTCGTGGAAAATCAGAAACTTCTGATTTTCATCCATTCTCTCTTCAATTCAGGGTGGAGATTTTCATTTTGGTCTTTTCTAGCACAGTTCAGCTGCCCAAAGATGACTCCGTGGACCTACAGACAACCAGCACAGCCTACTGTGCATTGCATCCCCAGCTGAAGCAGTCAATGGGGTGTGGTATCTAACTGGAGAGCGATGGAAATAGCCATGCTGGTCCCAGTTTGCAGTTGGTATGCCCTGTTTGGCCAGTGATGTTTACCGATCTACTAAGGGGCACAAAATAATCCATAAACATACACAAGCTGTTCTAAGGCGTAACACATTGTATTTTACACTTTATTATTTACAGGAAGCAGTGTTTAACAGAAGAGAAAAATCTAAAGTTGTAAGAGTTCAAGAGGTGTTCAAGCTCCCTTTTGTATTAATTAGCATGGCGTAGTACTTTCACGACATTCTAAATATATGCTGTGCATATGTACGCACTCAATATGTATCATAATTACATAGATATTTCATATTATGTGCAGAGTGAGAAAATTAAAAACACTGTCCCAAAATCAGAAACGCGATATGATAAAGAAAAGCTATAGAAATGATGCTACATGCAGAATTACAAAGACAACATGGAAAAGCATTAAGAGTTTGTGATTTCAGATAGTGTTTCTGGGTTACATACTGTTACAGCAGCAGATAAAATGATACTTCAGCCTGACTTGTCTTGCAGTATCTAATAATCAGCTTGAATTTCAGGTAATGTGAACCAGCCTGCTAAGATACTGTCACAATATGTCATTCAAGATAATACACCCATTGAAACAGGTGCAGGTAAGACACATTTTTTTGTTTGACTTCATGTGCTCACAAAAGGTAAACTGCAAGACCAATTCCAGGCAGTCTAAAACATCTCCTACACCAGCATTGCACAGACATGCAAATTGGTACGTTAGCATGCAAACGGGATGTGCATACTATTTTTGGAGTCATCCTAAGTAGACATAAATAAGTTTCTAAGAATTTTATAAACAATCTCCCCCGTGATCACACAGATGAAGAGCAGATATCCTTAATTCTCACTACTCACCCAAAGAGACTGGAAAGTGAGAACACAATTCTATACAGTGCTGTCACAAAAGTTAAAGAACAGCCTGAAGTTGAAAGCAGATTTGAAAATTAAAAGTTAACAGGATTAATACACAAAGGAAGTTGAGAAGAAGCCATTAAACTTTTAGTACTGTTTCTAATTTTCTAATTATAGAAGGCTGAATATGACTACTGATTATTCCTCAAAGAGCTTGCACATTGATCGAGCAACTTCTCACTGAACTGAACGGATTACTGAGAAGGGTTTAATACACAAATGTTTGTAATCTTTTACTTCCACAAATAAAGGATATCAAAACTTGTGCTTCCCTTTTCACCAGTCCCCGCAGGCATCAAAACCACTTAGCACAAGTCTAAGCAAACAAGTGTTTTTTTAGACACAGTGATTAAGGTCTATGACACTTACATCTTCATTAGTGTAATATATAATATGCTAATATATGCACATGTATGCAGACTATATACATAAAATCATATAATAGAAAGATACCTTTCTCTTGCCTAAGGCGTTATGAAGCATCTTAACACAACATCCACCTCCTGCACTATCAACTGTTACAGCGAAAACAGAGCTCTCGCCCCAGGACATCTTGCAAGTCTGTTAGACTGACTGGTTTAGTATAGTAAAAAGAGATTTCATGTCGTCTCTTGAATGCACGCAACTGACCTTGTGGCATGCTCACCCACCCCCACATACTGCACGCAAAACATTACGAATGGTGCTATAATCTTTCTTTTCAGCTTTCTATCACAAAACACAAGAAATCGTGAACCAAGAAGAGGGTAAACTGAGCTCTGCCAACAAGTTCATCTTCTACTCTATTGTCTAATGGTTTAGGTTGGTCTCTAACAAAAGTATTTGTTGGCATGAAGCTATGAATTTTTTTATTTTTTTAAGGTTATAACAAGCTGCTGAAGGAAAAGAAAAATCAGAGATGTAAATAAACCCACAAATGTTAACTGAATGTCTGGTATTCTGAAGTTGGACTTCACAGAATGCATTTTTCCTTCAATGTAAACCATAGTCCTTGGTTGTTAATACTTGCATGAATCTGTAAGCATGCATTTGAAGCTTCCACTTTGTATTTTGAACCAATTACACATCAGAGATACAGATCATGATCCACTATCAGGTTATAGTCTCAAGAAGACGTCGAACAGTTGCAGAAACCAACCTCATTGAACTTTTTGAACGAACTAGTTTAAGAGAAGTATTTAAGGAATCCCACATTCTTAACACGAGGGAACACCAGACAAGCAATAAAAGGAGTTAAATGTTGTAGTCTAACTTCCTTATTTTTTAATATTATTTTGTCATTAAACAATCTCATTACCAGCTTATGCTCCAAGTCAGGCAACTGTTATTGTTTAAATTCTTATATTATACTTTAAAAGGCAATGCACATAAAGTCTGGCAGAATGATAAAGTTAAATCTGAATTTTCTGGTTCCTATCTGTATACATGAAAAGCAAACTTTTTTTTTAGAGTTTGTTCTAAAGACATTTTTCTAGAACAGTTAAATTGTCAAAGCTAAATAATCGTATTAGTAAGGCTGAAACAAAACACACACACCATACAAAACCCTAACAAGTTTTGAAAAAAACATACGCAAGAAACAGCTATGCTTTTAAAGAAAAATAAAGTCTTCAAGCTCCCAAGGACTCTCATGGATAATAAATTAACTGTAAAACAACCATAGCTGTGCATTTATTTGCATCAGCTAGACGTCAGAAGAACACACCAGAGACGTCAGAGAATGCGTGATGCTAGAGCATCGCAGACACGCTGCTTTCCAGTTGCACACACTCTCCCATCAGAACTTTTTCTACATTCAAAATGTTGACGACACTGCAGGAGGGCAGCTCTAACAGAAATGGCTTCATCCAACGGTAAATGAGGATGGTGCCTGCAGTATGTATTTACCATGACGGCTGGTCCAGCTTACTCATATTCCTTCTTGAAAATAAAGGTCTCTAAACCAAAACATTAAAGACCACCTGCAGACATTGCCTATTTTCTTCTGCTAACCTTAAAATGAAGGGGTTTATATTGTCCTGCTTTGAAACAACAAACTTTTGTCTCCTCAGTCGTGTTTATGAAGTCTAGGTTCAGTTAACAAGTTTGAAGGACACATTTTTACTGCATTACTGAAGGAATGCAGCAAGTTATCCTGGCAACCTAAACACTGAAAAATAATTTGAATTATAAAACCTGCAAGCAGGAATAACCAGAAAAATATTTTCACATAATTTTGCTTCCAAGTACCAAGTCGGGTCTTTTTATTAACAAATCTTTGCATTATTAAAACTTTATTAACATCTGCTGAAAAAGTTCAAGGTGAGGGAAAAATGACCATGCTGAAAGACAGTTTTTTTCACTCTCCCTTCTGACAAGGCTTTCGGCATTCCTGTGCCCACTGCATGTCTGACTAACGATAGCTATCTGGGCTGCTGCGATGAAAGCAGGCATCGCATTTGATCTGCTGAGAGCTTTGCCCGGTTATTGTCCTATTGATCACATCGGAGTCACTGAAGCAGTTACTCCAATGTTCCCCAGCATCCCACCAGCACTTTCCCATGCATCGTTTGTAGGTTGCAACATGACTCCAGACCTCATTTGCCTGAAGCTGCCGCCTTTGTAACCAGAATATTTGTGTTTCAGCAAGAGCTAGGCTACCAAAAAGTCCATGTTACAAAGCTCTTTGCTTTTCCTCTGTTTTGCACCCTAAAGATTTTATCAGCTACTAAGAGATTATTTTTTTTCAGATCAGATGCCACCAAAGACCCTCAAAATTATCAGCCTGTGAAACAAAAACGTTCCTTTACACCTTAACTACACTGCATTTAATTGATGGATATATAATCACAGCTATACCCTCAGAACTCCAGCAAATGAAGTGCCTATTTCCAAAGCAGGCTATCAGAAAGCAGCGGCTGCACCTCCTTCCCAAATCACTGGCTCAGGCAGCGCTCCCCAGCTCGCACCAGAAGAGCCCCCGTTAGAGGAGCTGAGCGAGGACAGAGCATCTCGAGCAGCTTCACGCAAACGCGCTCTTTGCAAAAGCCTGAATCCAGATCCACCCCACCGAATTTTCGGTTGCTGAGGTGTCCGCGAACACCCTCGTCCACCCCTCCGGTTGGCTAACACACCCTTTGGGATGCCTTTATCCCTCCCATGGAGGGAACCAAGGTGGCTGGATGTCCGCTTTGGCCACCTCCAGTAACTGCCTGAAGTTACGTGAAACGCTGGAGGTCTTTGGTCATTCATCAGACTAACAAGTGAACCAGAAGCAAAACCGTCTCACAGTTATTTCGTTTCAGGTTTCCTGGAGCTCATGGGATTTTTCAGATTCTTTGGATTTCTTACCTCCGGTGCTCTTCGTTTCGTTCCCACAAATACACTTCCAGCAAAACGTTTAGTGACAACTCTTGGTAGGCTAATACAAAAACAGCGTTTTGAAGTTATTTGCTTTTAAGGCATGGAGACCAAATATTTGCGAAATCTCTCCAAAAAACCAAAAATCTGAGAAATTGAGCAAGTCTCAGCATGTTAGTCAGCTGAGAAAAACATTACTGCAGGGACATTGGAAGTTAAATTGTCTCTGTACTTTGATGTACACAGAAAAGTATCCTTCTGTCTTCTAAAAAAGTAACTATGATCACATTCTGCTATTCAATACCTTGCATTTGAACAAGGAGGACTGTTTGTGATTTTTAACAAATAACAGAAATGAACCAAAGCTCTATTTCTGAAGTGTCTGAAGACGTGTGCCTCCCCAACTCCCCGCACAGTCCCTGCTGCTCTCCCTCCTCCCTTCCTCTTACTTCAAAGGCCAGTGACCTCCCCAAGGCAATATTCTTTCTGATTCTATTAATGTATTTAGGTGGCCTCCATTATACACTAGTTTAATTGTAAACAAGTTATTGTAATCACAGGTGCTCCTACTGAGAACTTAAACACAGAATAACAAATTGACTTATGTTGGTGGAGAAAGCAGTGAAATGCATTCTCACTGTCCGGAACCTCACTCTACTTTGCTGTAACACATATGTTTTCCCACATGTATGTTAAGCAACAGTCACACTGTTCTCAGGGAGAACCTGTGAGGGGTACAGTGAACTATGAATCCTTTATCACCTGTTGAACAGCTGACAGTAAGAAAAAAATAAGGGACTTTAAATATGCTTGGCTGTATTGGGGAAGCTAAGATACATTTGCATCCACAAACCATTATTATTAAGTAGTAAGTAATAACAAGGCAGAAACTTTTTCTTCCAAACTGTTAAAATTTTCCAGCCGATGGATCCCAGTTAGTCACAACATAACTATTTCATCATACCATTAAAATAAATGCATCCATTCTGGCAGGCTATATAGCAACACCACACCTCGGAGCATGACATGACGCACAGATGCTGGCAATCTGGGGAGGGGGGTGGCAGTGTTCTCCACACATCTGTTATTGTGGGAAAAATCCATGTTGGTGTTTTGACAAATTGCTCTATTAGTAACGAATACAGCTGTTTCACGTCGGATAATCTGTGTTGCAACACTTCGCTAAGTGACTCCACACAGAACTATGCCCTGCTGTTCATGCTCAGCTGTAATTCTGATTATCAAGGGAGATGCCACTGTGCTTTTAAAAAAAAAAATAAAAGTGTCGAACGCAGCTGTTTCTGCTTCAGGGAATGTCAAAAGAAATCATTTCTCCCTGCCATGTATGTATTTTTCACTGTAAATCAAAATGTGTTCTGGCATTAAGGCAACTGCCCACTGGCTAAGCACGAAGACGTGCCAAGCGTTTATTCAGCCTAAGCTGAGAGCAAGGCTAGGGCTGACCGATGTTTTAGCATGAAAGACATGCAAGGCTGAGAAGTTATTGCCACCGCAGGCTTCAACTTAAGCCCTAGGTAAAGGAAAATATGTTCACCTCCTCCGCTCTCCCCTTGATAAATCCCTGCATGAAAATACATGGTTATTGGTGCTCGCAGACTCTAACTAAAAGTCAGCGGAACATCTCAGTGTTCAAGGTTATAGTTTTTGCTTACTACCCTCTTGTCACATCCGCAAGTGATGCCACACCAAGTACGTTCCCTCTTAGGAAGTCATTTCAAACACAAAATAGTAAGCCCTAAGTCTACCGAGATGCTAACTATACGATAACGTCTTAAACCAGGCTCCAGGTGCACCACTGCTCCCCTTTGAAACACCCGACTTGCAATCCAAATGTGGAATTTGTGTCGGTTTTCCCCACAGAGCTCAGCTTTCAGACTTTGTAAAGCTACAGAAAAACCTGAGGACAGAGACCCTTTGTACGCAAGCCCAGGTGGAGAGCTGGGTCCTGCTGCTGGCAGACACCTTGAAGGAGCCTCTCTTTGTCTACAGGTAACAAAAACCTCAGCTTCCAGCAGATACAGTACAACAGTTAACATGATACGAAAGTATGTGCACCAGTGAAATGAAGCTCATGGTGATATTTTATACTGAAAAAAAGCCATCAGTTTCAAGAAGACACTTATAGGCCAACAAGACGACTTCCAGTTTTCAAGCAGTAGCAGCAACATAAAAAGGGAAAGGGATAACAGCCAACAAGAAAATTAATTCACAGATACACAAAACTTCGATTTGGATGTGTATTTTTGAGGGCTTCTCATTTAAGGACATATAGAAACATGTGATGGACAAATTTTCACCTTTACAAATGCGAAGGAAGCTCTTGGGCAAAAATTCATACGTGCAGACAGTACGTGTGTTTAGACTTAACCACCAGTTGAGCTGTTTCTCTGCCTCACGTACAGACCAAGAAAAAGGCAGATTTACCGCCTTCAGATCCATACAGCACCCTCAGCCATGGTCAGCCTGCGAAGCTGGGCATCAGCCAGCAGGAGCACGGTGGGGGTGCCGGTGGGGGTGCAGGATGTCCATCACAGCTTCCACCACAAGGCTTTAGCCCGAGCGGTGTGGCTGCAAGCATCGTGTCAGTGTAGAATCCCAGTGCCAGGAACAAGCTGCCATTTCTCCTGCTCCTCGGGAAGAAACCAGCTCCTCCAGGCAGGAAAACGTGCTCACAGCGCCAGGCACCCCTCTGCTAAACAGACACTGGCAGGTGAATAAATAAGGGGGCTGGTTACAAATTACCCTGCTAGCTTTAAGAAAACAGAGCACAAATATGTGTACAAACCTTGGTTTTATTTTTATGTGAATGCCAGACAGGATACTTCAAGGTAAGAAAGGTTTTGTGAACATGCATGCAAAGCCAACACTAGCATCAGACTGAGCCATTAACGATCTAATAGACTAATGACCTACCAATTAGAGATAATTCAAGTCAGCCTGCACACAATAAATCAATGTCTTCCCTAAGATGAATACACTAGCAAAGAATTTTTCACAGCTTTTAAAGCCACGGCAACACAGGTAATACTTGGTAAGGGTACTGAAAAGAACACGCAAGAAAAAAAGTTTTATTTTAGCAATCTAAATATGTGGATTCCCTGCCTGAACATACAGTGACTTAAGACAGGTATTTATTTCCACTCCAGAAACAAAGTGCAGCTGAAGACAGCCATACATCTTTAGCTGCTTCACCCATTTAAGACATCAGGTTTTATCAAGGTCCCCTGTAGCAATGACGAACACGGCACAAATACTCACCAACGCTATACTGTACGCATCAGTTCACTTTCTGCAAGTGATTTTGTTACAGATATTTTCCTTCTGACAACTCCAGCGTTAACAGGGTAACAGAGATATGGATGCTTACAGGTTACTTGAACAAGAGCTACAAGACAGCCCTGACAAACTGAGCACTGGATACAGATAACTCCCTAAAGGAAAAGTTTTCAAGATTAAGTTATGGTCATTAAAGAGGCATGCTGAGAACAAAGAAGCAGATTTCAAGTATCTTAATTCTTGAACTTACAGAAAGAATCAAAAACCTCAAAAAGCATTTGGTAGAATTAGAACAAATTTGTTCAAAACTCAAGCAGGCTAACTGGCAATGCAATTTAACATGAAAGCTGTATGGATGATCTGTTATCATCTCATTCTTCAGCAAAAACCCATTTTGGAGAACAATTGAAAAAGTTATCTTGTATCTCGATAAAGCATCAGTTCAGAAAGATGACACCAGGTACCATTTCACTTTGGTGAAAACTGGCTATTTCAAGCGGCTTGGGAGGCTGTCCAGAAACAACCATGTCTCTAGGAAAAGCAATACATGGTCACTTGTGTTTGCCCACAACTCCACCGATCACACGGGTGCAGATGACCACATTAGGAAAAAAAAAAAAAAAATCAAGAAAATCCCCAAACAAAAAAAAACCCATGCCACTCAGTATTATGGTATCTCAGGAATCCTAAAAATGTTAATTATCTGAGTTGACCAGAAGAATTTCTGCTTGTTGAACTTCAGCCACAGCACAGTGGCTCGGAAATGAAAAACATGCTATCTGAAATGTTGAGGAAAAAGTTCTCCTAAATTAATTGGGCTGCTCTCAGTTACAGCTGCCAAAGTGGCAAAGCTGACTTTTAGCGTGGAAAAATGCTGCAGGTACAAAAGTCACAAGTGTTTCCCATACAGCGGGTGCACTGAAGCAACAAAACACAAAACATGCAGATCAAGTTGCAAGTCAGGAAGATCTACAGCAGGGCAACCTGCCATTCCTCTTCTGAATTTGAAATAAGATGTGCAAAGCTCTCCAAAGTCCAAAAGAAGCTGTTATTCTCCTGGTATTTGGACAGAAGAACAAGACAAACAATAGAAAGAGAGACCACTGCTTGTGAACTGAAGAATTTATATCACCCTGAAATAAGGGAGGAATTTTCTCTCGATGTAGCATCCTTTCATGAAAGAGCTCCTGAGTCAGGGCCAGGGAGGAGCAGAGACTCCACGGATGGCCTCTTTGTGCACCTCTTACAATTTACTGGTCCGTGACAAGTCTGTTCAATTTTCCTTGAAAATAAATGAAATAGTTCCCAGATAACTCAAAGAAAAGGCACAGTCCTGCCAGTAGTTCTCCACAGGACCAAAGTGACAGCTGACTGCCTGGCACCCCCTTTGCTCAAGTCCCCCTCAGGCACCTGAAGTTTCCACTTCTTTCTGGGCAGTTCAGCAAACGCTCAATGTGGTTCACAGCAGAAAGAAGCCTGAGGTGACCTCAAGTATAATGAATGGATGGTTTCTCTACAGGCAGAGTTTCAAAAGCCCCAAGTAAGAGCATATGCAGAAGAAATAATAAAAAGGATCTGAAAGACAGGAGGGTCCCAGACTGCTCTTCTGGGGAGCCCACGCGCTGATGCCCTGCTGCTGGCCAAAGCCTGCGGCACATCCCTGCAACGAGCAGCGTAAGCAGGTGCTTAAGAGGATGTGCAAGCTGAACAAAATAATTCAACAAGTGGCTTGCTTGAATTCAAACCTTTGTCACATGCAGCTCATATTCCTAACTCACACTATTTTCCTACCAGCGTACATAATTAGTGACTGGGTAAATAGGTCTGCGAGCTAGTGCCACCAAAGGGGCAATCTCACTCTCCTTTCTTCCTCCTTCTTACCTCCTTCTCCTCTTTTCTGCTACTGAACTGTGGGAGCTGAGACTAAATGGCAGAAAAACTAATTTTTTTTTTTTTTTTTAAATAGGATCAGTTTTCCCCTCCTGACCGGGCTAACAGGTACGGCAAATGGCAGCATAAAGCAAAGGGAACAGTGGGAGATGATGCTAGGGCTGGAGAGAACATCGTACGGTCATGCCTTTCAGCAGCAGCTATCCGTCAGGTCAAGTCAGGTCACTTCTATCAAACCACAACTTTTCCAAAGTCCAAAACAACTAGGGCCTTTATCAGTAAAGGCTTGCTCTCTTCCACTTCTATGAAAAAGACAAGGAAGAGAAAAGCTTTAGAGTAGTAGAAAACAGAGTAACCATTAAGTTGAGCTGAAAGCTGTATGAGTAGCACCATACGCACAATCACAGCAAGACACAGGAATCATCATCCAGCTTTTGAGACACAATTAAGAGAAAGGTTTGAATGTAGGTTAGAGATCGTGGAAGACGACGTAATTGCAGGTAAAATACAAAAGAGAAAGAATCAGAGAGGGGCAGAAAGGGCTTAGAGCTTCTTTTGTACAATGAAACAGCATAGGTGGATACCAGCAAACCAAATAAAATGAAGACAGGGAATAAAATACTATTTTCACTGTTACCTCTGTCTAGAAATTCAGCACAGGAAAAAAACAATTAAAATTTTCAAGCACAATCCTCTACAGCCTCTTAACCTTTGGAGCAAGTTGCTTCAGCCAACAAACAGCTGAAGCCCTCTGAGACTGGCAGCACCTAGTTTTCCCCCATTTACCCAAAAATATTTTTTAAAAGAGCAACGAGTCAGAGCGAGAACTGCAGTTACGTGCTCTGAAGCTCCTTCTGAAGGGGGCGAATGTGCCCCAGTGGCTGTTCAGAAATCTGAGGGACCTTTGGCCTCCCCGAAGCTCTGCTGAGCCCACGACTATTCTGGCCATGTTTCACAGACACTTCCCATGAAGGAGAAGCATTAGCTGTCTCCAGGGGGAGTCAAAAATGTCAGCTCCACACACAGCAACTCCAGCCCTGTATAAAAAAGAGTCGCTTTTTACTGAGGGGGGTGGAAAACATGTAGGGAGAGCAACCTCTGCTACAAACTGTTGAAAACACGAACAGCTCTGATGACAGCAATGTGGAAGCGTGCACGGCTTAGAAGGAGATCTGCGCTCCTTATCAGCAACACTGCGCGCTGTCAGCTTTTAAGGGCTATCTGGGTTGAAAGGCAGTTTTTCAGTCTCTAACTGCATTTGTACTTGGGAACAGAATTACTACTGCTTTAATGGCTCTCATTACATTTTTAATTATAAAAAGCTCCATTTAAAATTGTCCAGACATTTGCACAAACCGCATTTAGCAACTCACTAAACCCGGGCAGATAAGACTAACCACTGTGTCTGCCTGGCACATCCACCTTCAAGTAAAAATAAAGCAAGAAAAACAATGCTCCAAATTGGATATTCAAAACGGTCCTTACAATATACCTCCTAAAAAGATGAAAGAAGGGCTTTAAAAAGCTGCAAGCAGAGGAAACAGTAGTATTAAAGCAATATTGCAACTACACAGCTTGGGGTTAGAAAACAGCTATAGTTCTATTTCTAGCATAGCAGCTGGCTCAAATAACTGCCTAATTCACTTAACCCATTTTGTGCATAAGCTTTTTTGGCTATATATAGAATGGAAATAACTATGCGAATGAACAGCAGTTGGTAAATGCCAGATATCAGCTTGTACACCTCCATT
Source organism: Aviceda cuculoides (assembly GCA_035590195.1). NCBI lineage: Eukaryota > Metazoa > Chordata > Aves > Accipitriformes > Accipitridae > Aviceda > Aviceda cuculoides. The sequence goes on from JAVJGG010000085.1 coordinate 37,076,201, forward strand.
TCTTTCTTTTTGTGTATATTATGTAATATAAAACAGAGCACCCAAACTTGATGCTAAGGTACCTGGGATGGTCTTAAAACTAAAATTCAGTCAAATTCATTTAATTTGCTGTGCTTGTCAACAAAACAATTTTAGTCTTAGATTCACTCTGAGGAAAATGTAAGCTTATGCTGTTTGAACATATAAAAGGCCATAGTTCAAATAAAGACAAGGCATCAATAAACAAACTGCAAAGCCTTTGAACACACCCTGGCTTTCTGTAGAGTTAAGCACCACTTGTGGAGGAACTGCTGAAGTGGAGAAGAGGAGAAAAATTCACCTCATGACAGCAGGACCAAGACTTTAGAGGTGGGTTGGGTTTTTTTCCCCCCCACGGTTTTCACTTTTTTTTTTTTTTTTTTAAAAAAACACATGGCTTACACTAAAACACACTCAGGATGCTTCTGTATGTTCTGCAGGCCAAATATTTCTGCTTGATTGGAACTACTGCAACACTATTAGCAGTCACAGCCATAATTGTGTCTACCACTTCCACATGCCTCAGCTCAACGAGGTCTTTCAATTTAATATCTTACAATGTTCTGAGATATAACTAAGTTGCCAAAGCCATTTTGAAACTTAAGAGTTTGACTAAAAGTTCTGCCATTGCTTATATGCTCATCAAAAGCAGCCCACTGCAGTAAGACCCAGCAGAGTATGAAGTTTCTCAGTATACCCTTCTGGCCATAAACAAAAAAAACCCCTCATTTGCACAGCACCACCACCCACACACAACCATTCATAGCCTCGGTTAGAGAGATTACTCTCGTGTTTATCGTTAAAACTGGCTTCAAAATAGCATCAGGTTAGCTGTTTAGCCTGGTATTTGCAAACAGCATCATGAAGTGGGGGCTACATCTGGAAATCGCAGTCAGCACTGCACTACCAGGTAAGTAACAAGACAGACAGTTATGACAGGTTTGTTTAAATGTGATCTTAACTAGCATATTAATTAATTCAGCAGTTAAAATCACTTGAAGCAAACGTATCAAATACCCTAAGTGCGGGAAAGGGAGAACCCCTTTACGTGGTAACTGCAACCTTCCCGAAAGTATTTTGCAAGCCAAGACTCCTTGGCTGGAAAACTATAGGGAATACATTCAGTTCCTGCACTAAATAATGTCACTGCTGAACAGGGGGCACCGGCTCGCCGAGGAGCCTGCTAGCCAGGCTCCGTGCTGCGCAGACCTTTTGTAAGTAACAAACTCCAATAAAACTCAAAGTGAGTTCTCATACCCTGGCAGAGCAGTTAGTTTCTGGAAACGTAGGTAATAAAAAAGAAGATACTGAGTATCCCTTACAAGTATTCCGGGGTGGGTGAACTTTTAGAAAGACATGAAGGCTTTCAAATTGTAGAAGAAATAGCCGTGTAGTATTTTCTGCAGGCTCCAGGCAGTTCCAATGGGCATGTTGATACACACGATGTGCACAGAAATACAGAAAGTGTCTTTAAAAAAAAAGAAAAAAAATATGTACAGAATGAAAATAGAGAAAAGAATCAAAAGAATCGGACAGTACAGTTTCCTACCGCTTTCCAAGTACATGGATATACATGGAAGCTGTGGGTTTGCTCCAGGACAGCCTCCCAGCTCGCATGGGGCAGGGAGGTATCCCTGCAGTCACTCAGATGGGCAAAGCCCAGCGGAGCTGCCCTGCAGCCCCCGCAGCCCCCCGGCCCCGGCAGCCAGCAGTACGCAAGGAAGGGGATGCATCTGGTCCCGTCTCCAAGCCACAGGTACCCAGGGCACTGCTTTATCCGGGGACAGTCCTCGGCCGTCTTTCTGGAGAGAGGTCGGACCTCACACCTGGAGCTGTCGCAGTAATCTGAAACTGTTAAAGCATTTCACAAAGTACAGAAAAATGTATACTGGCACTTCTATCCACAAAGGACAGACGCCCAGGTGACCTTGGAATAATGATCTGGAACACTAATGTGCACATTCATTTTCCAATTGGCAAATTCGTGATCTCTCTTACCTAGTCTATTCTGACACATTAGTTATTCGAGCAGCTCGTAAGAACACAGAATATCCCAAAAGAGAACTTCAGGAGAAGCTTAATTAAATAACTGATTATTCTTAATGTTTAATAATAAATACATGCACATACACTTTCATGTGATGAGCTCTCAAGGGAAGATTTTGTAAAATAAGCATCAAGTGTTTACTTAACTCAGAGAAGCAATTAAATCATTAAGAAGAGCTCAAAGTAGGCATTATGCCGATTATCCCTTAATTGAATGCATTCACAGCAGTGACATACAAACTGCAACAACTATGTTACACACTGATTTTTTTTTTTTCCCCGACCTGGGCACACTGCACAACAAATCCACCATCACATAAGCAATACATCTCCAACAAAAAAGCTAATTTAATAGCGCCAGTCTGTAAATACTCTGGTTTTTCCCTGCCAGCATGGAGGTATCTATGATTACTGCTCCTAAGACCAATTTAGACACGCTTAAGTTTATTTAAATACAAATGGATGAAGCTATTTATTCTATCTAATTTTCATGACATACAATGTAACATTAACAAGAATCTGACTGCAATAGTTATCTACTCTTCTCATCTGCCCTAATTGCAGCCACTTGTCGATGCGGCAGTGTCTGACCGTGTCCCCTGCGCTGTCTGTCCTCTCCTACACTGGGCGGGTTACAACCTCCAAGGCACCATAGGATGGAGCACAGAGGTTCCTGCCTGCCGAGGACAGGACTGGCAGCCATCGGTAGGCAAACTGCAGTCCAAGGACTCCTCCAGTGCAAATCCAGTTAGCACTCTGAACATTGAAGAACCACCACTGAGGTATCCCAAATCCTCCGTTTTCCTCAGCTTGCAGACAGGGCTTCCATCTGCACTTACCACACATGAACAGAGTCTGCAAAACTACACCGTGACCGCAACCGCGTAGCTGAAGTGCAGGAGTTTGAAGACTTTTTCCACTCAACAGCAGTCGCATCTCCTGCGTCCCACAACAGGGGTAAACAAAGTAATTTTATAATTCCCTTGGCAGCGGCAGCAGACGGCACCGCCGACAGGAACGCGCTCTGCTCCAACCATGCTGGAAGAGGAAAGCGGCTGCCAAAGCTTCTAGTTGCCAAGAAAATTACAATATGATAGTCTTAATTATACTAATTGCGTTTCCTGGTATTGAGGCAGGATTAATATAGTATTTCTTACGCCAGATTTCATAAACACAATCGGTTTCAGCTTAACTCTTCGTAATTGTATTTCACAGTTCTTGCAAACAATTAGACACCGATTACATTCATTCCATTTTGCAGATGACTGATAAACACTCCAAATATCAGAATTCTCCCTCAAGGGAGGCAAATTACTTCTAACTTGTTAAGTAATCTTAATGAACCCTCAGTGAAAATCCTGCAGGCAAATCACCCGACAGCACTTGCTTGCCATTTCCATGCTGTTACCAAAGGCTAGAAAAACTTCCAAGAGGAGAACCATGCTAGGACTTTGGAGAGCTAGAGCTCTGGAGAGCTGAGTAACAGTCTTAAGGTGATGAAGTGACCATATATAAATACAAATATATATATTTCTGTGTATATTTATACATATACTTCTATATATCAATACATATATACATGCAGACATACATACACCCTCAAGCACAAATACTGTTTTTAGAAATTAAACATGTTTGAGTTAATGTAAGTTTCAAGGCAAGAGGTGCTGGGAACTGGACTGGAAGGGCCTCCTTATTTTCTCACTCCCACCCTCCTCATCATAGCCCCATCATCAAACTCAAAGGCTCTGCCTCACATGATTGAGAATGACAGGCATTGTGTTCCAGTCCCCTCTCCAGGCACAGCTCCAACATTCAAAACAATTCAGCTAGAAATATTCAAAAATGTTATGATGAGATAATATTGCCTGCTGAGATAAAAATAGCATTCTATAATGTTACGCCAAGGTCATCTGTAGTGACCCAGCCAAGATGGCATTTGAAGAGACTGACCCTTAGTAGCAGCAGGTGTGATAATCAAAAGTGTACAAGTTTCCAGGAATTTTAGGCCAGATTTTTATAAATAATCTTCGCTTAACATGTACATCACTCGAAAGGTGATGTTTGGATAAACAATGCACAGGTAGCTATTGGCCACACGGTAAATTATGCAACTTTGCTTGAAAGCTGTATGGACCAAACCCCTAAGTATTCTGAGCTAAAAGGAAATGAAGACTCTTGCTTGGCCAGCATTGGCAATAGTGAAGCCTTCCTATAACATAACAACAAGAACATATTTTGCTGACGAAGCCTTACACCAGGGTTTCTGCATGGGTTACTTGGCTTCCTTCTTCGATACCTGCAGGGTCACGAGCCCTTCACTTGCCAGGAGAAGGAAAAATAAACTTTGGTGATGAATAACTTGCAATACTTCACACGCACACTAAGTTAACATTTTTCTGTGCTACTAAATATTTTTTTGAAACCTCCTATGGAGGGTATCATCAGAGCATTAACAGAATTAACATCCAGAGGAGAAGGCACTGCTTCTGACAAGCCATCTACATTCAAACATTCCCCCACCCCATCCCCAACAGAAACAAGAGGGATAAGATTACAAAAAAACAGCAGCAAGAAAACAAACAAACAAACAAAAAACCCCCCACAAAAAAACCCCAGCACCAAAACTGTTGTTAATATAATCAAGCAGTCAAGAAGTTATAAGCAATAATCAAACACATCTTATAAACAAAGCTTTTGCAGAACCCTACAGCTTTACGTTATAACACACAGGGAGTACTTTAATAACAAAATAAATTGCACAAATTACGACAGAATTTGGTCTTGTGTTGAACATGAAAAAAACAATCAAAAACCCCACTCATCTCCAGGAGTAGCTGATTTTTAAGTAGTATTTGACACTCTCTGACCCATAAAGAAAGGAAAAAATAAAATTAAGGTTTGATGGTGTTTAAATGAGTAAATCACAGTGTAGGTTTATTTGTTTCTATTATATTGGCCTTAAAGATTTTAGAACACAAATTCAGATTCTAGATTTAGACAACTATGACTGATACTACTGGATGGCAGTCTACAGACTTCAAGGTTGTCCAAGGTTATGCAATTTCAAACTGGATAATGTGGCTGAGCGGGCTCTTTTCTTTCCTTTTTGTTTTGAAGCCAGCAACGCTTTCATTACAAAGCTGATTCAGCAATTTGTTTCTGTTNNNAACATCTATTCTTCAAGCCTATATTAATGAAAATACTCACAAAACAGAAAATGATCTATTGATGTCACAGGCACAGAACCCACCATATTGCAGTGACTACAAGAAACAGTAGTGCAGAAGGAATAAACGAGGCTCTTACGGATATGATCCCACATATTTTATCTAAATATAGAAGAGGTTAGACTTTCAGAGTGTGGAGGCTACCCAACCCAAGAAATCTGACGAGCAGAATCAACAGCTGATTCAGATACAGCTTCCACCAACCACTACAGATTTCTTTATGGTAAGAATAAATACAATTTACAGTTCAGCAAAATCAACAAACAATCCAATCTACATTCTTTACCATCAAGACATTTAAAGCCAGTTCATTATTATTACTTATCCAAGTCGAGATTTGGTTTAAAATTGGAAAAAAACATAACAATAATAAAAGCCCTGTAATGATTTAAGTGGCAATATGCTTCATCCACATCCCCAATCCACATCTCCTACCTTAGTTTCCCAATTAATTGATAGACAATCTGCCTTGCTCCCACAGATGTGAACATAATATACTGTCAGCCTCCCTCAGAGAGGGAATTTCATCTGCTGCTCCCTATGTGAAGTTCCAGGTACAAGTATTTGGAAATTGCTACCAAGCTTCTTTCCATCTCCCCCTTCATCCCTCAAATGGGCAACTCAAAAAAAAGTCTGCTCTTAAGAGTGTGCTGCTTAATGTCTGTTTTCCTGGGTTAACAGTCTGACTACATAGAAGGAAATGCCCGCCTTAGCCTTTTTATAAATAGCATCAAAATATGCACTATGCCAATTTCAGGCAGTCACAATGGAGCATATGAAGTTAATAAAAGTTATAAAATTGGCAGATTCTGCTTGGTCGAGAATACAGTATTTCTTTCCTGCAAGGAAATAGTTCTTGATCTGCTAAAATACAGAAAGTGTATCATTAGAGGCAGGAGGAACACTGTTTTGTCCAGCACAATGGCTTCCCAGCCTCAGACACTTGTGTTTGAAGAACTCATCTGCCAAACATACACTTCGAGTCCTTCGAAGGCAGCAGAATCTGGGAAAACCCATGACCCAACAGAGATAACATCTTTTCCACTGGAAAGTCTGAACTGAAAAATAGGTTAAACACAACACATTTATAGCGCTCCAGCTTGAGGTTCTTCCTGAAAGTGATCTGAAGGTGTGAAGTCTATTCAGGTGGACAGCCAGCAACATGATGCACAAGCTTTGTAAAAGGAGCCTGTGGCAGAACTGACCTGGAGGATTAATTGTTCCTCTCATTTGGATAATATATTCTCTTTAAACCAAGGTTAATGCCAATTGCCACACCAGTTACTTCTGGTTTTGGCAAGAGGAACAGGTAGGTCTTCAATTACCAGAATTCACTTCGCATCCTCTTAGGAGTGTCACACTGCACGTCACACCAAACGCATGAGTTGTCAGATCTGGTATCCCAGACAAATCTCACACTAAACAAAGCCAAGATACCTGTACATTTGTCATCTTTCCTGGTGTCCTACTCCCTACGTCCTTGTATTTTTTTCCTCTGCAGGAGACTGAAAAACTGGGTAAGACTTTTCTCATAAAGTTATACAAAGAGCTATATGTGGTTGTAACCAGACATAGAGCTAGCTTGTGCTAGCTTTTTTTTGAAAATGCTAACTCTTATCTAACACTACAAATCATATTGCACTGTGAAAAGTTTTTATTGCATGTACAAAACAAACATGAACAAAAATCAAAGAGGATAACAAATAAAAAGTATAGGTAACCAAACATTTGCCTGCGAGGAGGCGTAATGGAATTTAGTAAGGCTGATGGAATAATTTCTTGACTCATCTGGCCAATAAATATAATTGCTTCAAATTAAGAAAGCTGAATATAATTGTTTTACTAACTTAGAACTATAGCTGCACTAATACACTTTAAAAAGACTAAAAGCACTGACTAATACTTTTGCAATGTCTGTAGTCCGAGTAGACTGGGTAAAGGATGTGGATCTTGGATTTTAAAATCCTGGCACCATTGATTGGAATGTACTGGGTCCACATTTGGAGGATCATTTGCATTTGAGCAGGACTGACACTGACAACTCAAGCATTCCTGCAGATACCGATACACTCGCACAGGTTCTCTGTGTTTTAGGGAGAGATCCACTGATAGCATGCTGGTATGAGACACTGCCTTTTCCAACTGCCCCTCAAATTAGTTTCAATGTACTGCATTTACTGATCCTTTCAGACGTGTATATATACACACACACACACACACAAGTAAAATAAGGACAGACACAAACCCCAAATACAAGTCCTGCATATTTACAAAACCAAAAAAAGTTTGAAATCATAGCCCAAACCATATGTTCTAACATTTGTCTTTGAAGTCTGCTGTCCTAATTCTAGAGATAAATGCATTTCCCAGCAGCAGATTTTTAGGCATTCAAAAAAAAAAAAAAAAAAAAAAAAATCCCCAAATCTTCATTTTACCAAAACGACAAACTTCATTAACTACTCCTCTGCTCATTTACGTGGTATTCCGCTGTGAAGGAGGATGCCCCGTTTTTATATACTTGCAAAGAGGAATAGTTGGGAGCCTTAACTTATTTCTCATCCTGCTGATGATTCAGCCCCTGCCCCTCTCCGCCGCCGAAGCTCCTCTGCCGGGAGGCCACGTCAGCAGGACGAGGAGCTGGCTGCCAGGTCACATCCCCGGCCGGCCGGAGTGGAGACAGGCCGTGGCACAGGCAGCACAGCCCTGCCTGCCCAGGGAAGAGGCTGCAGGGTCGGGAAAGGCTGTGGCTGGTCCCTCGGAGCATAGGTGGGTGCAGACCGTTGGCAAGGGTCTTACAAAATGCTTGGAGTTCCCACGCTTCAAAGAGGTTTGGAAGTATTTCCAGTTTCAGCGGTATTCTCTCCCTTTCTCTCCTCACAGTGTGTACTGTAAAACATTCGAACTTTAGGATTTGGAAAGATTAAGCCAAATTAAAGTTTAGTTATGCGTCGAGTTTCTTCTTTTTTCTTTTGTCTTGTATCAGGGGAGTTAGGTTAAATAATAGCTACCAATTTACTATATTTTAATCAAAAGGGATTTTTAAAGGACTAGATATTCTCTACAGCAAACCTACCACTGCAGGTGCATCTTATTCAAGTTTTAATCCACACACATGCAAAAAAGTTTCCATGATTATTCTCAGCATTATCAGATTTAAAACGGAGAAGATAAGATTATTCACACAGTAAACAAATCATCCTATTGTTTACTTTTGGCTTCTTACATGGTTTCCTATACTTTACTGTAGTCTGCTACAAACAAAACCAATGAGATGGAAGGAGAACAGTGCTACGATCTCACTGACAATAACATGGGAAAAATCTACTCTGAGTTTGCATCCCTTTGCTCTCTCATCTTAAACGGTTTCAACAGAAGTTCCACAAAGGTATGGAAACATGAAAGTTATTTACTGCACGCAGAAGGAATAAGTGATGCACTATCAGGACCTTAGTTTTCTAAGGTGACCAAACCCTAAAAGGCCAAAAGGGCCCATATCTGAAATACAGGTAGAGTCAGCAAAAATAACACAGAGGATAAAAGGCTCCACTGCAAATTCTGATATTTTCTGGTTAATAATGGGGCAACAATGAGGAAATAAAATAACAGTATCTGTTATGATTATAGGGTTAGGTATTAACAACTGGTGGTTTATAGCTATACTTTTGAAAAAAACTATGGAGTGCACCATGGATAATATCCCAACAGGAGGGTCATGACTGGACCCAGGTCTGGGGACATGCCAGTGCTACAGAGCTGAGCTTGCCAACACACCGAAGCGACCAAAGCTAGAAAATTATGACAATGCTTCTAAAGGAGGATATTGACTCTGTTGATGGAAGAAAAAAATATTTTGGCCAATACAGCAAAGGCTGGTCAGATAGGAATTACAAACGGCAACATGGGATTCTTCCAGATTAGAGCCCTCCACCAGAGTTTTGTTCTGGAGGATGCTTGGGCAGATGATTCCTCGTTTGTCCATTAATAGAAAAAACTTTAATACATCAAAAACTTAAATGTGTTGATATACCAAGGCGGCCAACGGGTATTAGCGGCCTGACTTTTCCATCAAATATTAACCGAAACACCAAGTACCACGAGTCAAGTAAGATAATGTAAACGAGTAGTAAGAATTATGCTTTAAAACATACTAGGGTGAAAAGGGCCCTTACTCTAAAAGAGAAAGAAATTGAGCCAAAATTTAATAAATAAAATGTAAGCAAAAGCTATTTAATACCAAAAGAAGGGCTGTATTTTAAAGCACTACCACACACAGACTGTTTTTCTCCAAACCCTCATGACCAAAACCATCTGAACTGGAACTACACTTCCGACAGAAAGTTTTCCATACCATGTAACCAGTCTGCACATCAGCACAAAGGTGGAAAGCGCCGAAACGCTTTGTAGAAACAGAGACAAAATCAGAGCTCACCCTGCATTTCACCCTTTCCTAACACAGTCACAGCGTGTCCACCCCGTCCCGCTCCCGTGCACCCTGGCAGGAGCCCTTTCTCTGTGCCAGGAGATCTCATGCCTGACCTCATGCAGACAGACAGACAGCACCAGACAGAATGAGACACGCTGACAAGGACACTGCTCCTTCCCGCTTTGCGGAGTTTTGTTCTGACCAATGCGACGCTTTGCGGCGTATTTTGAAAACAGTCACAAATTCATGTCTTAAAACTTAACTGAGGACCATATTCCGAGAGTTCAGCAGATGATTATGGACAGAAAGCAGATGCTATGGCATCCCAGTGCTGCTGCACCAGCCTGGCCCCCCCCCAGCGCCCAACTCTCACCAGTCTGCAAGCAGCAGCTGCCCTCAAGTGCCCAACATACCTTCTCCCCTCAGATTTCAAGAGCTGCCCTTTGATTAGTGCATTTCCAGCCTTCGGGAAACCTCTCCAAAGCAACACCATTTCAGGTGCTGCTATTACTTCACCCCAGACTGAAAACAAGCCAGGTACACTGATGAGCAACCCATCGGCTGCCTCCCCACCTGCGGAGCGACAGGGGGAGACGCTCTCAGCACCTGATCCAACAGGTAAGCTCGCAGCATTTTAAAAACACGTCAGCTACCTGAACCTGGGGGGTTTTTTTGATCCATCTCCTTGGGCTTCTTTCATTCCCATTCTTTGATCCAACGACCACCAAATGGTTCCCTCACATGTGCCCTTCACTACTCTCATCTTGGTACCTCTGTCCCCACCCAGTACCGTGCCAGTTATCACTCATTTGCTTACATGATGTCCCATCTGTTTTCAACTCTTTCCTTCCCTCCAAGAAACTGACTCACTTCCTCATTTCCAATCTCATACTAAAGGGGGAAGAAAAAAAAAAAAAAAAAATTACTTTTTTTGGTTTGCTTAGCCTAGACTGAACAGCCTTATTTCACTGACACACACACTCTTCCTACATAAATCTACAGCTATTTAGCCTTTAGTATTATTCATTCCTTTACATTACCACACCAAGCCACACCCACCTACCAAATTAAGGGAATAATAATTCCAGGAAATCTTTCATTTGAGAAACCACTGCTAGATTTTTAGCATACTTCTGGCCTTTCTCTTGAGTCACTCGCTTTTACAGCCATGGAAAAAGCAGCACTGAAATTTAATTCATGCATTCTTTGTTTTACAAGGTAAGAACAAGCGAGGGCCCTGTAGTGCTTCAAGTTCAGCATCAACAGCAAAACACTTGAAAATATCTCTTGAAACAAACAACATATATGGTTTACTAATATTGCTTATTATCCTGTTTTCATTTCAAAATGTAACCACCCAAAGGCAATTTAGGTTCTTGTCTATTACACAGATATTCACGCTTAAATGTAACTACAAGCCCTCCATGCCATTGCACATCTGTATTTTGTCCTTGAAAACGTCACACCCATTTAATGCAGAGCCTTCTTCACCTGTGCAATACTAGAATTAAAACATCATTTCTTTTCATTTGTCTATTTGTTCTCCCTGCATGCAAATTTTGTGCTTCACTATCCCAAACCTAGTGCCACGACACTGAACAAAGACCAGAGGTAAGTTCAAGAGGGTATTTTCAACAGCATGGGCTAGACAGAATACACCAGGAGTTTCAATTTTTATCGTGCCAGGCGCTTTTCTGCTACCTGTTCTTTCTTCTATCTTTGTTACAGGCCCTTCATATGCTACACATACACACGGAAAATTACAGAACAGAAAACTCAGCCTGGTTTGCTTGTGCCTGAAAACGAGACCCAGCTTGGGTATCATTTAGATGGGTGGCAACAAAAAGTACATTTAGCAATAATTCAGCAATTCCATGTGGATAGAACAGGTAGTTACGCAGTCTGCATACTCCGTACATATGTATTTTCAACATGTGTGCAACAAGCAACTTCAAGTGGCACCAGATTAATCATTTTGTCCATATTATTCACACCACAGCACACGTGACACCTTGGCATTATTGCCTTCCTGGATGAAAAACCATTGAACAGATTCCCGGGTACAGCTCCACTGCCCCAAACTATGCACAAGCTGCTGTACTTTTAAGGAATTTAGTATGTGATACAATTCCCATGCAGCAATAGAAGTTCCTGTCAAAGATCTTAAGATACTGGCTAAAAACATCAGCCTTCAATCTGCCACTAGGGAAAGGCAAATTTCCTGAACACGTCAGATTCACCCGGAATCTATTTATTCTAAAAGTCTGAAAGCAGGGTAATTGTTTTTCAAATACAGGGGGGCTGTTTTAGGTCCATTCTGTAGCTGACCAGATTCACGTTCTCCCTTTCTTCTGTATTTCATTTAGTGTGGTTACCCCAAAGCACTAGCTAGAAGCAATCTCTTACATAAAGGGAATACAAGGTCTACAGTTAGAGGGGAACAAAGAAATGGGTGAGGATATGCCCTGCCCTTGTCTTTTCCTTGCAGAGCTAGCAACAGTCTAGTCCTGAGCCTGTGAAAAATTAAGTGGAAAAATGCATAAAGGAAATGAAGTATTTAAAGTATTGACATATTTATGAAGTATTTATTATCTGTCAAAACTACATAAAAAGAGCAGCTTTTAAAACACTGATGATACAGCACATATACACATTTCATCGCTCAAAAATACTGAATTAAGATTCTAAATCTTTTAGCCACCCACAGAGGTACAGTTCTACAGTTAAAGCCCAAAACTTAGCCCGGTTGGTTGGCAGCACAGCACGAGCGCAGCTTTCCTCCCCTCCTCCCCAGGGATACCATCGTTTTCAGAGGAAGTATACTAATACTTTGTCATTAATACACAGACGGTTTAACAAGAACAAAGACTGGTCATCCAATCGCCCACAAATATTAAGGATGTACTTTATGTTTGCACTTTATAATGCAGGCCAGGTGGCCAGTCTCAATGTTCAGCGAGCACTCAAGGGTTTAACAGGAGAAGTGGACAGGAGAGCGTTCCTACCCGACTCAGCTTCTAGCAACTATTTAAAAAAAAAAAAGATTCCTCTCAATTAATCCCCAACATCCTCTTCCTTTATTCAGTTGCTGTTACAAAGGCTACAAGTGTCCCATACCACAGCATCGCTTTTATTACGTGGGGTGGAGAAGGCAAACCCTTAGAAAGTCAGCCAGTAACTCAAGTCCTGGCGAGAGCACCCGGAGCCCCTCAGATGCTTCCCCTAAATAACCCGACCTGCAGACTGTGACATACAGACATGTACTCAAGGGCTGGATTTCTCCAAAACACCAGATTTATCAGTCTCTTTAAATCTGTCCTCTCAAGTAAACCACAGCCCCTCTTCATGCCCACTGACCAGCTGAACTTCTCCCAGCCACCATCGTTTCCGTCAGCTGCTTAATCCAGCCCCCTACTGTGATCTATGGGGCTTATAAATCAGTATTTTAAACAAGTCACCTCTGGCTGCATGCAAATAGAAAACAGGAATGAAGGGAGCACTTGCTCTAACACGGCGCACATTCAATTAAAAGTACACATTTACTCCAGTTTTATAGTATTTTAGGGGGTAGTGTCTCAGCTGGCGTGGGGATGTTTTTAAAGTTTTTACTGAGTATCCTACTGGTGAAACCCTGAGGAACTGGAAAAAGTTTTCGTATTTAGGATTTCTCCACTATTCCAAAACATCGGCGACCTTCAAATGTGCATCTATTATTTCTGTTTTTAAACAGTGATTACTCAATTAGTGGCTAATTACACTTCAGGGTGTTTAATGCAGGGGATATTCCACAGAGGTTTTTCTCAAACAAATGCCTTTCTTCCAACCTTGAGAAGACAAACGAAGATCCGCTAAGTCTTCTTTTTCTCTGCTATTTTCACATCAGTCCTCTAACACGCATTATCCCCACCCATCCCCAGATACACCATAGCCGTGGAGGTTCACAGGACATCCAAAACAGGCTCCAGGAGCACAAACTGAAGATTTGCACTGCCAAAAAGGGACTTTCATGCTGCCTTAACATAGTGCTATAATTATTCCATAGCTTGCTAATCATAGTGCAATGTGGGAGCAGAGGAAAATGCATCATTATTGTCTGAGTGCTGACCCACATACAGGGAATACATTAACCTTTAAACATACAGAATACTCTATCACTGGGGGGGGGGGGGGGAAGAG
>JAVJGG010000085.1:37090193-37141229 GCA_035590195.1 Aviceda cuculoides
CCCCAAGAGAGAGACATTATAAGTTTTGTGGAGCAAGGCGGGTGTGTAATTTCCAAAAACACTGCACACAAAATAAGCCTTTTACAATAACCTCAGAGCACAGGAAAAACAGCACTGTCACGAATCCTAATCTTAGTATATTTGCTGACTAATTACAATTTCTTCCACAATAGGTCACTATTAACATTAAGTTCCACAATTGCACTAACACAGCTTTACCAAAAGAAAAAAAAAAGCAACAATAATACAGTCATGTGTTCTTCTGTGTTTGAAGCATGTACTTATTTCAGTGATATAAATATTTCACAATAAAGTAGGAGTTGAGGCTTTAGTATGAAAAGAGTATCAGAATTTTCAGACTGAACTTAAAGAGTGTATACAAATAAATGCGTGTACTTTGGCAGTCAATACTGCAGCTCTACCAAAAAACAGGAGACAATCTTGTGCTACAAACTCTAAATTAGTTTTACGAAAGACTGCTGATGAGTACCAAACAAGCCCCATTGGTACAAACATGTTCCATTACTGGGAATATAGAACCAGAATGTTTCAAGTTGCATTCATTTAAATACACTGTCTGAACAACACTTCGAGCATGAAAAAAATTATAAATAAATGGTGTCATAATTATATTTGTAATGGAAATTTTTAATGTACTAACCGATATAAAGCATTCACTTCAAATAAAAGGATTAGCCAGCTTTATTCCTCTGTTAATTGCCACGTGGACCAATTTCTTACCACACAGCATGTTGGCTATAAATCTTAACAAGCAGTTTTAAATTGCTGCTATTATTGCTCATCAAGACCAAATAATCCCGGATGGTGTTCAGGTGTAACGTCTATCTCAAACAACTATTAATTCATCATTTCCATGGGGATGAAATTTCAAGCAACAACCAAGAACTCCTCCACTGTTTAAACTGGGGGCCCACAGAAGCGACTGCAAGATGGGAAATTTCAAATAGATCAAAGGACAAACTCTTCCCTATGGGAGTGGAGCAGCACTGGAGCAGTTTGCCCAGGGAGCAACCTCTATAGTCAGAGAGCTTCACAACTCGGGAGGTGGCGGACAACCCAATCCACCTCTGACACTGTCCCTGCTTTCAGCAGAAGATTGGATAGGGTGACCTCCAGGGGTCCCTTCTAATCCAAATTCTAATAAAAAGCATAGCTATCCTTGAGCAGTATGATTTTAGTATTTGATGCAGTCTAAGAAACAGTCTTTCTTGAGCAGATTTCAAATTCACAGTCAAAATACAGGGGCAATTCACTAGCTAAGTAATTATTATTAAACTATTACTATCACTTTTTTAGGAAAGGATTTTGAATTAATAGCCCACTGAGATTGCTGCTTAATGGTACAAGCTCTGGAAAGGATGGGGGAGGCAACACCACCTACTCCTCTGCTCAAAAAAATAAGATAATGGCATAAACTCAAAAAATATCACTTAAAACAGTATTAGCAGTACAGCTACACAAAGTCTCTTTCCTTTAAATTTTGATTTAGCCTTCCCATATTTACTGTAGACAACATTGTACCCAGGGAAATATCTGCTTCACTTCAAAGCTCTATTTGCCACTAGCTAGAAACCCTCTCCACAGTACTTAGTATACAATCTGAAAGGTCTTTTGTCGCTTCTCTCTTCAGACCTGTTAAAAGATTTTGTGGGCTCTCTCTTATAAAAAAACCAAAAGCACCATTTATCATATTTGCACAATTTTACCAAGAGGTAAAACAGTAGTCAAAAGACTACTTACGTACTTTTATTCAATACTACATAATTAACCAGCTCTGCTTCTAAAGAACCAATTTAAAGTTCTGCTCGAACCCAATCTGACTTCTCCAAGCACTCTGCAATGTCTGTACTTCTCCACTCATTTTCTATCCCTCCAGATGCCTGAATGAAAACAAAATAGTTTTTCTATAGATATCCACTTAATTTGTTACTAAGTTTTCAACATAACTTGGGATCTCTCATTTGTATTTCCTATTTGGTTATATGGAAATATGCGTGTGTGTATATATATATATAAAATGCTGATAAAAACTGCAGAGAGAGAGAAATCTCTTGGACATGCAAGAAATTCATGACTCATTCCGAGATATTAAAGTCCTATAACATCTACAGCAGTCACGTCTGCAACTTCCCACTCTTAAGTGCTTCTCTGTATTTTCAGAACCGCATATCACATTTTGTAGAGATGAGAGAACAAGTTTTCCATAATGCAAGCAATGCTAGTCCACACATTTGTGTATCCTCTTACCTTGGATGCACTGCAGGGTTCCATCCTCAGTCCTTATTGTAAAGGTTTCACCTGGATTAACTTGAACCAAAAAGACCTGGCAAAAGAAAAAACACATTTGTTTCACTGTGATCTTCAAAAATTAAAAATTTCCCCAACCCAACAACTGTGTTATCCATACTTTGGAAGAGGTATGGGGGGCAGGGAGGGAACAGACTGGTATCTTTGGGTATCAGCAGCATCCAAGAGCCAGTAAAGATTTAAAGCCTACCTACTCATCTAAATTTTCAGAGCTGAAATAAAGATATAACTCCATTGTGTGCAGGTGAGAATTATGGCTTCATGTTCTACCACCAAACTCTTGACACTGTCTTTAAGTCGGCCAAATGCTGATAGCTAAGGATGTAAATCTTTAGACCGCTGGCACATGAAAGCAGAGAGCACAAACTCCAGCATGCAGCACCAAGCCATACCTAGATTTCAAGTTCACAGGAATAAAAGTTTTCTTGTAGCATAAGGGGAGTTAATCCATTACGTTTTTAAAAATTTATCCTTCAGTCCAACAGATAACAGATCTCAGCTAAGCAAAATCCACAGACACACACACAGTTCAGTAGTTGCACACAGTAATAAACTATTTATTTAGTAACAAATAAAATAGTTTTTTTTAAATAATCAAAATATCATCTCAGTCTCTCATTGCTGAATTCTGCAGATTATGGGAATGCTACAAAGACCAGGAAGCATCAAAAGGCATCCCAGTTCAGCGTACATTCTACTCATCCTTATTAATTTTCAGGTTTCTAAAATGATGGGTTTAAAACTTATCATTTAGATTTCTCTCTTCAATGGAGGCTTTCACTGGGAACTAGTGATCATTATCCCATGTTCTTGCTGCTTGTGAAACTTTCACTCACACTTCTGTTAACTTTGCATTCTCAGAAGTTCAGTCAAAATCTGGACTAATTTCAGCATAAATTGAAAATTTAGATTTATATCTTTTTGTGAAAACTCTCTCTAAATTTAGGTCAGGTCTTTATATTCTGGGACACGTGCATGCAGAATTTAATCACTCAATCTGGAAAGACAGAATCTGAATTAATGTTGTGTTTCTGAATTCCTTAAGCTAAATGCCCAAGATAATTATTACCTGGATGACCTTTCGAATTACAGTTATCCTACAGAAACTCATTATTCCAGCAACACTTTTAAAGCACAAGCTGGAAATCAGAAAAATGTCATATGAAAACTGTTATTTTGTCCCCAACAATAATTTCTTGGGGAGCACAGATCAGTGTGGATCTGACCCAGCATACAGAGCACAATAGATGCTTCAGAAGAGATAAGAGGCATTCCATCCCTAATCTCCAGACAATCAACATCTGAGTGACAGCATTTCAGTGGTCTTTTGCTATGAATAGGTGTGGATTATCCACAACAGGTTATGGGCATCAGGTCAAGAGAAGTGCAGAGCAAAGTAGTGTCATTCAGCTTAAAATAAAAAACAATAAAAAAGAAAAACCACCAAAACCCCCCAAACCTGAACACAAAGAGGCAAAGAATCACAAAAATATTTCATTAGCTCATTTGCATTAGGTGTCTAAACCAACAGCTCTAAAGCTGGTTATTTATTAACACATTTGATTAACATAAACGAGACGCCCTAGCACACCATCACACCTTTGCAAGAACTTGGTCCAACTCCTCAAAATACAGACCCTAACTAGACTGATGTCTCGTATATGAAAAAACTCGATCTTTTCCCTAAAGTGGGGAGTTGAGTTTAATGGCAGATATAAGACCGACCATGAAAAAGGGATTCCTCTTACTACACGAGGCATGTGTTGGCCCCAGAGTTAGCAGAAGGGCACGATTTACAAATTCCTTTTCAAGGAGTCATTGCAAAAGGTCCATCACCAGCCCAACTGCACATTAGCACACCTGCTGTTGTGCTCTGAAAATAATTCCTTGGGCTTCCACATTAAAAAAAGATTATATCCCCAATAAGAGCTGTTGCTTATGACAGTTGAAATGAAGCAGCATTATCCTTGATTAATTACACAGGTTTTTAACAGAAACAAATTTGTTTCCATCAACAAATTTATTTCCTGAAGGCGAGCAGCTGCCACGGCTTTGTCCTCCACCCAAGGGGAGAGCCTGGGACTTACACAGAATAGTTTCTATTAAAATGTTATATATATGGAAATAATTCCTTACTGACAGTTCCCAGAGTACAACAGCTTAAAGATTTCATATTTATAAAAAAAAAAAAAAGCACCAAAAAAAACCCCACCAAAAAACCACCACACCCCTCCGCACAAGTTACTGTCACAAAACATGGGATTATGTTGGTCAGAAAGCAAAGTACCCCGTTGCATGCTGCAGGATAACAACCATCAACTCTACTTGGCATGTCTGGAGTAGAGACTATACTATTTTGCCCAAATTTTAAGCACAGCTCAAGACGAGACCACAAAACATTGTCATACAGGATCTTGAGATTAAATATCAAATAGTTGAAAATGTTATCCTTTCCAATGTATTAGCTGTCCAATTAAGCCACAAGCCTTTTCAAAATGATACTGCCGCTGGGAAAAAAGTGCTTTATTAGGTCAATTGCTATTTGCAGCAAGTTCCACCATGGTTTTCACCTAAAATCCAGTAAAACTAATCCTGGTTTCCCAAGGTCTTGAGTAAGTTTTTCTAGCTTCAGTGTTCATAAAATTTTATTTGTGAAATGTATACAATTTGTACCATCTCATCTCCTAACACTTTACAAGGCTGAAAGCCATAACCAATCTGGTTTTATTGATATTTGGACATTTAAATATGTACACAGACACAAAGATCTTCAAAGGAGGTCAATGAGCTTGACTTCTATTAAACCAAGTACGTCTTCTGCACCTAATGATGGCAGCTTCACCAGATCTGCACTTTCAGAGTAGGGGTTTTTTGTGCTACAGAAGAAACACCAACATTTGTGAAATTCATTTGCTTCAGCAAAATATCAGAAAAATTAAGAGCCAAGGAGCAAGAGAATCCAAGGCCCTGAGCTGCCAAGCCTTTGCATATAGCCGAAAAGGCCATCTCCAGCTATGCAGGGTTTCTCAGAACAGTAAAGAAATCAACCTCCGGCTACAGTGGTACAGAAAAGCACATGCTAAAACCAGTAACCATCAGTGCACATAACAGACTTAGAAGTTATATTGTAGGCAAGAACTGCACTGTAATAAAATCTTGTAGCTATTGTTCCCTAAAACATAAAAAAATGAAGTAATATTTAAGTTCTGAAGATATTAAGAGACATTCTTCTACACTGACGGGCTGTTGCTGGGGGCAGGTAGCTGTATGGATAGCAAACAGGAATAGCCAACCTGTGACCGGTGTGGGTCAACACTGGAGCAAGGGCTGGACGCGAAGGGAGGACGGTCGGCACACGAGCACGCGTACCCAAGCAGTGTTCAGGATGCTCCTTGGGCAAGACCCTCCGCTTGCAGACCCCTCACCGCAGGCTGTAACCCAGCCCCAGCCTCTCCTCTCCACCCAAAGCCGGGGTACTGGGGTTTGCCCCCATCATCCACCCCACCACCCAAACCCCTCCGCACTCACCCCACGCCACGTGTAACCCCCGGAGAGCCTGCAATGGCAAAGCACCAACTCACGAGCTGCAGAGTTGAGGTCAAACCATTAAAGCCAGTACGCATCGAGTATTAGATACGGGGCATTTTCCAGCCAACGCCCCTGATTTGTCCCAATTGCCTGGACCAAATAATAGAGGCACACTGCAACTTCTTTTGTTTATACACACTAAGTATGTCAAACTAATTCAAGGATTTATTTTTCCCCACATCCTCCTAAACAGCAAAACCACATTCTGCAGCCTGGAACGCAGCTTTTCTCTTTCCTTTCTACACAGGGGATCTTCATGAGAATGCTTTGTTTCTGAAGCTTTTAATGAAAAATCTGAGGAAAGCAATAAAAAAGCCTAAAGATAACGTCTTTATTTTAATGAAAACAAACACAGACGATCTTTAATTGCTCTATGTCTCTTCCACTATTCATCATCCCGAGTATGCAGGTTTATGAGATGACAACAAGAGGAGAGATAACTTGAAAAGTCACTTTGAGCCCACACTGCTGCCCAGCAGCACCACAAGGGTACAGCCCGATGTCCAGGCACGTTTCAGCCGAGTTCCAGTCCCCTGCCACGCTCGCACCCAAAAAGTTGGAGCTTCTAACAGCTGCAAGTAGGGTGTGAGCAGCACAATCCCAAAGGCTTTTTCTTTTCCCTAAAAAGTACTCGGATGTTTGCTTTAGCAGTTTAATCCACTCAGTGCTGAAGCCCATCCTTACCAGCTGCATCCTCAGAGAAAGTTTGCTATCTCCATAATGCATTTTTTTTGCATTCATTTTGCATTTAAGAGTGTTGTTATATTTTATTTAAAGTCGTGTTTGTTAAGACTGATTAATGTTACAAAGTTGCATAGTTACTATAAATATTTATAATCACACACACACCCAATTTGGCAATAATTGCTCTATGTCCAGACTAAGTTTTCCTGATGAGCCGAATGCACGTCACTTGTGTCCCCGTTGTTCCTACTATCCCACTCTCATGCCTACCAGGAGCAGGAAGAGACTAATGTACCTGCCAGCAAATTCTAACAGGGGCTTAAAGCTCAGGATCAGGAATATAAAACTATATACATTGTGGATAAACAGTCTCATACAAAGACACAAAGTGTTACCCTATAAGGACCAAAGGCATATGCTGTTACCTATTTTGTATAGTATTGGTTTACTTACACAAGTGTTTTTAATTATTTATTTAATTAATAAGTGTTTATTATTTATAAGTGTTTATTATTAAGTGTTAAAAAAATTTAATTAACAAGTGTTTTTTAATTATTTTAATTAATGAATTCACATTCAAAACAGGCCATCATCGCCAAACTGCTTTGCTATAGATCACCTGTGAGTGCAGGTGCAGCAGCAAGTAGGAAGACATTCACTTGCATCTATGTGATACAATACAATCCAATGCTTTCTTTAAAATATTTCCACTTTATGAGAACCTTTTCCTTGCTAAGGTCAAACAGCCACTTACACTGCTTTGGCTTATTAAAACCCTGCCTTAAGCATTTTCCAATGTGGCAAGTTTTCCCTTCCCTATTCAGGTATATCATGCTTCATACAGCTGGGGGGCATGGCATCATAGGCACCACCTGGGATCCAGCCACGGGTTGCTCACAAATGCTTTAAATTATTGCAGTCTACTGTATTTACAATTTCTATAGTGCATAACTTCTGGAATATATTGCATCTTTGGGAAAAAAAAAAAAACAACAACAAACCAAAACAACAACAACAAAAAAACCCCACACCACCAAAACCCAAAAACCCCACAATAATCACTTGTGTCAATTCTCTACTCTACTTTAAAACACTGTGCCCCAGATCCTGATAAATTTCCAGCTCTGTCCCAACAGGAAGGACCAAAGAGTTCACACCATTCTGTGTGCAATACTCTTCTCAGAAATGCATTCTTCCTCAGCCACCCAGGAGCAGGTAGGATAAATACTTTCAACCTCTCTTCAGTAAGAAAAATTAGGGAACATGCTACATCTTAACCAATAAACAGTGACTTTTAAAAATTAATACTCTGATAATAGTATTCTGGGTTAACTATCCCCTAATTTATCATAAGTTAAACATGCTCCAAATAAGCAGTAAAAAATTTACACACAGCACTACATATGGTGCCTGGGCTCCAGCCAAATAATGAAAAAAGAGGGTTTGGTAAACAAAGAGCATGCAAGCAGAAAACTTGCTACACCACTGCAGGTGCAGTGAGTGAACCAAGCTGAAATAAAACTTCCCAAACTAAATTGATATAAAACTTCCCAAACTAAATGGCCTGGCACTCTGTACAAATGTGCTATGGCACAGCTAGCTGCCCCTCCACTTTATACTCCAAGCTTTTTAGAGCTTGCAGCGGAGTACCTACAGGAAACCATTGAAATTCTTGGACCAAAAGGTTAATTATCACTCCCTGAATCCCCACAGGAGTTACAAGTGGATTAGAAGCAGAAGCAGAATAAGCAGCAGCTCTGGAAGGGACATGAAAGCATTAAACACAGTCAGCAGTAGTGGAAATTAAGTGTGGGAAACTTTAAAAAAAAGCACCAGTGCTAGAAATGCCATTTTGGGTAGTCTAGAGAAGAGGGATTACTGTCAAGCAGGCAGAGACATTCCTAGCTCTGCCCTGTGCAGCTCGGCAGCACTTACCCCAGGAGGATAAAACAATTGAATGTTCCTATGCAATTGTCTTACAACAGAGGACTGTTTACTGGCAGAGTTGCCTTTTGCATCACTCTCCATCCGGCTGCTGGTAAAGCTAAGGTGTTTTACCTGCTCCACCCTGCTCTTTTTCCACATATGTAAGAACCGCTCTTTGGGAAAAGCCTCTTCTCTGAAGCTCAGCATTTCCAGGTACAGCTTATAGCACAGCTCTACCACGCTGGCATGGCTGAGGACGTAAAGGCGAGCAACGGCACGTGCACCCAGAGCATCTCCGGAGAAGAAAGTACTGCCAGCTCCAGAGCACGAGGCACTGCCCGGCATGCTGGCCTCCACGAGCCTCGTCTCTCACCAGCTGAGCTCTGATGCTATCTTACCACCAGCTTCTAATACAGACTGTAATTACACCCTGGAAAAGCACACGTCCTTATAAAACTAGCACCTATTTATGGAGTAATATAAACCATCCTGAGTAAGGAAGTCATTCTTACGTGAATGTAATCTGAAGGCTGTTCCCCCTTACAAGTTACTAAAATAAATCCTTCAACAAACACGTAACATTTGCTCCTACATTACATACAAATCATGTTAAAAACAACTAACATAGTCCATTTGCTGCTATTACATGCAAAGATCAAACAAAGCCTTTATTCCAATTTCATTCCATTTTAGAACTGTACTTTTAAGAAGTGAAGACATCAGCTAAAGCTTCAAGAATAGGATTAAAATGATAAAAGCATAAAGGCAGTTAAGCTTTGCAACATATGAAGGCACATCCAGACTAGAGGCCAAAAAGAGTCTCACAGAAAACCAGTATTCCAGCTACAAATACTTCAAGAGAAAAGATGATGAGGCCTACAAGCATCATCCAACAAACATTTATGCAGAAAAGGAACCGGGGCCCAGAACTGTTCTGCGGAGTCATATCTGCATGGCACCGCAAAAGCAAAAGTAACGCACTTCCAGTACATCAGCAATTCTTTTTTCCCCAAAACATTAGATGAGAAGCTAGTTTAAAAGGCAATGGAGGCATCCACCAAGCAAAGCTGCTGCATCATCACTGATGCAGAAATTCAAAGAAGGGACTTAGAGCCTCTTCTCAAAGGAGGACTCAGAAGACGTCATTTATTCGTGCTGTAATACAGAAGGACCCACTGGACAGTCTCACCTGAGAAATGGTTTCCAGCAATGAGGAAAAGGCATATTTAAGGAACAATTATCCCATCCAATATCAATAAGATTGTGCCTTCACTTAAGCATATTAATATTGGACTTGGTAAACAGAGCCATTAAAAGCTTTCTTTTCTATTTTTTCAAGTTGAAGCACACTGTACAGAAATTACTTTAAAAAAAATAATCATCACAGCAACAAAAATCTATCGTACTGAAAACCTAGATAAGCAGACAGACTTAGAAGTTTACGAGAAAAGCAGAAATTATTCTTCCTCGAGGTTGGTGTAGCTCAAAACACAGCTTGGAGGGAGGAACAAATGATCAAAGGAATGAGAAGTAACAGAATGACATTTTATACGGATTCATGAAGGACAGCTTATTTCTACCTTGGTTAAAATACTTTGCTGAAATGTCTCAATCAGGAGGGAACCAAATTGAGTAACACAGAAAAATTGCTATGGTAGATGTTCTACAAAGAGAAACATTAACCCCAAGATGAAAGGTTTGGGAATCTATCAACTATCGGCTTCAACTTCCAGGCTGTATCCCAACATGAAGGCATCACTGTGGTCTTGGAATCATTCTACCTACCTCTGATAAAGCTTATTAGAGAACATCGCCTAGAAAAATACGAAAGCAACTATAAACTTGCCTTCCTTCAAAAGCCTACTCAAAATTCACTTCTGCCCCTCTAAGGTTTATAACGAAGCATAGGGCATACATAGGACTGCTGGGATCAGTACACTTAGGTAAGCAAAGAATAGCAGACATCACAGGACTCTTGTCTTCAATTCTCCATTTCTTTCCTTCCCTTTGTTTAAAACAAACAAACAAGCCAATCAACCAACCCTCAGCATTTTTAAGTTCTTTAAATCTTAAAATCTCTTAAAATCTTAAAAAAAGATGTGCTAGCTGTTGTCCAAACAAGTAAATCATGAGACTAACTTTCTGCAAAGCCCTCAAATACGTAGCATTCATAGCTATTATTTCAATCCCATTGTTTTAACTTAAATTAACACACATGCAAATAATCACATTAAATTTAATGGTACACTTAAAGCACTACTTTTAATGTCTTTCCAGTGTAAGGGCAGATTTCCACCTTCCAGGAAATACTCTGCCCTCACTAGTGCTAGGGAAAACCATCTTCCCATCTTCAAAATCCCTTGGTGGCCCAGAAATAGTTTCTTTAAACCAGCCATTTTCTGCAAAGCTCACTGACCTGCTGTGATCCATCGCCATTCACAATGTGAGGCATCATGGCTACCTCCCCGTTCAGCAACGGTGGCAGCTCCAGCGGAATTTGGTCGGTCATCATCATTGTGACGTACATTCATGGAGAATTTTCCTCAACGGGCTTCCTGCAAGAGAAGCATCAGTTAAAGACCTTGGAAAACCCACTTGTACTTTAGAAGGTCACTAGCATCCGCATGGATTTTGCCATTAATGTAGCAACTTAAGCAGGACACCTGCTTTTGTAACAAGATGCATATGAGAACTTGAGGCACTGAACAGAGGTTTTAACTGTTAGATCGAGAGCATGGAAAGTCAAGTTTCCATGCAAGAATTCCAAAAACCAACTAGCCAGATTTCCACTCTTTCCCACGATTATAATCCCCAGCCCTCATCGCACCACTGAAATACGCAAGTTCCCAGACACTTTGAGGGAGATTTGCTGTGTTCCTAGAAATCAGCATCCCGCTTGCTACCACAGCTCTGGGAACTACATCAACCACGTAGTTAAGATGTTACATCCATTTCACTCGATAGCCACAGTTCAAAGCCAAGCACCTTTATTTTCTTTCTAAGGCCGTGTAAATAGTGTGAACTGCCACCTATAACTCAAAGGGCAGGCGCCCAACTTCCACTTAATCGTGATCCAAAGGGTTAAGGTTTCTCCTGAAGGGAGACAACACATCCCCATGCTTTGAACACCTTGCACTATACATGGGACAACAGAAGATGATCTCGCTTAAGAATTTGTGAAGAATCACATATCACTTCCAGCACACCCTTCCCTTTCACAGCTAATTAATGTTGATAGGTAAGCGTCACTAAAACCGCAGGGAGATTGCTTTGTAAAAACAAGTTTTAATTCAGCATTAAGGGTACCATCATACCATTTTATGGGGCAATAATCCAGTTCTTTAGTGAACAGGATGGATGACCTAATGACATAGCTTATCTAGACTTCTGCAAAAGAACTCCTAAGCAAAACAAACTTACAGGTCCAGTGCTGATTAGGCAGCCTCCTTAGTACCTCTCATGCCAGAGAATCCCAAAGTCCTCCTGAATAATTTCATATACATCACAAATTCAAGTTAGAAAAAAAAAATAACATGCTGTGACTTAGGTGGCTGGTAACAGCCAGGTAATCAGCTGGCACAAGACCACCAGAGTATAGAGAGGGGAATTTTTGGCAAAGAGCAACAGGAAAATCCCCCTTCATGAGGAAAGTGCTGTGGG
Source organism: Aviceda cuculoides (assembly GCA_035590195.1). NCBI lineage: Eukaryota > Metazoa > Chordata > Aves > Accipitriformes > Accipitridae > Aviceda > Aviceda cuculoides. The sequence goes on from JAVJGG010000085.1 coordinate 37,102,380, forward strand.
ATCTAGTATTTACACGGAGCACTTTACTACAGAGCCATAAACCTGGAGTTTAATTCATCTGCTCCAGAAGGGACAAAGGTCTGCACCAACCTCACCAGGGCTGGAGCATGTGCTTCCGTGGATGCTGCACGCTGCAAACCCAACACCCCCGTACCTGCTCTGCCTCCAGCTGCTGCCAGGCTTTAAATTTAGATTTTCTTTTTATTTTATTTTTATTTTAACACCTAAACCAATAGTTTAGTCGAAATACGGTCTTCATTTTCATCAACCTCTTCCAGAGCTTGTCGCAACCCCATCACCTGATCAGGTGATGATCAGGCTGATCAGAAACACCAGCCTGACCAGGAGGTGGTACTCCAGCTCCTCAACAGGACCACTTGTGGGTCTTGAAAGTGATGGCGGTGCCCACACAGACTGAATCACATCTACCCTTTCATTCTTATCACAAGGGCTCCCTTCACATCTAAGTGGCACCGGAAGACTAAAAGTGAATTTGTTTTTCAGAAGACAGGCAAACTTAGCTCTGTTACCTCCAGCCATACATCTCCAGACAAGCATTTTAATTTAACTCAGTATCAAATTTAGCACGACTCTCACATCTCCTCCCTATGTTCTTATCTGTGTGAAAACACCACTTTTCTAATCATCACTTCACCGCGATATAAACTATTCACTGAGAGGCAAACTATTTTCATCCACCTTGAAAAGAAATCCCTCCTTTTACTTGAGACTGAATTCCAGGAGAGTTCTCAGAAAGCTTGAGACACAGTTGTCAAGAGGATGGCACATCCACAGCCGGGTTTCGAGTCCCATCTCCTGCCTGCATCAGCTGCCTTATCCCTGAGCCTGGCAGTGTTTTAGTCCTGCTGTCACCACGACCTCGAATCATCTGCCCTGCAGTGCGTACACCCATGGAGTAAGGAGTAAGGACACTTACTAAACACTTCTGCAGCCCACAGATCTCCGGCACTAGTCTATGGGTGACCAAAGCCTCCCTGGCTTAGGCATTCAAAGCTCTGACCCAACTGTTACATGGGCTACAGAAATCTGTCCGACAGCCCACGCGTTTTGCTCAACGCATCTTCCCTCTGAAGTTTTGCAATATCTTCCTAAGCCTTTTGCTTCTCATCCCTTTACAGTCTCAGGTTTTTATTTTGAGAAGGATCCAAGTCTATAACCAATACTCACAGGTGGTGGATTTGGGGGGCGGAGGGGAAGGAGTGGGGCAGTGTGATCTGGGGGTTTGTTCGTTTGTTTAAAATTATGAGGAAGAAGAGAACATGTGAGTTCTTGAACTATTTCTTAAGTGCTTGGAATTAAGAAAAGGACTGAAAAAGCCTAATACTGAACACCAGTGGGAACATGAGTTTGCAGCTTTCAATGGAAATAGACAGATTTAGTCAATAGTCGGCTGCACCTCAAACAATATTGGTTATACATGCAATTATGTATCTATAGTTTTTGTGTGTGTATACATATATATATATTCAAATATAAATAAAAATTATTTTAAAATAATGCAATGTTCATAGGAGCAATTTTGAACTCATATAAAACAATGCCCCCCTCCCCCAAATGACACATTCATCTAGTCCAAATCTGAAAGCCCCAGCTTTAACGGAGTTTAAGCGTCACGCCGATGCTATTTTCTTAAGGAAAAAAAAGCCAGACTGTAGCTTGAAGCTACATATTTTCCTAGTAATATTTCCATTCCAGGCACAACAACCAATATGTTGACATTTATTTGCTACATGTCATTATTTAAAGTTTTACAGCTGCATTCCTTTTGCTTTATTAATGGTTTGTCACTACAGCCATGTCTACACTTGCCTCACTTTAAACAGGAAAAAAAGAAAAAGAAATAAAAAGGGCTTCCTTTGTCAGTTCCGGTAAGACCCCGCCAGAGGTAATGCCAGCAACAGCACTAGCTACACAGCACAGCTGGCCACAGGCATTTTTTTAGCAGTATTTCACATAGATGTACTCCATGCAGAGTTAAGATGTGATGGGGTTAAAACATCTACTGTGAGAGTGGCAGACTTCACACCAAAGCCAAAACCTTTGGAAACAGGTTTCACACACTTTTTTAGCTTATTTGCTCATCCATCCTACTTCAAACAGATTTATCACCATGCATTCACACCCCTCCAAAAACCTAGCATTCCCCCTACCTCAGGGGATGCTCATATAAGCAAAATTGATTAATACAAAGAAGGTGAGGTTTGAACACAAGCACTTTCTTCTTCCTGTAAATTCAGGAACATCGCTGGAAGAAAACACCAGACAAGGGCTCAAAGAACCAGGTCACATTTCAGGATATGAGAACTCTTCCTTAGCTAAAATATGAACTGCCAAATACTAACCCACAGCTTTTTTTTTTCAGGTACTAACTCAAATTTGGGGTTTTGTCTAGAAAGCTGACTATATTTAAATTTTAAAAAAGGTATTTCCTGTGCGTCTACATTCCCCAGGTTTGGCTGGGACGTACCAGTGCAACGCCAACATGGAGCAAGAGGCTGCATCTCCCTGTCTAGCTACCTCCAGGAATACAGGAAATCACAGCTTCCCATCTTGCTGTAGAGCAAGGAAGAAGAAATAACCATCCAATTCTGATGTTTCTCTTCCCAAACTAAACTTCCAAACCTTTTGATGTTTGCAAGTAAGTTAAAACCTGATTTTCAATTCAGTACACAGTCTTCTACTGATGACCGAGATGACTCCGTTTCCTTAAATTAATTCAGTATGTGAATTACTAATACATAAATTAGTTGCACATGTCACTGGAGAGAAAATTAAAACATACAGAAGAACAAAGTGTAACCATCTAAAAACCAATGTCCATGTATGGTGAATTAATACGACCCAACAGGTTACGTCAGAGTTCTCCTGAAATTCCAAAAGATGTGAACCACATCAAGATACCCAAGTCCTACTTTTCCTAGAAGGTTTTACCCATCCTATTAATGGGGGTATAAGCCAAGAACATTTTTCTTTTTGTGATTTTTTTCCATCTTCTGACTTTTACAAAGCCAAAGAACATCTTCCAGCTATGGCAGACAAATTCAGAGAACCTGGCAAAAGCAAGAGGAGGTCTGAATATTCAATCCTGTGACCGCTCTGTGCAAAGGCTCAATTTTTATTTCCCTGCAGCAGACCATTAAAAGCTACTGAACAAAGCGTTCTGCTTTTTTATCAGAATCATCTGGAATTACAAAAGTTGTACTACAAAGATGACAGACAGCCTTCCGATACCTCGTAGAGCCCCATAACCTGGTTTATTTAATACACGACAAAAATACAGTAGTAAACGCACATTTGCACTCTTGCAGTGCTTATTTAGGGTTATTCTATCTGATTAAAAAAGAACATACTGCATAAAGAGTAAGAAGCCACACTACTTTCAACCCCAGCATTATTGTAGAAAAGATTTGAAACACACACAGTATAAAAACTTCAAAAGGAAGAATTTTCTATCTCCAGCCTAAAAAACAAACCTTACAATTGCAACATGATGAAGTTCATACACAGACAGTGCATACACACACACAAGCCCAAACAGTGCATACAGCAATTAATAAACAAGCAAACAAAAACTCCTCAGATTTTCTACAAGATTTATCCTCAGGCACAACCAATTTGTCCATGGCCCAGCCACCTCCCGAACCAGCTGTGACCACAGCCCCTCCTGGCCACCAGCCGCATCGCTGAACGAGACCACCCATTTCCCAAACCGCTTTCCATGAGATTAAGCGCAAATGCTACTCGGCGATGGAAACCATCACAGAAAGCCAGAGGCACACTGGTGTTCAACCTTCCCTTCCTAAACTTAGGATAAATGTCTAATTGCCACAATCAGTAACCATAAGCTATCCTGCCTTCATAACGAACCTCAGAAATTACATGGTATTGGCATGTGTGGTATACACGTGTTCAATCCCCCCAAAGAACATCAACCTAAAGCATTCCTTGTAAAGACAACTCGGGCATTGAGAGTAGTTTCAAAGATGACAGAATCTATTACGCAACAAAAAGTAGTTTTTTTGAAATTGAAATTTTCACCACTAATTCTTCAAAATCATAAAACACATCCCATCCAGGTTGGGGAGAGGCTTGTGTCAGAACCATATATTTCAATTTTCTTTTTTTAATATCAGATTATAAAGTCTAATATGAGCTCCTTTCTACCATTATTTTTTATATATATATATATATGTATTATATGAGCCTCTCTTCTACCATTCTGCATGTAATGAGTGATATCTTCCACAGCAGTCGATACACTGATCAAAGAAGTAATCCAACCCATCGGGAAACTCCCTGGTAGTTTACAACGATGGGAAAAGCTAGTTCAGGTGTGACATCAAAAGTTTTGATGATGTAACTGATCTAATGACCAGCAGTCACTTAAAATGTTACTATTTCTCCCCCCCCGAAGCCATTTTCCATGGCTTGTCCTTGGGCAAACCTGGTTCTGCAATGAGAACATTCAGAAATTGGCAGTTCTCTGACCACAGAAGGAAAGTATTTGTGATATCTGATCTGCGTCCTCCAAACCACATCCTAACAGCACGACCAGCCCAAGCCCTCCACCACCATCTCCAGTTAGTTTGAACAGACAGGTTTCCCCATCCGCTGCACTATACTGACCCTCAAACACTTGTGTTGGTATAACCGGGACAAGAGGAAGTAGGAGTTGCTTAAAACGGTTTTGCCACGGTTAAAAAATATGCATGGAATCACAGGCTCATGTCAGAGGCAGCCCCACTTAGCACCACTGAGAAGTCAAACACGGCTTTAGAAACGTGGGCCCTGAAAACAGGGAAGACTCAAATATTTCTAGAAGAAATCTCACTTTTGGAAAGGAATACAGTGAAATGCAACGAGAGTAAGAAAATCCTTTTGCACTCACAGCAGCCATTACCTGCAGGACACATTATTCTTCTTCCATAGAAAGAAATATTCTTGGAACCATTTGCTATTTTCCAGGAGTTTGTATGTGGAATTGAAGAACATATCAAAGTCTGGTCTGTCAAATCATGTCACTGCTGATCATTATACAGTTGAAGAAATGGGTGCTTGTTCCAGAGACATTTTGAACAAACTCAAAAATAACTACAGAGAAAAATAACTAGGAAAAAAATTGCTAGTACGTACAAATAGAACACGTATATGCACCCCATTTACTTATTTGTACACACAAGTACTCAGACACTAAGATTTTAAAACGAGGACATGACCCACAAGGAAGGCTCCAAATGAGAAGTGCTTCTTCTGCACATTACTATTGGTGCTGGTGTTTGCAGGCAAGAGATGAAAGAGCTTACACACAGCCCCATTTTCCTATTGTGTTTTGTACAGCACATGTTGAAATTTAAGATTAATTAAAACATACATAATGCAATTATATTTTCACTGAAAAGCAGAGCAGCAAATATAGCTGCTTTCAAGAGACTCTTGCCATGGCTTGCCACTTGAATTCAAAAAGGAGTGGTAATAATTGTTCATGTAGAAAAGCCTCTTGAGACATGAGCAGTACCTGGAGGTATGTGCACAGATGGTTGGTCAAGGCACAAACAGTCTGGAATTTGTCTTGTCTGATGTGCGTTCATTAGTTTAGTTAAATCACATCCGTCTGAAAAGCAACTGAAACCTGAAAGCATTCTTTCTCTGTTTAATTGCAAACATGGTAGATTAATTTAAAAGCAACCAAATAGATGGGCTTCCTCGTAATAATTTTGAATACATGCAATTTTAAAAATCTGTTACGACAAAAGAAAACCGATTGGAGGGAATGCATACATACAAAGCTCACTGGCATTTTATGAAGAGATAGTAAAATGCCTGCCGCTTTTCTCTGTGCCCTTTCACAGACAAGGAGACCACCAGTAGCTGGATCCTATCTCCAGCAAGCTGAAAAGCATAAACATCCTCTCAAAACATAACCACTGCAATTAATCAGTGGGTTTATTCCCCTCTAGTTTATTTTTATTTTAAATAACAACACATTTCAATGTCCACAGTACATTCCATCTCTAAAGATGGAATTATCAGCAGTATACAATTCTATAGGGGATCAAGGAAAGTTAATGGTGGTTTTCCCCACACTGGTGTGAGATTATTAAAGCCGTAATCCGAAGGGTAATCATATGATGATTTTCAGTAGTTTGCATTTATTTAGACCTAAAATTTGACCTCAAGTTTTCAAGACTTGAAACTCCATCATTTTAAAGAACAACCATTTTGCAATGCAACCAGCTGCATACACCTCATAGGAAATGTTTGTAATTTAGCAACACACAAACTATTAAAAAAAAAAAAAAAAGAAAAAAGGTCCCTAGCTCAATCTTAGGATGAAATGGAATAACCAAATAACTTCAAACACATACCAGAACCAACCATCAGGAATGGGGAGATCAGGTCAAACGGCATTATGCAGGAGTGTCTTATTTCACAAGGCAAGTACAACTGATCAGCATATAATAGCTCTGATGAAATACCAGAATAAAGCAAGCTGGTGCACAAAAGAGTCTTTTACCAAACGAAAACTTCATGCCACTAGGGTTCCCCCCCCGATTTTCCAGAGGGGAATCTTGTGAAAACTTGTGTAGGAAAAGCCAGCTCACCCTCCTCCCACCACCGCACACACCCGGGGCGCACACGTGCCCTGAAGGCAGTCATATTCGGGTGAAAACGTCATGGCGCTAGATTTAAGGGAATAAAATACACCAGAAGTGAAACAGACCTCCAAAATTTTTATTAGGCTTATATTAGCTACGGCTGAGCAGAAAGACACAGGCAGACAAGCTAATCCAATGGCTCTACAGCGTTCTCACTTCTGCAAATAGTATTATAGCAGCAAATTCATCTGCTGCTCAAAAGCAATTCTAAAATGTGCAAACACAGCCCGCACCATTGGCATAAGAGCACGCTACACAGAGAAAACTTGTATACAACTTGCTCTCACCATTCGGGTTTCTCTGTGCTTTCTCTTCAATCTAAAAATTAAGTTAGTAATTTTTGCTATTTATATTCCTTTCCTTCTTCTATGCCTTCACAACTTACTTTCCTCACCTTCCTCCATACTAATCACAATAGATAAAGGGGACTCATGAGGGATACAGTTGCAAAAATAGAGAAGTTTTCAGGCACACAATTCTCACAGTACTTCGTAGCACTTCTTCCAAGCAGCAATAGGCTGAGGTTAACTCTTCTCGCACAACAATGGCCAATTATTTTTTTCCACAATTTTTTGTGTTGTTGTTTCTTTACATTTTTAATTTGAATTTTTTACATTTTAAAAATGTCTATTTATAATATTTGCTCTGACACAATTTGCTTTAAATAGTAACTACTGTAAACTTTTTTTTAAAAGGGAAATTAATTTATGCAATTCCAAAAATACAAGCAGTAACCAACATTTTGAACTAATTTGTCCCTGCTTGACCACCTCGCAGAAACAGTTGAGTAAGAGAATTCTGGGTGCTGATCAATCAACAGCTGTACAATATACTACCAACTGCACTTGGCATCTCCTTGCTTTTCTAGAAGCCCACAAGCCACGTCAAACAGGACAGGCATGAAGCGGGACCTTTCTGCTTCACTGACATCTTCCTCTCCACTGGTCAGCAGAAGACAGGGCTCTTCCAGCCGCGCTCCCCACGCATGCCAGGGTGAGGAGGGGAGATGTCAGCGCCCCAACAGCTCTCCGTCCCACAGCACAAAAACTGGTCCCCTAATGGCAAAGGGCCATTTTGTGCAACAGAGACAACATTGCACGGTTCCTAATGAAGTGACAATCCTTTTCAGGTTCTCTACGCTCTATATTGCCTCTGACAAAAGCAATTCGTAAATGAAATGCACAACGTCACAAAAGATATTCAGTAAGCTTCAACACTGTTTCAAGCAAATACCAAATTATTCCAACTATTTGCTTGAGGAGGAACAAGCCCCTTCAATCCAGACTTACATCTGTCTAGAGTTTGGGCCCCGGATCCTGCAGACATTTGCAGCAGGGTACAGCTTTATGCACTGTTAATGGTTTTACTAGCGGTGTACTTCAGCACTGAACTGCCCTGCACCAGGGCTGTGACCCCACGCACATGCCCTGGGACACAGGCAAAAGCTCTACACAAAGAGAAGTTCTCGCACGAAGGTGCAAGTCAGATAAGGCATATGCTTCATCTGTTTGCTTTCTTCCTCCATTTAATAGCCAAAGTATTAATCACAGTCAGAGGCTGATAAGCATAGCATTTGGCGATAAATACGCTCCCCTTCAATGCTGCTCTCTCGCATAATATCTCTGCAATAATATCACAAAGACCTTGCTTATGTCTCCTATGAAGTGGAGAATCTACTGAAATCAATGGGGTGGGTTTGGGGTTTTTTTTTACCACTAATTAAACTATGAAGGGAAAAAAAAAAAGGATATCTATCACATCAATCTGCAGCGCTTGAAAAGCACGCATACCAAATTCCATTTACAACAGGGTTTCAGCACACCTTTGTGCAAGACAAACTTTTTTGTTGTCACCATTCACCGCTAACCTGACTCCAGGCTAACCTGACTCCAGGCTGACGCTGCACTGACAAAGTGGCTCATTGTGTTCTTGTGGGAAACGGCTTTGGAGAGATCTCCCATTCAGCCCCGGGATCCAAGAACAGGCATTCACACGGAGCGGCTGCTGCAAGGGAGCACCTCTGGATGGCTAACGGAGAAGTTTCTCATGTAGAAGGAAAGTTGAACCCATTATTATCATCGTGCCCACAGGATCTAAGTGCCTAAACTGCATGATGAGAAATCACAAAAAAAAAAAAAAAAAACAAAACAACAAAACCAAACAAAACAACCCCAAACCAAAACAAAAAAAACCACGCCAACCCAAACCCCACCACTCTAGAACTTTTCAGCACCAGGAGAAAAAGTTAAAGGTTTTTTTCACCATCCCTCGCTTTCACAGAACATGAAGTAAAATTTGCAAGAGTCGTTTATTTCTCTGAACTGCTTCATGAAAATAGTATGCTACCTAAGAAGGTCTCTCTTAATTTGAGATAGACAGGAATTTATAATAAAAAACCCAAACAAACCAAAAAACACCAAAACCAAACCACCAACCCAAAACCCACAAACAAAAAAGAAACCACACACACAAAATCATCAAATCATTGTTGCATTTTTGATTGAGTAATTTTGGTATCCAGCACCTTACAGGAAAGCAGCCTCTCCTACTCCAGGTATCTGATTTTTATGTCCTATGATAATAAAGCATAAAGGAATCAAAAACACCAGATCTTTAAATGCAGAGTACTAGGTGGGTTTGTTTTCTTTAAGGTGGGAAGACGTAGGGTCTCTATTTATCTAGTTAAAAATGCTGGATCTCCACCATGCTGAATATGCCAACTGATACAGCTATAAAGTTCAAATTATCTATTACATAGTTTAAAGGGGAAAACCTTTGGGTTTTCTTACCTGCCTGACATGGGGCAATTTGTAAAACAGACTGGAAGAGAAATGAAGTTCTATTGACACAGCAGGAGACAGTCCAGTGGGGTTACCAGCACTCAGGTGGTCCGTATCCAATTTAACTCTGAATCCTCCCCCTTCTAATTAACTTTAATTCCTGCCCTCTGCCAATTCATTCAGGAAATGGAAGGCTGAAAGTTACTCCCAATAAAAATAAATCGGTATTGTTCTTTGATAATAAGCAACGCAGTAAAGTACTGGACAACTTGCATTATGAAATGGGAAACCAACATCATTTTAAAAAATTACACCAAAGCCAGCAGTGTTGGCTGAAAGGCAGCCACGTGGCATGGTGCCAGGGAGACAGATGCTCCCTCCTCCGCCTGCCCTGGGTGCAGTCAAAAGGCAACAGCCCAAATCCTATGACTCCTGGTTATAGGAGTTACTCATTACTAAGTTAAGTCTACTAAGTTATAAGTCTTTGTTAAGTAAAATTTCCTAATATGTCACCTATTGACTTTGATACTACAGCCTTCAGTGTTAGCAGAACATGAAGAAGTAAAAGCAGTACTGAAGGGTTATTAACACACCTTACAGTAATTATCTTTCACATAATCAAAAATTTCTGAAGATTTATGAGAATTCTCCTAAATCCTAGAACAAGCAGTGTTCACAGCACATTGCTAGCCAGGCTCCTTTGGGAATAACCCCTGAAAGTGAATCTAAAGGAAATCTATCATTTCTGGTTCTTTGGGGTTTTTTTTAATTACAGAACGTCACCCAAAATATCCTACCCTACTGCTTTTAGCTCCGAAACAGGAGAAAACGTTACAGCAGCTTGCTGTTACTATGAGCTTAGACAGAAAGGTAGGAAAATAAAGAAAAAAAAAAAAAAAAGAGGAGGAAATAAAGCAAGAAGACAATGTGTTCTACACTAGGTCTGCAGATGATACCCAGTTTCTTGTTTCCTAAAAACTTGGAGGACATAGCTGTGACCATCCAAGCCTACACAGACTCCGTTTAGGATAAAACAGTTAGCATTAACCTGTGGGCTCCCATTAAAAATGAACCTTGACAGAAGGCAGCTCAGGTGTTTTATGAGACACAGCTGGACACCCATGCCTGCAGAGCAATGGGGGAAACACTGCTGCCTGTTGGAGACAAGCCTTCATGCACTAGGAAGCTCACACAACTCCAGAGAAAATAAATTTTAAAGATAAAGAATAATTACAGGGCCTCAGAAAGCAACACAAAGCTCTTTAGGGATAGCCAAGAGGCACATACACAAGATTATAATAAGAAACAGAACTTGAGCAAGGCGAAGGAAGGTAAATTTCTCCACAGTCAAACTGCAATAATTTTTTAGTGCAAACTATTTAATCAAAAAGGGGACAGTCATGCTTCTTTGTGTTTCCCTATTGATACAACCACACTCAGCTCCAATGAAGTCAATTAAACCCTTGAAACTAAAGTTAGCTTTCCACATCCTTTAAATGGCACAATTCTAGTCAAACAAAAAACTTAAATGGACAAGCAGCAGAAAACAAACCAACTTTCAAGTTTCATGCCATGTGTAACTGCAGTTTCATTTTCCTTGTTACACTTGGAGAAATTCATTTCCATAGCTGCATACCAAACTTCAGAGGTGCAAGAGGCTAGCAACAAGATTCAAATACATTTAAGAAATCCAAAGAAAGGAAGAAGTTGTACTCCATAGAGGTGAACCTTGAGAAGGCTGGTCTTACCAAACGTCAGTGCGTTGTTGATGGAGAGAAAAAAAAGTTCCTGACTTAAGACAAATGCACTTTTATTTCTGCTCTGAGATATACCCGAGTATGTCCCTCCCTCTCCCTGGCTCTGTAACAGCATCCCCAGCCCCATGGACGCAACGCGCAATTCCAGCAAAACAGCAGGGAACCGTAAACTTCCTGGCCCGCCTGTTGCCGAAAGCACGCTGCTGTCAAACCCCACGCTGAGAGCCCTTCCAGCCCCAAACGCTACCAAAAGTTATTTAGTCTGTGTTTGTCCCAGGAGCACATCACACTACCTCTACCAGCACACGTGGCCCTGACGAACAGAGATGCCTCTTGCAGGGGCTGAGCGAGGGCACATGGAAGCCAACAGGGCTGTGCAGCGGGATCGTCCCTCTTCCCCATCCAGCCCCGGAGCGGTGTCGCTGGAAGTCATTACCACAGAGCCCATCCAAAACACCTCTTTTCTTTCTCTGCTCCACCGGTCTCCAGAAGGTAAGCTTCATGCATTTCCCAGGTTGGCATAACAACCAGCTTGCTGCTTACGAACACGGGGGAGATCTGTTGTACAAGCCTCAGAGTGGACTAGAAACAACTATGTAAAAATAAAATCATCAGTAACAAAGCGGAGTTTTGTCTGGGTCCTTTTAAACAAAATCATTTTGACAGTGATAGGTCTCTAGCAACAGCCATTCACAGGATTTCAGCTGTCTGGAAAGAAGCATTAAAAAAACCCACGTTCTCAAAACAATGTTTCATTTATAATTCTAGCTAGGGTTCAAAAATTAAAACATTTTGGAAAGGTAGAGGAAAAAACCCTAGCTTTGCATCTTAAAATATGCAAACCTGAATTTCAAGAAATGGACTTTGACTTCATTAGCATAGGGGGGGTGGGGAAAATTACCTTAAAAAAAAAGGTAGGCAGTTTTGGAGGGTTGGGGAGAAGGTACAAATAACACACAGATGAGAACAAAACATGCAAGTCCTTAAAATCTAAGAAAATGCCCCTCAAAACTCAAGTTGGAGGAATCCAAGTGAGAACAAGACTGAACCTACAAGAAAGGCTAATTCTTTAAGACTGTTTTCTACAGTATCTCGCATACATATAAAGCACTTCACCACCACGTGTCCTGACAGTCTTCAGTATTCAGCTTTTCCTGGACATGCACCTCACTTTGCTTATTGCAAGAGAAATCCACAGAAATCCTGATGGAGCAAAGAACATTACACTAAGTTTATGTACTTTTAGAGTAAGTTCCACATCAAATATAGAAATACAGTATATATGTATAAAAACAGATAATATTTAAAAATGAAAATGGGGGTTGACAGCTTAACTTTCACAGCAGAGGCATCAGCAAAACCAGGAGTTAGCCTGCAGGGTTCTGCAGACAGCCTGATGGCATTAGCACAGGACTCCAGCAAGGAACAAGCTTTCCCAGTGAAATTCAGTTGCACTCAGTTTTAGGTGAATGATGTAACTGATACATGACCCAACGACATTTTATTCCACTGCTTTAACACCCAGGGGAGCACTATTGTGGCACACTTAGTTTGTGTGAATAAGCTGGAACACCCAGGCGCTATTGCTGAAAGTACGGCACAATCTCAATTCTTTAGTATTTACGTTCTGACCCAATTCAGGCACATTTTGGCAGTGCACAGCAGAGCCCATACGGATACCCACCTTAACAATACAGTGTACAGTTAATCAGTGACAAAAGCCTACCCATTAACCCCAGTTGTTCTTCCAGCAAAAAGCTTCACAGGTCTGAGAGATTCAAGTGGGTTGCATTTGCTCCCTAATTTCTACAGAGAGGATACATATTTTACCATCATTTGACATGCTAATATCTGGTTTAAAAAAATAAGTAAAACTAACTGATATTATTCTCTACCTACACCACAGCATACTCCTCTTGGGGCACGGGAGGAAGATGACATGTCCACGCAGCAATTTTAATAAAGGCTTTCAACAGTAATGGACCCATGTATAAAAAAAAGCACTCCCGCTGTCTCACTTGAACATATTCCTCCTCCCACTTCTCTCTTTAGTCTCTAACCATAACTCTAGGATGGTACAGAAAAGCAGTCTAGGCGTTCAGGGTTGTTCTAACCTGCTGATGAGTATGTATCAATGGAGCATGCTGCAAGGGAAACCCCCCAATACCAAACAGCTGTTTGGCATCTCATCCTCTTCCTGATGTTCACTGAGGAAATTCCCTCATCTCTAATGAATTCTGACTAATTTTTTCCATTGCCCCAAATGAAACTTCAACCATAATATTTTTCTCTAATCTTGTTCTGTGTTCCTAGGCATTGCTGCATCAAGCCCTGTTATAAACAATCTAAATCGCAGATTGCTGGGCATAACTGCTCACCATCACATAGGTGCCAGAGATACCTTAAACTTCATAAAGCAACTTCTTAAAGAACAACATATACAAGTGAGCGCTACAGCTCTACACCAAGAAGCAATCATTGCCCATTACAGTTTTAAATACTCAGAAACTAGTGCTATGAAATTTAGCACCATTACAAGTCACTTCACCCTCAGAGTCTTCTCTGTTAAAGGAAGAGCAGAACAAGATTTATTATCATTTTAAGCAGCAGCTCAACCTGCTACAACTTTTGTATTTAAATTTGTAGCTGAAGAGACAGTGGTTGCTCCAATTTTCCTCTCCTTCTCATCCATATACATTAGTGGTGCAGAAATCTCAGAAGAGGACTTGGTCAGAAGTAATGAATGAGAGCTTCATTCTCACCTAAACTGAGCAGGCTATAATGTGTCTATTATCAAGAACACGTAGAGGTACATTAGTCTTGAAGGCTTTTTTTTAACACTTCTTGAATTGATTAAATTAAGGAAAGTCACTTTGTTACTAGCGATTTCCTTCTTGTAACAAATACCAGTGGGTTGAGCCACCTATCTGTTAAATATGGAGAAAGTACTCATGCTAATAATAAACAATGAGAAACCATGCACCAACTGTATTCTGCTTATAGCATGAATGCTGAAGCATCATTGGGTTGCAAGAGGATTAAAAATTCCTTAAGATTAACAGAAAACTGACCAAAAATGCAGAAACGTGATGCTATCTAAACAGCAGAGCTACTTAGCTGGTAAACTGACAGAATTTTTAAACCAGGTAACAGACTGGAAACTCACTCTCAGAAGTTACCCTTCCCTCTCTAGGAAGGATCACTATGGGAAAAACATCATTTAGTGCAGTTTAACATTATACGCCAGCTGTCAGATCTGTAACTGATACTGTAACATGGATCTACATTTGTCATCAAGTTACTTAGCCGCTGGGAAGCCAGAATGTAGAACTATGGCGAGTGAGCTCCCTACTCCAAATATAAATAGGTATGGCAGACAAAAGGATAAAGTTTTTATTTTCAACTTTATGTTAAATTTAGTATAATGCATAGTCAAACACAAGACAGAGGTCACAAAAATATTTTTTTTAAACCATATCCAAAAACCTAATCAGTGGCAAGAAGATATAAATATGTACAACAGGTACATAAAATTCACTGCTGGATCCAAACTTTAGCATTTCAAGGCATGCCAGTGGCCTCAAAAACAAGACAAAAGAGGTGGGTTCTGATTTGTACAATAGTGTCAGGCTGCTGTTCACCAGTGCAATAAACCCGGTAACTACTTTTACAGCTTCCCTTGGCAGCTTTATCTCCTGTAGTCTCCATTCGGGGTCTTACTCTTCCCATATCTAATCACAGAGGTTTGCGATCATCACATAAGTCATGAGATATGTACGTATACACACACACACACATATATATATATATGTTATCTACATAATGGGTAGAATTACCTTCATTTATCTTAAGATCCTCAGAATGCTTAAACCACGTTCAGAAATAAGCGAGTTCACAGAATTACTAAAGACTACAAAGCAAAGTGGTAAAGAGAAAAATCTCAGTTTCTCCCTCTCATTTTCCCAGATTTAACCCACTACAAAACCTGTAGGCTGACAGGGCGGCCTTCAGTCTTAAAGCACAGCATGCCTCAATCCCAGAGCCTTACACACACTTGCTTCAAGAGAGCAGTGTACCGGGGAGCGCAGCTCCTGCCACTGGCACATACCAAAGATTCCAGATCATTTTTGCGCCACGACTAAGATGGTCTCATCAACTCGCATTTCTGTTATAACATGTTACTCCAGCCTCAAAAAGTGCAATCTCAGCATGGTAAATTCAGTGTTGTTTTAGGAAGCCTTCTCTTGGGTGCTGGGGATGCAGAGAAAATGGGTTAAGAAGTTTAACACACACCATAATCCTCATATTTCCAGAAACAAAGTCCAGCTATAAACCCTAAGAATGCCACACACCTACCACAGTCTTTTCTCTTTTTATTGGCACAGGGAAGATAGGAACAAGGGTACTTTGTTAATGCCTCACCTCTTTGTTACACTGCCTTCTTTCTGTAAATTTTACTAAATTGCTAAACATACATTGCTAACTCTGAGATATGTCTAGAGCAAATGAATTCTTTATGAAAAATACTTGTTGCTAGAAACACAAAACAAAAAAAAACAAAAGGAAAAATTATGGAAAAATTCTCATTGTGTTTAATAGCTGTAGGTCTTTGTTAGAAACAGTTGTCCCAGAATACGCAGCCACATTCACTAGATCAAGTGAATTCTATCTGAAGTTTACAGAAGGAAGCATATACAAACAGTCTTACAAAGGTATTTTCATAGCAGGAAGCTACAAGCCCTTCTCTGCTGCTCCGGCGACTGCTGACCCCGCCGCACTGCAAGCAAACCCTGCAGTCAATGGGGGAACAGGCAGCAGCAATGCTAAGTACACTTTATTTTCACTATGGGATTAACCAGATCACAAGTCACCAATTAAATCCTGATTTATTATTTAGGCTTTAATTCATTATGAACGCAATGGCAAAACATGCAACAGAGCCTGGTAGAAGTCAGTCTGGAGTGCTTTGCTCCGGCTGTCCCTGTCCCGAGGCTCAGCTCTGCTTGGAATTAAATGCCTTTTTAATCACGACATGCAAAAGTCTCTTTTTTTTTAAAGAATCTAATGGTTAATTGCTGTACATTGTTGACAGCGATAAATATAAGTGACTGAATATTCAATGTGCAACTAGGCATACTGGTGGTTTACCACTACATAACGGGTGAGTATTTTTCTGTTCTCCAAAGCCTTCCTATTTCTTCACTTAAGATGGGAAAACTAGAAACTTCTTATCTTCTGCAAAACACAAGTTTCCCTCCCCCACTTCCATTTTGTGGATTTTCAGCCAGTAATATTGTTGAAAAATAAATTCTTGTGGACAGGAAATATCCTGCGCAAAGGATATCCAGCCTTATGATACTTAAAATATTATGCATTCCTCCTTATCTGTCATTGCGCAGGCCAGTTGTCAGCGTGCACGTGGCTGCATAACGCCTTTGGGCAGCCAGGAAGGGCCCCGAATATCCCCCCGTGGCGGCAGCAGCCTCACACCTTTGGATAAACCAGCTCCTTCAGATTTCCTTAAGATTTCCCTTTTCTCCATACTCAACCCCAGCTGTCACACTGCAGTCCAAAGAGGAGAGAAGCAACGCAGCTTTCCAAGCAATGCTGGCTATCAAAAGCACGTCCTCCCCAACCTCTCCTGATAAGGTGCTTTAAATTATGCCCACAACCCCCGTCTTAAGGGCCTAATCTGATGTAGGTGGCTTGGCCTTTCAAGCAATCCCTTCGTTTCATTTCCTCAACAACGGCACTCCACAAAAGCAAACATCCTGTGCCGCTTCCAGAGCCAGATCCCAGTTGCGGCAGGCAGCTGCCAGCAGCACAGGCAGGACGGGAGCGGGGACAAGCAGCACGGCTCCAGCCCACGTCGGGGAGTTCGGCTGGCCACCCTCGTTATGGAGCCGGTTCATTCACTGGAAGGGACCAAAAATTATGGTAATGGACACGTGATTGTAAAAGAAGGTGTGTTTGACAGGTCTCCAAGCAGCTGGCAGGGTGGGGGTGCTGCAGCCCCTGCTGCCTATCCCACCCCTAAGGTGGGCTCCCCATGCAACCAACTAGAGGCCAAACGTGTTCATAATGGGGCTTTTGGGGGTAACAGTGACTGTACAGAAATCTTAAGCTTTTAATGAAGTCACCTAAATTACATAATGTAGATACTGGGGGGCAGCCACATCACTACCTACTATGCAACTCTTCCCTGCTCGACCAGCTTCAAGCCCCATGAAACAGCATCCAAGTTGACAATTCACATCTAACATTTTCTCAGCAGTCAGTAGCTTACATTTCTTCACTGAAAGCAGACAAATCTTAAAAATCACTTGTATTAATGTCAGGATTCGATCCGTTTACGGCACTCTGACACTTCAGTAGCTTGCTGTCTCTTCCTATGAAGAGGACAGCCAACATCGAAAGCTAAACACAGAGGAGCAGTTGAGGTAAAGTCAAGGCTGCCATCTCTGGAATGAACGTGGCCCTTCAACAAAAGAAAGAATGCATTTCAAGAAAGAAAAGCAAAAATTCTGACAGCACAAAATTGCAGCCATGACACTTGGGTCTTTTTAAAAATACATTTCTCTAAAGGTTTTTAAGTGCCATTTATTATTCTTCTAATAAACAGACATTCAAATCTAGCCTCAGTAATAAACAGTACTTCCACTTTACATCTTTGCTAGTCTCTACTTAAATATCTCTTTTCTTTTTAAAAAGACTGAATCGCTGTGGTTTCACTGGAGACAACCAGGAGCTAATAATGCTCCATTTGTAGAAGACTTCAAAATAACACCAGCTACCATTTTTAGTACCCCATAAATGATCACGCTTTTCAGAGCGTTTTAACACAGCCTTAGCCAAAGGATATTCTCATTTCAGTCAATTATACTTGCAACATCTGACAAGCTTATGGCTACAGAAGACCCATTGTAAGATAAGTTCCCCATGCACTGACCCTTGTGTCCCGATAGCACGTATACATTAATGCGCTCTCCCAACCCTGGCTGATTCAGTGCAACGCTGAACTCGACACCCAAAGACCACCACCACATCCAGGGCCGCTGCCTGGTAGGTACCTCGACAGCACCCTTAAAACAAACTCACAGGCCAGTATAGTAGAGGGGATTTTACTAATACAGTCCAAATATAAACATACAGATACAGTTTTAAACAGCTACACAGGATCAAAGAAAGAAATCACCGCTTTCACAGGAGAAACCTCCTGTACCTCCTCTTGTGGCAGAGCACCCCTAAAGATATTTACTCAACTACAGCCATAGATCCAGTTTTTATAAGAGTAAGTATTCCCTTTGAAAAACAGCTCTACAGAAAGAAGTATGTATCTTGCCCGAACACCAGATGCCTGGACACACTCAGGCTTCAGTCAGCACTGCAACAACAAAAGTAAAATTGTAGTGTTTTTTTCTCATTTCTGTTGGCTTCGCCTTGTTGGCTGGCACAGGTTAGATATTAACTTGGTGCCTCTCATCAATAACTGATGTTCAAACCAAAATCCAAACAAACTACGTCTTGATTTGCTCACAAATCAGAGCAAGCACTTCATAATAAAGTCCTGTTTATCCCAGAGCACTCAATGCCTGGGGGAAACTTGCTTCTAGAAATATTACACTCAAATATTTCATGGCCTCTCTGATGTTCAATACCCACCACCACAATTTACTCAAATCAGCAACAGAGCACATCACAACTGCCCACTCACCTCATGACAGCTCCCAGATGAAGCCTACTGGTTTCCAAGCATAATTCACGATACCTTTGGTTCTCCTCTCCTTCGAGATCACCCTGCTGTCCCACCACCAATCCTCCAAACTCATCAAACCAGTGGCTCTGAACACTTAAAAGCTGAGACCAAGCCGTTTCCAAGGGTGAGTACCTACATTAGACATTGCCAACAAGCTTTGACTAGACTGCAGGAGCAAGGAAGAGAATTTGGAGAGCGCAGCGTCTGCTCTGACACATCTGCCCACAGGGCACGGAGGGAGGAAAGCCAGCAATGTAGGCAAAGAAGTCTTTGTCCTTAGGTGACACCGAGGCAATCTCCACATGCCAAAATTGTTGTGCAATTAGTATGTTCTTAATTTTGTACCCTTAGAGAAGTAAGTGTACTTAACTAACTGAAAATGAAGTAATGCAAAATAAAGCAACCCAAGTAACTAATTAGTTAAAAGATGTCAAATGGAAGCAAAATGAAGTGTCTAATTGTGTATCATCGGCTCAAGTGTACAACACAATACAGACCTATAAAAAAAAAAAAACATGCCACTTCCTAATTTAATCTAAACAATCCAACTAAACACTACTGCCGAGTAATACTGAAGAGAAAAAAAGTTAAGAAAACACAATGGTTAAAATCTTTCTGGTGAGGTTCAGCGAGATCTTTTCAGTCCACTGAAGTTAATTGACAAACTTGAACCAAATTCACAAGATTCAAGGATTCCTCCAAGACAATTTTATGCAACAAAATTCATTTAAGGACATGACATTAAAAAAAATGAAGGTTTCTGAGTTTCCCTCCAATATTCATATAAATTGTATACTCTCCTTTTATTCTCAAAGCAGCACCTCAATCTGCAAAATCATTAAGCCTACTGAGAACCTGGTATAGACAGGTACTAAATCATCAGGGGAAAATTTCTTCAAAAAGCTCCATCCCCATTATTGCCTTTCTTTGTCCCTCAAAGGGTTCTTTAACACTATCAGTTGACATTATCAGTCATGGATGTACAATCTAAAGGCAAGCCATTGAAGCTTATCAGATCCCTGACACTGTCATTTTAACAGCTTGAACACTTAAACAGTTTTAGGGGCAAATATCTTGAAAACAATGAAACTATGCTGATGTGCATCAGAAAAAAGGCTAGCCATATGCTTGTCAAATTCCCATTTTCATTCTAACCTGAATAATCACTACAGAAAATAAGCATCTGTAGGAAGGTGACAGAAAGGGAAAAGGCAATGGAGTATTTCAGTGGATATAAAGACAGACATTTTCCTCAGACATTTTTCCAAATACAGTTTCATAGAACATAAGTGCCAAATATAATTGCATTTCTGACATGTTGGTTTTGTTTGTTTGCTTTTTAATTATAAGTCGCCATCACTACTACTTCACTAACAAAAACCTGACATCCAAAATCCTTCTGTATGTCCTGGAAATAGCAGCAGTGCATTTTGCAGAGGAATGTTGTAGCATCTGCAAATATTGTGGAAATGTGTTTTCCTTATAAAATCAACCCAATTGTTAGGAAAAATAATTATTTTCAGTACAGTATATCAAGCACAGTAAAATTCAGTCCTGGAGTAGGAAAGCATAAATTTAACTGAATCCCACAGGATAAAGGCTCTTTTTCATTAGCAGTAGAATAGATTCAATGTTGGAGTATTTGCCGAGGTATTATCAGTAGTTTCACAAAAATAACAAAAGGTAAAAAGATTGAGCTTTTTTGAGTTGTTTTGTCCTAAGTACAATTATTGGCAATTCAAAAAGACTTTTGGGAAGACTTTAGAAAACCATTTTTAGAAATAATCAAGAAGCCTTAAGCTGCACTCAACATGCAAGTTCCCATCAAGCCACATTAGCAGTGCTCTAAAAAACGGAATTAACCAAAAAGATGCTTGGAATTCTTTCTGCATTACACAGACCTTCCTATTCCGCGTCCGGCATCCCAGCTCTCTCATGCCTACATTTAAATCATTCACCCACCCTTCGGCAAGACAAAGCCTACTGCCGAAACCTAGACTCCAACGATGCAAGTGAAGAACAACAGTGAGTGCAAATGTGACCACAGTGTAGGTGAACCTACATAATTGAGTTCAGCTGAGTTTAAGTTAAGCCCATTGCTTTAAGGAAAGACCTCTAAATGTATACACACACATATAGGGAAACACGACCCGAGAACTACATTCTTGAGTGAAAAAAACAAAACAGACTTCATTAAGCGTTGCTCCATATCTCAGCATGCTTCTTTTTGGATGCATCCTGGTAGCTGAGATTTCCAACCAGGATATTACTAAAAGAAGATGTTAGTAATCTAATAGTTCTTTACACCACCTGGAATCCAACACACCACAGAGACACCTCTGTTATAGATACCTTTCTGCTACTCATTCATACCTTGGTATTTCAGCATTAGAGTCGTGCTTGCACTTCAAAGCTCGCTACCCCTTCCCCCATAAGGAGAGAAGTCAGAGATCCCCCGACAAGCACTTCAAGTCAAACACACCCTTTGCTACTTCAGGCTTTAACATAAGCAGATTACAGCTCAGCTGTATTCTATCTGAACTTTTGTTTATCTCTTACCAATGCTGCACTAATTATCCCTGACAAAAGACAGACTTTAATTAACAAGCAAATGAACAACCTTTATCTATCAACTCCTTCTTCCCATACCAGTTCTGCCACTAAGTAGCTATTAAATATGAAATTTTAGCAGTGAATCATTAGGAGATATTCTTACCACACAGAGTTAATGCGGAATTCAAACAACACAGGAGAGATGCAGGTCCTGGGGGCTGCCAGGGACGTCCTGTCTGCGGGAGAAGCCAAGATGCACCTCTCCCTGTGGGAGAGCCTTTCTACAGATCCAGGATATTTGTGCTCTTGCAGCACACGCTGTTCCGGGAAGGCTAGGTGGCTGCTATTCAGTGCAACGTGCTCCACAGTGAGTAAATATAAAGGCAGACAAGATCTCCGCCTCAAGCTGTTCAGAAGAGAAAGGGAAGATCTTTCCTGACGCCCTTTCGTACAGAGGATGTGAAAGCTCGTCTCTTCAAGTATGAGAAACAAAGAGCAGAGACAGTTTCAAAATAAGAAGAAATTAAGGTATTGGGACAGGTAGCCAAAATGAACACTGGAGGAGAACAAGCAATTTAAATCAAAACCAAGTAGTCGAGCTCTTCTTTTAACTGGCATAGCACTTGCTAAAGTGTTCTACAGGAACCCTAAGAGAGAGCTGCCCCATACATGCATGGCAGTGCACTGAGGAGACCAGGAGATTTTACCTGTAAAACCTCTGCACTTACCTTCTCTTAAACCTTTTCCTTTAGGGTGGGAGGGGGCGGTTAGGGGGTGAGACTGGCGGACAGGGAGAATGATCGCCAACACTTTGATTTCAAACAGCGGGAGTACTAAAAGACTAAAGCCAAAGTAAAACACACCATTTGTCCATTTAACAAGGACATTTCCCCCTCACGCTGTACCTCAGTGGGAGCATCCCTGCCCACTGGGGGAAGGTGCTGTCGCGGCTGGGGAGGCAGCGTCGGACCGGGAAGCCAGGGCAGGAGGTACCCCAAATCACGTCGTGCCCTACTCAGTACACCGCCAGCACAGAATGAGGGATCACACACCATCACCCGCTCCGCTTAAAAGCCACGGCTGGGTTGTTTCAGCACAGGTTCGGGAAAGGCTGGAGCAAGCCCAACGCCAGGCCGGCAGCAGCAGAGCCACACCGGACCCCTCGCTGCTGTCTCTCTGCCTGATGGCACTCGCCCAGCTGCAAGGCAAGTCAGATCCAAGGTTAACTTCCAAACCAACCCGGGGGTCTAACTCATTGAGCCAAAACAAGAGAAGCGATAGGAGTGAAGGGAGCTGGAGGCAGGACTGACCTTTCAGGAGCAGCACTAACTTAGAGCTGCGTAATCAGGCCATGAACTCGCACTTTGAGGTACGCCTGTAGTATTTTTTCTATCAATATACACACAGAGTTGGATCACAGCACCTCCTTTTTTAATATCGTGATGTTTAACTACTTGGCCGAGGCGATCTGTCAAGTTCTGTACTGCAAACACTTGTGAAATCGCTTCCTTCCCCTACTGCCTACAACATATTTAGAGAATTATTTGATTTACACCACAAAGGGAATCAAACATAGCTCCAGAGCAAACAAAACTTCCCTACACCATACACACAACCTATATAAGACGTGTGAAAAAACCTCAGTGTTTTCCTACCCTTCCGGCTTCTGCACACTCGACAGCCAACAGCTGAAAGTTTCATCTTCACAGAACCGGTCAGGATCATCCCATGAGAGCTTCTGAATCACCACAGCCATCAAACATCATTAGCGGGAGATTAATTGAAGTCAGTGCATGCAGTTTAGGTTTAAAACAACAAATGCTAATTTCCCAAAACTGATAAGGATTGAGATGAAAAACTGACCTGAAAGAAAATTTACATACATTACAGTTGTAAGCTCGTTTAATTTTTTTTAAAGACATACAACTATGAAAGAGAAGTTATGATCCCCTCACTTGAGAAGGAGGGAAACTGACTAAAAACCTATCCTGATTCCACGGTAAAAGGAAGACAGTATAAACATAACACAGTATAAAAAGGGGTAAAGGAGGGAAAGAAGAACAGACAGTGATTAAAGTGAACTAGAACTACAGAAAATTGCTAATGAAACCAAGACTGAAGTCAAGACAAGTCAGACAACAAAAAAATAATAATGACTTGCAGGAAAACAGAAAATTAATTGCTTTTTAAAATAAATTAGGAAGGACTGAAAGCTAACAGTGCTATAACCCCACAGCAAAACAGAAGTGAAAATCAGGCTAATGATGCAGGAAAAAAAAGCATTTAATAAATTTTTCCACTCAGTATTTGGAAAGAGGCAAAAAATGCACTTGTATCAGCCAGTCTGATGAACTACCTCAGTGGCCAAGTCAGCCAGCCCCAAAATCTTGCAGTTAAGTTTCAATTTGAGCATTTAAGGAAGCACCTGACCTACTGTCAACAACAGGATACACTGATGTGGAGGGATGGAGGTGAGACCATGACGATCCAGCACCAGTAGCTGAGAGGGAAGCAGAGTGACCAGTGCAATTACAGCCCACTAGAAAGGCATAGCTTTCAGACAAAACAATCAAAAAGTCAATGGAGGATTCCAGTGATAAGGAATTCAAAGATGTGAACATAATCAGCATTGTTGCTCTATGTAAAACAGGTCCTGTCAAACAAATCCAGGTGCACTCTCCAACGAGATTACACCTTTGGTTGGAAAGATAGCTGTGTTAGCATGTGTATATTCTTTAGCCAGCGTTTGACTTAGTACCAGGCAACACTGATAAAAGAGTTAGCACTGCGCAATCAAAATGAAGTATCTTCAATACATTGAAGATATGTGGTCAGCTAACTGACCACAGTTTAATCTGTGAGCTGATAACACTGCGAATCAGCCATGCCATGGATGCAGACATACCAAATGCTCAATGTATGGCACTCCGGCAGGATTTACTAGCACTGTGCAAGATTTATTTATATGGTCCCAGTGCCAACAAGGATTGAACATTAAAGAACAATAAGAACCAGTGAGCAGAAGCAGGAGCCAGGCAAATCAGAGTTGGGTACAACATTAAAAACAAAAATCCAGAGATTAGCTACTGGAGTAGATGGGATCAGGCAAATCAGAGTTGGGTACAACATTAAAAACAAAAATCCAGAGATTAGCTACTGGAGTAGATGGGATCAGGCAGGGGAAGTGAACAGTATTTCCTCCTCTTATGGAAGTATGACTTTACATGCTCACCAGAAATATAAATTACGAGTAAGCCAGGATAACTTTACCCTTTCTAAAAAAGAACTATAACCTTACTGAATTAAGCATATGCTGTACAGCCTACTGACAATTTTATTAGCTTGCAAAAACTTAGCTGGCATTTCTAAGAAAACCGTTTTCGCCTCCCTTACCCGTAACGAGTCAGGCTTTTATAAAGGTTTCCTACAGATACAATATAATATACTAAGCAGAAGGCAAATAGTTATTGCCCTCTTGCCAAGCTGTCAGCAATCCTCCTCTGGGAGCAACTTCCAGAGGTACTCGAACCATACACAGGCACTGCGGGGAGGCTTGTCAAGTCTCACGTTAGGGAGGGAAACCCCCAGACACATGCAGACCGCTAATAAGACTTCTAGCCCAGCCTCAACTGGAGCAAGCCCCAACAAACAAGTATCTCCAGTTATTTCACCTCTGTGTCTTGTTTTCTCAGCTGTAAAATGGGGATAATGAAATGCATCGCCTCTGTGATGTGCTCTGGTATCTACAGAGAGCAAAGGAACCACCACGTTGGTTATTCACAACACTTATTTAATGATTTCCTACTAAAATTGACAGCCTATCCTGGCCAGTAACGCTAATTAAAATTTTCTGTTCACAGGATCTGTTTGGCTGTCAACATTAACAACTACAACTTTACACTGCAGATTTTTTCATATGGACCCTCCTAAATTAGGAAATGCTTAGCAGTTTGTGGGTGGGACTGAAACTAAACCATACTACCCAGCTTCCCACATATAGTCACCACTAAATAAAATCCCACAGATGACTGCTCCTGGCCCTGCCAACCTGCCCGCAGGTCCCCTGCCCAGACCAGGGATGCTCCCTCCACCCCATCTTCCCCATTCCAAGCCAGGTTCTTCCAGCCAGCTCCTGCCCTCCTGTTCTCCCACCAGCACCTTCACCCCTTCAAGGTGAGTTAGTTCCTATTGCCCACATTAACTCTTCCCTTGCCATACTGGGCTGAAATCCCCTCAGAACAATAAAATCAACTCCAACATACTTTGCAGCAACTCAACCACGATTGAGCAAGTGGCCACAATGCAAGATGCATGCTGTTCCCGGTCATCTCATTAACTCCCCAGCCAGAGACTTTTTAAATAAAAAAAAAACCAAAACACAACCACTTTTAAATGCACTGGCTTATTCTGATTTTAATTAGTGACAGGATTTCAGACAGCGCACACCCATGGCCCCAGAAGGGGGGTGAGGGGAGTACGTGCGCGTGCTTGTGAAACCATTGTTCCTCCATCAATACAGCTCATCCTCCAGCCCATCCAAGTTCTCAGCTGCCCAGTCACACAACTTTAAAAGTCAACAGCTGGGTATTTTATAAGCCTGAAGAACTCGCAAACCAATCCTTACGTTGCTGGCAAGGAGTCTTGGCCAAAGCTAAAGGACCCCACGGGGACTGTTCCTGCCCTACCACACGGCTTCACCTTCCTCCTTCAACTGACTCCTAACGAAGGCAAAGTCCGCACTTATAAGCCAGGCAGACAGCTGTTTTGTAAGCAGTTAAATGATAGAGGCAGGCGTACTGAATTGTGTCGGGCAGTGGCTGGGATCCAGGATCTGCAACCATCTGGAAGTTTGCTTGGGTTTCGTTTCAAGTCTCCGGCACTGATGGATGGAAACAAGCTCCCAGTTCTTCTGCATTAACATAAAGACAATTAAAACAATTTCCCCCCCCCCAAGTAGCTCAGAAATGAAAGCACATCAGACAAGCTTAAATGAGACAGTGTTGATAATATATTTAAGTAAAACCTGACTCTCTGGAACAAAAACACCCCAAAACAAAACCTCAGTTCAATCACAGAAAAAAAAGCTTTGTCAACAAGTTCCTGTGACTCCTCGTTATGAGAGGAAAACACTCAGATGAAAGCCTGCAGAAGGACTCCTGCATCCTCCTCTCTCCAAGAAACATTAACTACTGCCTGACAAAAGTGTTTCTGCTGAGAAAGGGAATGCCACAGGCCAGTATTAAAGCAATTTCAGTGTAGCTACCAAGCAATTAGCTAGATAATACCTTCACTACATGCTGATTTTTCCTTTTCCAGAGTACTGGTACAAGCATAACCAGTAATTTGTTGTTTGTACAGCTACTTCTGAAGTTGCAGGTGATGCAATTTAGATTTTCCTTTCCGTGTGACTGAAAATATTTCTATCTGGCATTGCACATCTGTTCACTGATTTTTCTTTTTTTTTTTCTTTTTTTTTTTTTTTTAACCTTTTAAATGATCTTTTTGGAAAAATTCCATCTTATATCAGCAACTATAAATTCAGACATTTTGACTTTTAAATATTTAAACTCATGTTTGTGAAACACTGATCTTGTTACTTTTTCTTCCCTAAGCCAAAGCATAAACAAAGTTTTTCTTGTATTCTGATTTTGCTTTGAAGCTTGTGATTATCCCGAAGTTAACATGCTCCTTCCTAGAGATTATCATTAGTAAAGTTTTGGATACAAACCTCTGGGCTTTACTCCAATAAGTGATCCACCACTTTTCACAAAGCGGTTTTGGAAAGCACCTTTATTGTTTGACCTGGTGTTCAAAGCTCTTTGAAAGCTGCCTATCTCCCTTCTTGAAGCTATGTTCCATCAGGACGTTCTACCAATAAACGTGAGTATCAGTAACAGGATATAGGAGTGAAATTCCACCAAGATCACAGCCGTATCAAAGTTTCAGCACCAATGCTCTACAGCTCTGCACATACGTAACTTCAAGTGCAAGCAGACTTGAAAAAAAATATTTTTATTATGTTAATTCATTAAAAAAAATAAGGACCAAGTATGTAAATTTTGCTGTTGCAACAGCTGCCTCAAGTATTTTCACCACACAATACTGCAGGACAGAAAGTCCTTTTCTGTTCTCCTGCTTCCTTGAAATCAGTCTGCCACTTGTACACTCCTTATTCACATATAAAAATACTACAGCCACATATTCTTTTTTAGCCTTGCATAAAGCTCTATACGTTAAAATTAGTTAGTTCTTTCTGCTTGCCATAAGATGTCTCCTGTTTGGATAGCTGGACTGGTTTTGGACTGTTTGATCAAATTCTCAAAAACTTTTTATTTATTGACAGCTTGCCTCCATCCATTCATCTGCTGACACTGGCTTTTGGCTTAAACAGTCTTGTATGCCTTCACAGCATTTACATCTCTGATGGATTTAGAGATAGTGAAGTTCATTGCAACTTTTTTCCTGTTAATTATTTCTCCATCTCATCTTACCAGAAAGGCTTTCTACACTTCCACTCATGCATGTAACCCTCCCTCACAACTCTACCACTTCAAATTTATCCATCTTTCACTAATATCGGTGATTAGAATGTATATATTTTCCAAAAGAAGTCCTGGAAGGACTTGCAAAGTAGTATTGATCTCTCTTCCCATCTCTATTAAAAGTAAAATAAAAATCCACCCATTAGTGCATGCCTTTTTTCATGGCTGTTATCACCACTAACTGACCACACTCACACCATGGTCAAGCAGTGCAAGTCATTGCACAGCAAAGTCTCTGTATCTGCTTCAAAAAAATCTCAATGCTAATATTGATCACAAAGATCAGGAAGAGATGA
Source organism: Aviceda cuculoides (assembly GCA_035590195.1). Classification (NCBI taxonomy): domain Eukaryota; kingdom Metazoa; phylum Chordata; class Aves; order Accipitriformes; family Accipitridae; genus Aviceda; species Aviceda cuculoides. Next base: position 37,130,741 of record JAVJGG010000085.1, read on the forward strand.
TGTTGGCAGAAAAACATATAGCAGCCACGCTAAAGCTTTGTCTAATATACTAGAAAAGAATAGATAAAAATGGTATTTTTCTGTTTCTTCCTCCCAGCTGTGTATTTTGCACGACAAGAGAAGAGTCAGATTCAATTGCTTCCCCCTTCCATCTGCCAAATCCCTTTGCCTTTTTCAAAAATGCACAAGTTGTTGAATGTTGTGAAACATTTTCTGCAAAAGGTAGGGATGTGCAAAAATGCTAAAACAGAGATACTTTATACAGCAGCATATAGCTAATATAAAATACTCATTAAAGAACCAGTCAGGCACTCTTCAAATTTTTTATGGAAAGTCAGCTTGTAAGATTCTCTCCATTTGACTTGCCTAAATTTTGCACATAGCTCCCTCAAATTGCCTTACACTAGCCACACGCTAAGATCAGACAGCCCCTCGCTGCCCTGCCCCAGCAGTGACAAGCCCTCTGCCAAGACAGAGATCCTGGGGGCAGCTCTGCATGTGCATGGCCGTTCAGGGAACCACCAGAAGATGGTTAAACCCCACTTGCTCTGCAGAGCCAGGATGCTGATACATAATTAAGACGCTTTAAAAAAAAAAATATACATAATTAATGGAAAATAACTCTCCTGAGGACAGAAGAGGAGGAAAGTTGACAGATCCAATCTGCCATCCCCATATACTTTCCAACTTGAGTACAAAACCTTTTCTCACCATCTGAGGCTGGTCCAGGCACCGGGCCAAAGCTTTGCATTTCCCTCACGAAGTGAAAGGACAGATGTCCCACTGCCACGTCACTAACCCACTGCCAGAAAGCAGCACCTCATCCCTACCCAGCACTGCCCACAGTTTTGCAGCTGCACAAAAAACATGTCACTGCCTGTAATGAGGATATATCAAATTTGCTCAAAGATGGTATTATCACTGTTCAAGTGAACTCAATCACATAAGAGAGCATATTACTATATTTGCTTATATTTCATCTGGCAAACACCACAGAATGTTAAATGATGGCAGGGCCACAAATAAGACGCTCAATCTACTTGCAAAACTATTCCCTTCATTATTATTTTCATTGTCTTCACATATCCATATTTTCTACCTCCCAACTCTCACATTTCAGAAGATGCTACAGTCATTTATCCACTCACCTTTGTCCCCTTGCACTAACCCAACAACTCAGGATGCACTGAAATGAATACATTGTAGTCTAGAGAAATCTAAGGAAGGAAAAAGGGAACAGACAAATCAGGATTTATTAAGACAGACAAGAAAGGACCTAGATCTACTAGCAGGGACAACACTGTAATAGTCTAAAAGGTCTAAGAAACTGAAAAACTTTTTACAGCAACGTTTTAGAGCATAATATCATCCTGTTCGACTGCATGATCAAAAAATGACAAAAGGAAGTGAAACTGTTGATGTCTAACTTCAGTGTTTTATATCCACAAATACTGCCTTTACAGTAACATAGCAGCTCTCACACATCCACTAAAGCAACCTATTCAGACACATAAAAATTAAAGCATAGCCGTCTTGTACATTAAATAGATTGCGGTTACAGAAGTATCTGAATGACTTGACTCCTATGTTTTATCCAGAAGTGGCTGCTGTGGAAGAGATCACAGACCCTTTTGGTTATGCTCAGTAGGATTGCCTAATTTCCACCCCATCACCATTTCCTGCCCACTGAACAAGGCAGCTGGAACATCTGGACAAGTACATCCAGCTCTGTTAACCGAGAGGGGAAAGGGTAAAGATAAAACACTGCACACACGAAAGCTTGTAGAGAGAAAGCACTTAAATTAGGTAACAAGACCATTCCTCTCCGTTTCACATATCCTAGCAGTTGTGGGCGTACGGCGCCCTGACTGCTGCTTGCAGTGCACGCTGACCTGTTGAACGAGCTTCAAATCAGCAACAAGAATCTTGCACTGTATGTCTAACGAACTCACAGAGGATGTTTATCTTTTGTGCGGTCATTAAAAGCACCAGTGAACTTTAATAAGCAATAATAAAGGTCTGTTAGAGCAGCATATGGAGTTGCAAAAATAAATATGTGGAGCAGAATCAAACAAGTTAATTTTGCTACCAGCTGACATACACGAAACAAGGATTAAGGCTGACTGTATGTAAGTGTGAGCAATGTTAACAACTCAGATCACTTTTGTCCAATTTTACGTCAAGATCTGCAGAACTTTTGCTGTGTTGAAAATCTCAGAATTTGACTTCTTTCTTCTTTAGCCATAAGATTCCTTGTGTATCGGTTATGGTCAGCTATCAATAATGTAACCCATATGTCCTGTACCAGTTCTGTAAGAGTGTGGTTCTAGACCTTCATGTAGCAAAACTGAAGCATATGATATAGCAGCAAAAAACTCAATGAGCCATAAGCTGCTACCTTGTTATGGCACTTTACCTTCCCAGCATGGCTGGAAGAGCTTATTGCTGCACAGTACTCTGCAAGAGTCATCCAACAAGACATTACCCCTGTCTCTGGCGAAAGCCATAGGATATTTGTGACTTCTGAACATAAGACACCATTACCTCGACGATGTCTGAAGTTAACCAGAATGGGAAATATGAAGTCATTTTGGTTTGGTCCTTTAAGGTTTTTGTTTGTTTGTTGGGCTTCTGTTGCTGTTGTTTTGAGGTCCTGCTGAACTAAAATGTAATTTAGCGTTATAACAAATGAACCCAGAGGACAACATACAAATAGGAAGTTATGTAATAAGGCACCATGGGTATGAGCTACCTACCTTCTTGAGCTTAAGTGAAACAGAAGTATCAGAAAATTATGCTTCACTTCTGCTTATTCTGAGAGTTACTTTCATCAGTACTACCCGAGGCCAGGAAAGCATCTGCAGTAACCTAAATCACTAATTTCTGATTAAGGAACAGTGAGAAAACAACTGTGTCAAACAAGCTAGACTTAAGAATGGAGCAACACATTCACTCAATTGCTGTGAGACTAACCCTTTATCCTCAAAACACCTAACATACCTTTCCTGCCAGTGCAAAATAGGCTTGAACTTTTCAGAGCAGAGCTGAACGCCTGCAGGGTCACAGCGCGCCAAGCCCATGCAGCTATCAAGTCATTTTCCACTGATCCAGAATCTTAAACATTGTTAGACTCCAGAGTTTATACAGGGGACTACTTGTGACGGTGGTGCCATTTTCTCTCCTCCACCAAACAACATAAGGTCGCTCATTTAAGAAGAGATGACGTATATGCATGCGCGGATATCAACACAAACATAGTGAAAGCACCATTCTCTAATGGAATGACAACTTAGACTGAAAGTTATGGTTTATTTTGAATTTAAAGATTTATTTATTTTTTGCCGTCCCATTCTCTTGCCCATAAACACCACCAACCCTCCCGCAGCTCAGCCTGCTTCTGGGTTAGTCTCCAAGCCTAAGCTCTCCATAGACCATTCACAGTGCCACAAACCACTTGCAGCTTAACTCCTTCCAACACTGCCACCTCTGTGCCTTAATGTTCCCTCTTACTCATGATGGCCAAAACACAAGGCCACCTCACTACATTTCCAATTTCTCATTTCCTTCCCTATCACCCTTCACCCCCAAACACCCTTACCAAACAAGCCAGAAAACTTCTGACCCATTGCTCAAAACCAGCTTTTGAAGACACCCGGGGATTTTTCTCTGCCTGCATGGCTGGCTGGTACCATCAACAGTGACTCAACCTATGAGTCAAAAGTAGTGCCCTGTGGTCCTGCTGGGTCAGACCACTTGGACTCCTTCTGAAGTACTCGGGGACTATATACACCACAGCCTTCCCGTGTCATTTGTACCCACCTTGGAGCCAAGACACAGCCACCTTGGCTGTAATGCTGGGCACACCCCCACTACACACGTGGATGGACACGTTCCTGCCATACAACAGCCTCGCGTCCACATGCCTGCATTTTTAGTCATGCAAAGGCCACACGTCACACCCACTGCGTGAACAAGAGCATGAAGCAAAAGGGAAGAGGACAGCAGGGAATGCAGGGTGCCACAAACACACATCTGCAGCCCCTCCCTCACCCACATCTGAAGCATTCAAGAAAAGCCAGCAAAGAGCAAACATTGTGCCAAATTAACTATTGTGTATCTAGTTGCTCAGTTCCCCAAACACACAGATTGTCAGATGGCGTTGGCTGCTCAGGAGGGACACTTCTTCTGCAACAGCAAATGCTGCACCCCGAGCCTCCGGTCTGGAACGGGAGAGCAGAAGTAACCTTGCTGCACAGCTGAGGATTACCTTGAACAACTGTGCAACCAACAGAGGAACATAAATCATACAGAGATATAATTAAAAGGAAAATCCTATCGGAAGCCATGGGCAGCTAATGAATAAGCGTGCTAAAGAAAGGATGGGCAAGTAGGACACTGACAAAAGCAGAAGTCCTAGGAATAAGAAAACTCACTAAAGCAGAAGCCAATTCTGTAAAAATCCAAAGTAAGAAACAGTTGTTTTCTTTCATTTGCTTTTCTCTGAGATGCCACATCTTCTAACAGTTTCCAGCATTAGAAAATAAAGACTTGTAGCCCTCCCCTCCCCAAGGCAGGCTTTGAAAACAAATTTCCTATTTAACCAGCCAAAGCAGAAGATTTGACAGCAGCTGAGTGCCCCTCTGCCCAGCTCAGGGGATGACTCAGTGGAAGCTAGTCCTCAAAAAACGTGTTGTCATCCTTCAGTCAATGCAACTGAATAGGAACAAATTTCTCATCTCAAAAGCCATAGCTTCCAAGGTAGCCACAGTTAAAGGCAGCATTGTTTACCTGAGGAACAGCACCAACATGTTTTGGTGAAAAACAACAGCTTACTTTCTACCTCTTTTTTTCAATTTTTAATAAAATTCATAAAAAGGTATCTACCAGAGTTAGACTACAAAAATAATTTCCGCAGAGCTTTAGAGTATCTCACAAAAGAACAGGATATGAATACGTGTTAAGTAAAGTGGATTAAGAACTGGGGAAAACAAGACCAACATTTTAACTGCTCAAGCCAACCGAACACACAACTCAAAGCAAACACCAAGCACATAACCACCGTTCTGCTACAAGAACAGAATACACACATGCACATATTAAGCTGGGTTTCAAACTTCATCCAGCTGAAATAGGTCTAGAAGGATCAGGTACACGACATATCCCATTCTGCCTCATCTTGTCACAAAAGCGGTAATTTTTGCCACTTTCCACTTCAATCTAAGCTATTATTCCCAATACTAAAAACATCAAATGAAAGGCAAAATATTTAAGTCGCACAGTACAGCAACACACTTTATGAAGTGTAAGTCGAGCCCAAGCTGTCCTTTTGCTTTTCAACCTCACCACCTCTATCAGCACTTGGAGACAAAAGCCACTATTCAGGCTTTGGAGTTCAGGCATTACAAACCCCAAATAATCCACAACCTCTGCAGTTCCAACTGTGTCACTTGTGCTCTGTTAATTTATTCTAATAAAACGATGCTTCTGTTTGCCATACGTTTGCTAGTAACAAGTCACAGAAAGCAATTCTTTCTCTTCTGCGAGTTGACATTACGTGAGTCTGCAGGAAACACAGGCTGACCAGAAGGAAACCTATTTAATGCTCTCATTATCCAGAAATGCTATCATCTTTTCTTCCTCTGCTGCATTATTCCACATCAAAAATTAAGTAACAAGCAAAGAGCAATGCATAATACTTAATAACATACCTACATCGGCTCACGCATCACAAGCGGAAGGTCACTTATGTTATATGAATTGCCATTGAACAGGCATATACTTCCACAACAAAGGCGACTTATAAAGTAGAATAGATTCCAGCAGCTAACTAATCTTACACTAAAGAAAACTGGTAAGGTGAGCCTGAATCATACCAGGACAACTCTCTACTCCCATGCTGTTTCTGCTACCGAGGTCCGAAATAATCACACCATCTTAGTTCACTACAGTGTTGGGCTTGACTAAAGAATCATGCAGAAATATGTGGTGCAAAAGATAACCCAGGGATTTAGATTATAAATGTTAGCATTTCGTTAGTGAGCGAGTGGGGAACTAGGAGCAACCACATAAAATTGACACAGCTGCATAGAGGCCCAGAGAACTAGCTACAAACTAAGCAGAACACATTCAGTATTTTGCTAGTTTAGATTAAAAGCGTGGGGAAATCTGTCCACAGCATACCAAGGACCTCTGAGGGTGGCAAGGGTCATCTAAAATTGTTCCTTATTGAAGTTTTTATTAACAAGCCTCTTGAGAGCAATTTCTTTTTTCTCTTTTCAAAACATTCCACATGAAAGATTCCTGAAAGCATGAAGTATATGTTTAAATACATATATACACACATACACAAATTCTATTATTAGAGTCCTTTGCAAGGACCTAGTAATAGAAATGTCCATAATTACGTATAAGGCAATTATAAGACAGTGACATACAAAGCATGCTTTAAGGTATGTGCATAGCTGCCACAGAATAGCTATACACCAAGTCAACATAAAGAAATCAGACAAGCCTATCACCTTCATCTCCAGAGAATTCAAGTGTTTGATTTCAGTTATCCTAAATCTAAAAAAAAAAAAAAAAAAACAAAACCAAAAAAACCCCAAACAAAAACCAACCAACGAAAACACAACAGCAGAAACACCGCTCCTGAATCCATCTTGCTGCTCCACTGAGTAGCTTCTAGAGGAACTAGAAGCAGATGCCAGAACAAGCAAATGCCACATATCAGTGTTAGCTGCAATCTTTGTCCTCTCCAAAAAATAATATAAAAATATACTTAATCACTTCAGAATTGTTTGTTACTTCATATTACATAAACAACATTATACATCGCCACAGTTTAATAAGCAGAGTATCCAAATGGTAACTTTCAGTATAATACCACCACTATAAACTGTCACCACTAGAAATACAAATAAACAACGTTTCTTGTACAGTTGGTGGTGTAGTCAGCTTTTTGTCTGTTATCTGCTAACAAACACCACAATTTACTTGTAAACAAAGGATTCCTTAGATCAAATGCAGAAAGCAAGTCACTGGCAAAGCTGTATGTTTTAACCTCTAAGCTCAAGGAAAGCCATCCTTTCCCAATTAAAAGCACCATGAAGATTTGCTCGAAGCTGCACTACCTGGGACCTCCAGGGAATATTCCTGCTCATGAACACACTTTAAAAACACAGACTAGACTTTTCTTGTGTACTTGCTCAACAGCACCACCATATTTCATCCAGAGCTGAACACAGGTTTAACATCTGCAGCAACATTTCTGAAAGGCAACTAATCTCTCCAGCACTGTTACAAATTCCACAATAAATCACGTTTAATTAGTTTGCGCTTTTTTCCTGACCGTCAACAGAGAGGGGGGCTTCCAACTTTAATTTTGCAAAGAGATGCTTAGAATAAATTGGTAAAAATGCAAACCACCGCATCCCCACTAGAAATTGTTTGGAGGGTTATCTGCTTGCTGACACACATCTACATTCCTGCCTGTAGATGGCCTGTTACCGTTGTGTATCCAGCGTCTCCTATTTCCACCGCCTTGTTTGAAGAACTTCCCTCTTCCCACATACCTTCCATCTCCAGGGACAGATCACACAGGGACACTAAACCTCGGCCGTAAACAACACGACTTTTGATATTCCTGTTTCTAAAGGATCCTCCACCGCTCAGCTGCCGCCGTTCAGCAGCGCAGAGGAGATCACCTAGGCATGAGTCCTCTGCACAGTCGGTTTGAGGAACTCTTTACCCCGCTGGTATTTTGCACAGCTGAGATTTTCGCAGGGGTCTGCTGGCTTCCTCTGCCATTTATTTTATTTGCTGTACACTAGAGGCTATTGCAAACAAATGGGACTTCAGTAACTTGCAGCGTGTTGCACAAAACCATTACGATGCATCGGGACTCCTGACTTCCAGACTTAACACCCGCTAACACGGCATCCTTGGTGGAGAGAGAGGGATGCCCTGGGCATCCCAAACTGCCAGTCCTGCTTCTCCCCACAGGACACTCCATCTTCCCTCACATCTTGCCTTTTGAGAGGAGTGGCAAACTGTCGTGAGAAGAAAAGCACTGTGGAGAGTAATTTGTTTTATTCAGCCGCATATGGGCTCTGGGACTTTTATGTTATTATATGCATTTTACAGGAATTAAGATCCTCGCATTACAAACATTTATTCATGCTGTAAACTCTGCTTCTGTGCTAGCACTCACCAGACTGACAACCTACTTTTTTGAGGAAAAAAAAAATTATACTCATTAGAAAGTTCATGAATACAACCACATACATGCAGAAGTTCTTTTTCTTGCACAGATTTATTAATTGTAGAGCTTTGTTAAGTTTTCCTTAACTGCTGCTCTCTCTCATCAGAGGACTTAAAGGAATCTATAAAGTGAAAAGAAAAAAACATAAATTCTCTGCTAAGAAAGAGATACAATGCAGAAATCTTCTTTTCAGTTCACTAAATACCATACGTAGGGAAAAAAAAAAAAAGTGCCAGAATAAACACACTTCAGACTAGAAGTTACAAACTTTTCCGAGTAAAGATAAAATGCTTGTGGTATGGAGTTACAGCTCTGAGCTTCTTGGCTATAGTCGAATATCAGCTTATTTTGGATGCTAACTTTCTTCATTTCTTATCCTTCAGCCAACTATAGGCTAACAATATGAAAAACCCCTCTCATCACTGTCCCAGCAGTGACCTCAAACCCAAACCAGATGAGTTGTGATGGTCCATAAATAAAGTAGAAATTAAAAAAAAATAAATTGTAAAATATGTCAACTTCCACACAGACTCATCTCTGAGCTACATTATGAGCATAAACTAGCTAAAATATACTGAACTGGGAAGAACAATATGCGACACTTCTGGGGCAGCAGACGTTTCTGTCACAGCAGGGTCCTGATACAACCACAAACTAACGAGAGGGAACCACAAAGTGCTGAAGATTAGGAGAAAAGCACTAACAGACCGCTTCTGTGCGAGACCCGAAATGACCCCAGGAACACCGCCAAGAATCATTTTCTTACTGGTAGCACCGACAGCACGTTCTCTTACAGCTGAAAAAGACATACGGGTGGTAGGTAGGCAAGACCACCTGTGGACTGGGTGAGAGGAGCAAGATGCCTCCCCACTCAGGAGACAGCCCACTGCTGACTCCCAAGGTTTATGAAGTGATACCCTTATCTGGATTTCCAGCCAAGCACACATCAGGTCATTCATGTCCAGACCAGCCACCCCATCAGAAAGGAGCAGAGCCCCAGACCAGACCGGGCACCGAGGCAGCACTATCAGGCCTGGCAGTCTCAAACGTTTTTTAAGTGAGCTTAGCTGCAAAAAACGTTGAGAAATAGCATTCTAGACTTAAAAATGCATGCAAGTTTGAAATCCCATTACCTAGCACATTGTTAAACTCGAGTTAGACTGGTTTGGCACCTTTCAGGAACGTACCGGTTGAGCCCTGGGTTCTGCAGGGTAAGCGGTTAGGGGATACAGCGTATGTGGTCAGGGCACAGGGAACTAGGATATGTGAATTCTCTTCTCACAAATCTAGCACTGAGTTCCCATAAAAAAAATTTTTAAAAGCACAACAAAAAAAAAAATCCAAATAAGCAAAAAAACACCAAACAAGAAACTTCAATTTTTCTGTATCTCAGTTTGCCCATCTGTGATAGGGTAACTACCACTTTAAGGAGCCAGGCCAGCAGCACTTTTAGGTACTCACACAAAGAAATGCAAACGAAATACAAAATTACTAATATGGAGAGAGGCAGGCTTGCCCCCCGCCTTTTATTCTACAAATATAGATGGGATAAATGGTTCATTACATTAAACTCCAAGCCGCACCACCTTAGCCAAAACCTTACTTAAATAGAACATTTCTGAGAAGCGGGAAGGGGGGGGAAGGCAGAGGGGAGGCATGCAGATGTGGTCTTAACCTAAGAGAGGTTAAGCTCTTAAAAGACCTTTTTCTTTTTTCGTTCCCTCTCCTGGTCGCATGCCATTTTAAAAAGGTGCCTGGCAAGCAAAATAAAAAGTTTCCAGGGTTTTCCTTCCCAGAGCCGCCTCGGCCAAGAGCCGGGCGGGGAGGACGGGGCCGGGCGAAGTCGCTCGCGCCTTTCTCCAGCTTCTTCTCCGACATCCCCCCCTGGATCCAGACATTTTGGGAGGCAGCTGCGGTCGAGGAGGAGCCCCGGGCTCTTCACCTGCCCCGGCATTTCCCCCTCCCCGCCCCCCCCAGGCCGGGCAGCGGGGCCGCTCTCCCCGCCGGCTCCCGGGCACCGCCGGAGGGCGCAGACCGGCATCCTCCCGCCACCGCGGGGCACGGGGGGGGCGGACAGACGGACGGACACGACAGCCACCGCCACGCACACACCCACGCGTGCCACCGGCCCCCGCACAGGCGGACCCGGGCGCCGCCACCCCCCCACCCAGAGCCGCACCGGCCGCACCGCGGGGCCGGGCGGGGAGGGCGGCGGCGCTGCCAGCAGCC
>JAVJGG010000085.1:37141998-37153420 GCA_035590195.1 Aviceda cuculoides
GGCAGCCGTGAGAGGCGGCCCGGAGGGCGGGCGCGGGGAGGGGAGAGGAGCGGAGGGGGGGCCGGGGCGGCTCCCGGCCGCGGCCCAGTCAGGGAGCGCCGCGGCGTTGTGAGGCCGGGGCCCTGTCAGGCAGCGGAGCCGGCCCTGGCCCGGCCACCGATCTCCCGTTTCGCCTCGTCCGCCCCCAGTTCCTCCCAGTTCCTGTCTCGTTACTTATTCCCAGATATCGCCCACCAAGCCCTCCTCCTGCCCGGTTGGCGGCCTCCAGCGTCGCGGCGGAGGTTGGTGCCCCTTGTCACAAAAATGCCATTTCTGACCGGGGAGGCCCCTGGCCCAGATAGTTTAAGGCTGGGATCTGGCTGTGCTCTTCTGTGTGTCCTCCCCGAGGCATCTGCTGGGGGTTGCTGCAAAGGCAAGACACGAATTGGAAGAACCCTTGGTCCCATGACTCTGGTCATCCCTACATCGGTCGGGTGTGAGAAGGAAAAGTTTCACCCACTGTTTTCCAGAGATCGAGAAATGCTCTGACAATTAAATTGTTGCAGCCCAAAAGAAGAGGTGTTTGTCCCCTGGCTCTGGAAGAGAGCCCGGAGGAACCACAGTGGTCATTCACCTCTCAGCGCTGCATCCAAGCAATGCGGGAATCATGACTAGAGCTTTAATCTGGTTACAGGAAAGGCTTAAAATAGGACTAGGCCTCACCCACACCGCAGATCACAGCCACGCTGTGAAGGGTCTTTTGATTTGGCCTTAGTCCTTCGGGTAGTTCAAAAGCTCATCACCCATACGTCTCGTGCTCTGCGTTCTCTCCGTTGCTATATTCTTCAGTGTTATTTTTCCTTACAGCTTTCATCAGCAGTTGATCTCCTTTATCCACCAGAGCAAGGTTTCCTTCCAGAAACGAGAAAACCCTGTGGAGTCTTAGGCAGCCCAGGTGTATTTTCATCAGCTGCCATTAAAATATCAACACAAACGTTTTTCCCATAGGACTCCTGGATGTTCTACTTGTTGAAACTCACACTAAAGAAAAATTGGTTTGGCATAAAAGTTCAGTAAAACCAAAACATCACGCCCAATGAGGATGGGGGTTTTTTTTATTTAAGTGATCAAAATACAGAAAAATGAAAATAAAGTTACCTGAAATAAAGAATTCCTACAAAAATAACAAATCAGCATTTTCCCATGGGAAAGATTTTGCAATGTAAAATGGTCAGCCAGCACTAAGTATTGTTCATCGTTAATTGCAAAAAACTTTTTTAATGAGTAAAATCTAAAAGTAGAAAAATGTTTTGTTTTATTAGTGACCCAAAACACACAGACTTTTTGATGATCCTGGATTGAGTTACAGTCAGATGAGATTAATTATTCACTAGGGTGGTAAAGCCTTTACTTGGTCTCGTAGACCATTTTGTGAAGGAAAAGATAGAGAAAAGGGACAGAGGGAGGGAGTGAAGGTGTCGGTTTAGAAAGGAAAAAAATCACTGACCTGAGTTGGAAAATGACCAAAAAATATAAAATTTGAATTGAAGAGTAAACAAAATCAAACCTGAGGAAAGCAAAATGAAAAGAAATAAAGGACAGAATTGAAGCCACAGGACTGATTTGTAGCTTTTCTATCCAATGGGCCAGAGAAAGGCTAGGTCCTCATTTGGAGAGTCAAAACAGAGGCCCTGGGCATGGGGACATTTCCAGTCTCACCTGGAACCACAGAAGTGGCCACTCACAAAAAAATAGAGCAAAGCCTGGGCGTGGAACCAATGCACACCTTCTCCTTGGAGCACCTTCTATTCAGCCACGCTGCCCTCATGTACTGGAAGGGCAGATGTGGTTAACACCAACGGTGAACTGGTTCAGTAGAAACTGGGCACGGCTTATAAAGCGAGGAAGAGGGTGGGGGAGAGTGAAGCAAGGACCGCTTTTCCTCAGAAAGTTCCTACATAAATAACATAAAAACCTGTTTCTTTAATGGTTTATTCCCTGAGCCAGCTCATCTGGGAAGAGCATTAATCAGACCAGGAAGAAACGTCTTTGCCCCTGAAAAAGGAAAAGGATTAGGTTGAGTGGTGACACAGCAGGGACAGACAAATTACTCTGGAGAAAATGACTGGCCTAAACTAACATCCAAATGAATACAGACCAAAGCCATGAACTTAACTTTTCTGTTTTGATGAGTCTAAGGCTTTTTTCAATAACATGCATATTTTCCTTTTATCACGGTAAGAGCTTTCTGTTTATTCAGGAAGCAAGCGGCATCAGAAACGCAATAGCGCATCTCTTCCATCTCCCTTCCCGCGTGTGGCTGTTGCAGACACGTGGGATGAAGGGACAATGCTGTCTCCTTCTTTCAGCTTTCTCATGGATCCATGTCCCCAGGACAGCCATTCCCAAGCTGCGGATGATCCCGGACCAGACAGAAACCCCTAACTCCTTTCAAGCAGGAATTGTTTAGCCATCACGCGGTAACAATTTAGGCACTGTTGATTGGGGCTGGATCCAAACCAATTCTAAATCCTGTATTCTGCCATCATCCCCATTAGCCATCCCCTCCTATTTGGTGACAAATCCCAGAGAGAGGCCTGTGGAAACTCTCTCCATACAATCGGAATGTGTCCCTGGAGATCAGACATCATTGTAATGGCTGCGAAGACGGTCTTTCTTCTCACAGGATGCTTTCCCTCACGTTTCTGATGGGATCCGAGTTAAACTTTTACTATTCCCACAAGCTGCATGTTCTGTATTCTGGAGGGCAGGCAGGCTGAGATCTTGGCATTGGTGCTGTTTGACAGTATACAGAGATGCTTCGATTGATTTATTTGCTGAATACTGTTGGGTTTTTTTTTACCTGGTGTATACTGCCCTCAGTCATTTTTAATACCACATAGCACCAGCATATAGGGTGGATGGTTCTGCTCAAACACTGGATGGACCGTGGCCACAGGATTTTTCTTTCCACGTGCATTATTACATCTCTGAGCAGCTGTGGGGTAGGGTGGCTCAGGGCTTGGTGTCCAACGGGTTACATTTACCCACAGCAAGGGCTCCGTGTTCAGACTCTTACTCTCAGGGCCAGCAGCAACTAGGATGGAGAAAAAGAGACATACTCAGCAAGAAACACCTTAGGTGACCCCTCAAGCAGGCTGAGAGCAGTCGCTGCAGCATCCCTCGCTCAGACCTCGCTCTGCCAGGGGATGGGCTCTGTGAGGTGGGAAGGGCAGGATGCTGAAAGCAAACAGCTGGATGATCTCTTTACAAAAACATCCAGAACAAAATTATGTAGCACCTCTCCTCCCTCCTGCCTTGTTATCATGTAACTTACTCCTTCCATAGAATAAAGATGGGACCATATAATCTACTTTTTCTTGTTAATAAACCCTTTCTGGGGCCCTTGTCTTTAATGTGTCACAAACCATTTAAGTTAGTGCAATTTAAACAACTGGGTACTCAAAAATCATACAGTACTATCTGGTCACAGTGGTCTTCCCTCACTCTTTTATCTGAAAAGGTGAAAACTAAAGGCAAGTTAGATTGTACAGATTAAAACATACTGAATTTCTTCAATCTTTATAATGTTTTGTTTTCAAGATAGTGCCCATATAGACTGGCACAAGCAAGAAAATCTGGGTAAGCCTATGTAGTTTGTAGTTCAGAATGGTCACTTTTAGTGCAGGGAATCCAAAATGCTGCAGGACGCTCTCTTTAAATAACTAGGGCATGTAAACATTAGCATGAACCAGGATTTCTTTCTGTACCTCTCTATTTAGAGGAAATGAATGCCAGTTATTCACCGAGCGTATATTCATGTTTTTGCATTCATGAACTGAGTTTGGTGAGGAGTTTGTATTCATGGTATTAATTAGCAGATTTTTCCCTTTTTAGGACACAGGTCAGTATTTCTCAACCTCAATAACACATGCAGAAATTAAGCCCCAAAAATCTTATTCTTGGGATAAGATCAGAGGACTAATCACTGTAAGATTCTGAAATAAAAGTTATCTGCTTCTCTTGTAAGCGAGGTGCATGGTAACTTTACATTGTACATCAAACTGTGATAAAACCGGTTGCCTACTGGACATCCTTTTATTACATTTAATGGGCAAGTCCTTAATTTGGTCTTTGAATCTCTCAGACTACTACTAAGCAACAAATACACCCAAACTCTACCAGAAGTCACAAAAGACCCAGGGACTTCACCAGCAGCTAGAAGAGGCCCTCTAAACACCAGTGCCATTGTTCTAAAGTTGTGATTTCTGACACACCAGAAGTTGTTGTTTGTCAGAGATGTTAGTCTATTAGTTGTTTCTTAAGCTTTACAAAGGTATCACGGAAAGAAAATGTTTCTGTTTTCCTCTCTTCCATGAGAAGCACCATTGCCTTCATAATTTTTCTGCTTCCAAGCTGACTTACACAGGGCATTTTTTACATTTTTTCATATACATTGGTTTTATAAGTTTAAATAAGTTCCCATCTGCCAAGAGCTTCCAAAGAGCGTTCGCGCTTAACCAATTCAAGAAGCTTGCCATGAAGATTACACACCAGTTGTGCTTATTCGAAACAATAACTTCTGACCACTGCACCAGAAGAAAATACTCTCATTTATTGTCTCATAATCACACATCTCTGCAGTGTTAGTTCCACTTCTGCCAATGAGAAGGATGTTCCTTTTGCTTTTTTACAAATATTTCAGCTAAATCTCCTTAACACTGTGCAGTTCTTTGGCTTGTTAGTTTTGCTTTGGTTTTGTTTTGTTGAAAGCTCTTGTTTCAGTTCAGGCTCTAAAGAAAACAAAGCAGTATTGCTTGCATTGTTAAAGCCAAAAGTAGGGCCATGGAAAAAAAATATGTTCTTCTTGGAAGATTTTGTAGATTGGTATTCATGAAACAGCTGGAGATGAAACATACAGCACTAATCCTGTCCAGTTGCTCCTGGTCATGTTGCACATTCAGGAAATTCATAATTAGGTGGTTATATCCCCAGTGTTTCCCCTGCAGCAGTCTTTACAACTAGCAATTTATCTTCTTTCTTGTCGTTTAAAAAAAAAAAAAAAAGAACAAAAAACACAACTACAAAGGAAGAAGTGGGGGAGAAGCAGGAATGACTGAAAATATGCTTAATAGTTTCTTCTCACTGTAAAAAAAAAAAAAATCAGATGTTGTCATTTCTGCACATACCAGCAAACTTGTGCTGATCCATTGCCCTTTTCTATCACAGTACTTTTCCTCTGTGCTGTATCTCCTTCCTCTTCACAGTATTTATTTTGCCAGTTAATTTTTTTCTTTTTCCTTGCCAGTCATGCACCCGCTTTCCTGTAAAGGGCAGCCACACCTGACAATTTAGAAATAAACGCTTTAGTAAGTAAACATTTATTTTTCTTGCCAAATGGAAGCGCTATACATGGGGGTTTTATTCCTAGCTCCCTCCAACGTTTCCAGTGAATTCCTAAGTAGTTTGTGCTCTTTATTTTGACTTCTCTAGTGGTATCATGAAAGCCTTTCCCTGCACACTGGGAATCTTCATACTGCATGCTACAAAGGGTGTTTTGTAAAAAATTCATATTCATTTTAAATCAGTCAGAGTACAACTGGATGGATTTTTCTTCGTTTCACAGCCTTTAAATAGAACAGCCTTAGCTACTGTTAATTAATTACATACATATGCAATGTGGGGATTTTTGCATACAGGGCAATCGATGAGAAATCCAGCTTTGGAATTAAACTGTTACCAGTGACTCAGCAGGTTTGCTCTGCAATAGCAAAGCATTAAATATAAGCTTTTTAAACAATCATTATTACTGATTTTTCCCAAAGTAATTTTAAAAAAGCACCTGGGAAAACCAAAAAGAAAACTGCTTAGATAACACTGCTAGTTAAATTTCAGGAGTTTCCATGCCTGTGATTAGGAAGCTACTCCAGTGGCTCCAAAGTCTGGCTTCTCAGAGATAAAAACAAACCACAGCAATTTCATAATGCGTACAGTGAATGCACAAATAACTTTAAAACAACAGAAGAGTCATAAACCCCTCTGGTGCTGGAACAGCATTTCCAGCCCCTAGATCACAAGGTGACCATAAATCCCAGCGAGAGGTTAGGGAAAAGCCAGCCCTAACCCAGCCTTCCTCCCGACTCTTCTTATCCAGGGGAGCCTCGGCCACCTTGCTCTGCACTTGTGGTTTCCTCCTCCTTTCAGAATTCTAAGTGTATTTTTAGTCACAAATGCAGCAGAAATACAACTAGACAACATTTTTTTTTTTTTTTTCCTAGCCATCAGTGAGCATCTCCAATTCCCTGGCTGACAGCATGGAAGCAGAAGGCTCCCTGCTTTTGAATGGAGATGCCCAGTCATGCCCACATACAAGTCCTCTTTGAAAATATCATGGAGCAGCACAATGATTTTTCAAAGAAGTGAGACAGATCTCCTCCAAAGCTCTATGTATCTGCAACAAAACAAGATCCTTTATGCCAAGTGGGAGGCCCTTATAAAAAAAAAGTCACCAACTTTCAATATATTATCTCAAAAAAACCCCACCCAAAAAAACCCCAAAACCCAAACATTGAACAATTTAAGAAAATTTCACATCAGATTCCTCCCCATCAATGACTTTTCCTAGAGCTTCCCCAAAACTGCATGGAAATACATAAAGTGTTACTTTGAAAAGCAATCACATTTTAAAGATTATTTACCAAGTTGCTAACTTTTCCAGACTTAAAAGGTGATGCCTGAGATAATGTATCAATTTCATGTTGATAAATAATTGAGTCTGGAACACAAATGTTTTGGTACAGCCTTGGAAAAATCTCTTCAGCTGACTGTGCCTCAGGCTAGAATGATTTAAAAAATAATGCTTATTTTACAATTCTATTACTTCTTTTATCTACAATAAATAGCCAGGCTTAACCTCTCCATCGTGCTCTATAACACACACTCATCACACCCAAATTCTACCCACCTTTAACATTTTTTTAACAAAGCGAAGATCTAGCAGCATGCCCTAAAGATCAACAAAACCTGGAATTATTTTTGACTAAGGGAGGAGCAACCACTACAAACAAGGCAATAGAGGCAGTGTGCTGTCTCAGCTCCTGCCTTATTGCGTGCACCCCGGCAGACCACAGCTCCGATATGCGATGATGCGAAATGTTGTCCGCATACCTCCCGAGTCAGTTGGTGGCTGATAGGTCAGAAAGGAACTTATATCTCGCTTGAAGGCTGACCACAGAGCTGCTACAGAGCCAGAGGAACGGTTGTGGCATGGTAAAGAAGGCAGGTGGATTCTGCAGAGGTTTCTGCTGCTGTTTTTCTTTTAAGCCTTGAAGATTCACATGATTTAAACAAATCTTGAAGTGACGGGAAAGCAAATAGAATAACTTTCATTACCCACACAATGGTTATGTGTATTTATAAATATGCTTTGTGATCTCCAAAAGAAAGTTGTTACAGAGGAAAGGTGCCATAAAAATGCCAATTAATCCTGTTAAAAGATAAATCTTATGCCATATACAATAAAGATTAAATAAACATAATAGACATTTTAGAAGAATTGACAAAGCTCTCCTATCTGAATTTCAGGTGTTTCTTATTCCCCTCTCCACACATTACTCAGCTTTAGAAATGGAGTCGTGAAACAAAGAGCAATCCGCTTTGGGTTGCACTCTTCACCAATTCCTCACCGCGGAGCACATATTTCTGTTTCCCTGAATTAAGTTATCTGCAAGATTTGCGGAGCTGATTCCCAGTGCCCGCAGCCAGCCCACATTTGAAGCGGGGCACGGCGGTCCCCTCTCTCATCCCTGACCCCCAGCCCGGAGCCCGGGCATGCCACGGCAGTAAATACGTCTAATCCTCCTCCTGCCCCTCGACTCAGCTGGGTGCTACCCCACGCATTGACGCAGAAGAGGCTCGAGTCTCAAGTGAAGTTTCTACCCTGCCCTGTGCGGGGTTGTTAAACGTCTCTGTCGAAGACAGCGTAACTACGAATGCTGGCAGCAGATAACGAGGCGTACGCGTGCGTGGTTAACGCTGCCTGGCCTGCGACAGCCGCACGTCTCGTGGGACGGTTCTGCAGCTCTCATGGCTGGCAGCCCCCAGCTGAGGTCTCAGCCTCGCTGCAGCCAGGCAGCACGACAGTGCCTGGGTTTCGGTCAGGTTTTAGGCTCCTAGATACTTTGAAATGCTAGTAAGAGACCTAAATGAAGGGATTGTCTCAAGATTTCCCCAGGAGTCCAGGTTCCTCTGCCTCCTGTGCCACCTCACACGTCTTTTTTCAAGCAGCCTTAGTCTCTCTCCCCATGCCTTCAGCAATCCACTTTGGTTCCCTTGGTCCGTTTATACTACTGAGCCTTTTTTACTGTCCCAAATTCACAAACAGCCTCAGGGTCTCGCAGTCTGCGGTTCATCGTGTTTATGACCTCTCCGGTTTCTCCCAGCTCTGCTTGCTGCTAAGTGAGGGTGGGAAAGGGCAGAGATGCCCCAAGATCCGTGGTCCCCCTTACCACAGACCTCATCTCTCCTCAGCCGAGGCTGTAAAGCCATGCTTGGTGAGCAGTAATACTGCATCTGTGTACTTCCAGATTTCTTCTCAGCATATTTATGCCAGAGCGGGCATGTCTGTTGAATTTGTCAGAGTGCACGATACAGTTCATGTCAACGTGACACCTTTATGCTAACCCTGCATCTGCTCTGGGATTCAACGTATAGTTGGGATGGAAGTGACGGGCAGTGCCTGATCTGGCATAAAGCCTGGCTGTTCAAAGTTAATCCACCAGAATTTTTAAAATAAACTAGAACTGGCAGAGTGAGTTTAGACCACAAAAATACTTCATCTCGTATGGCAGCACTTTTTAATCCTGTCCTGTCCCTGTCCAAAAAATAAATGTATTTTGTTGTCACACCAATCCCTTAGTCCTTTGGTGTTTTGGTTCTTCTGTAACTATAAAATAGGGATCCCAGCATTTCTGTAATGGGATTCATATAAATTCCTCATGAAAGCGTGCACCTGCTTGGAAGCAATACTGAACTGATATTGACCATTTCTTTTGAATGGCACTAAAATCCTCAGAGATTAACCCTCAAATGCATCAGTCCCTCAGAGTGTTGGGGGAATGTGTTTATATTTAACTTTACCCTGAGAGTAACATATGCAAAATAGACTTGGCAGTTCATTATACGAGAGAGTTATAAGAGTACTCTGAAGTATTCAGAATAATCAAGTAAGCGCACACAGGATCAGGTGTGGTGGTGTTTGGAAAAAGCATAGTTCTGTCTGGCACAAAGAAAATCCAATGGTTAACAGAATGCTAATTTCAACAACTACTCAAGATACGCCTGTGCCTTACTTCACATTCCTTGTACAATGGTATATGTGGAAAGAGAAAGAGAGAGCTACACTTATTGTTGGGGATTTAAGCTTCAGAGAATTTTTAAGTCTTAGTAACTCATCTCTTTTTAACAAGCTTGAACTTGATCCTGAAAACTGTTTGGTTCCATTCATCAATTGACTTTGTGACTTCATCTTAGTAATAAAAAAAAGGCACTTTTTAAACATAATCCACTGAATTTAAAAGAAAACGTGCAATATGTAAATAACGCATCCAAAACTTACAAAAAACTTAGCTATGTTTATCAAGGGATGGAGGAAACAAATTTAAGTGAGCTGATGCAAATGATACATTTTAAAAAGCCAAAAGATACTGCTAAAGAAGGGAAAAACAAGTCCATTTTTATTTTTTGTGATACATCAATTAAATGGTCAGGTGTTTTTTCACTTGGGACACAGGTTAAGAGATGAAAGCTCAGAAAGTGAGAGCAGAAGAAATTTTAGGCAGGTAAACTTTAAGATAAGCTTGTTAACACCAGACTGCTTTCAAAGACTAACAGACATTATTAGTGGGATTTCTTTAAAGAAGCTGTGTTGCTATCACCTATAGCTAAAAATATGAGACCATACGCTGCCCAGAACACGCAGCATGTGGGAGAGCCTTGACAGGCCAGGGAAGAGCAGACAAATGGGGCTTGAAATCTAGGATGAAACAAAGTGGTCTTTTGCCATCTCCCAATTAATTACATTGGCAGAAACGAGCTACTTAATAAGGTTTCTTTGGGTGAAAGATGCAAACCTAAATTCATGCCCCTTAATTCAAAGACAGGTAAAAACCAGCTAAACCTGTGGTACTTCTGCATTGTTCAGAACACAAATTGGGTTAGGCTGAGCTTTGTTCCCCAAACTGCAGCTCCAGCTATAGGTTCATGAAGCAAAGTCCTTACCAGCAATTCAGACTTAAGCTATCGCTGCCCCTCACCGCTAGTTGGTACCTCTGTGCCCTGCTCTCCCCCTTGTGCTCCTCCTCTTGGTTTTTGCATCAATGCTATGAATCAGGTTGGGAAGTTGATCTGGCTGAAAAACAGCGTTCCTAGAAATGTTTGGGTTTATTTTTTCTCTTCCAACCAGGTATCTCCATGACCGGTTTCAGATGGCACGAAAAGCAGTGGGCCAAAGGCAGGGGTGGTGGGCTGCAGCACTGACGCCGGCGTGGATGGGAGGGGAGGTCAGCGGTACACTGAGCCAGCACTGCTGCCAAGCACATGCAGCAACGTGACTTTGAGCCACATCTCGGCCAGGCACATGTCACATCCTGAATTCCACCAAAGGGAGACAATTCTCCTTCAGTTCAAATGCAAGGGACTTGGGGTTTAGAACAGAAAAAGTGGTATTATTTCCTCTCTCTTGCTAAATATTTCTGAGCAGCTATACTGTTCACCCTGTTGACAGGCATAAAACCCTACCCGGTCACTAATCCCTTACCTGCTCCCATGGATAATTGACTACTAAGCATAAATGTTGCCTGCAGCATTTTCTGTTGGGAGGTAGCCCAGCTGCTGCAGAATGAAGATCCAAACTTGCTGATAATCCAGCAGTACTGGGGTTATGTTCCCAGTCTCTCACGCACACCCTGAGTCATGTGCCTGCTGCCTCAGTTCCTTCTTTTTGCTTCCCTGATGAGCACATGCGTGCGCTCACATGCGTATGTGCACAAACCACACGCTGTGGGGTTCAGGAAGGCTTCCTGCATTCAGGTTTGTGCAGCCCAAATTCCACCTACAGGAGTTTTCTAAGGCTTAAATGCTTTTGGATGCTGACAGGCAGCTAAAATAAAACACTGAGCTAGGGATCTCAGTGGAGTCTAAGCAAGAAGAATCTGGTCATGGGGGTCTAGCTTGTTGTAAGTAGACAGCAAGTATAAATAGTTGCTCCCTTTGCACAGCAAAAGCTGCATATTTTTGTGTACTTCATTGAATGGTTTGGGTTGGAAGGGACCTCTAAAGGTCATCTAGTCCAACCCCCCTGCGATGACCAGGGACATCTTCAACTAGATCAGGTTGCTCAGAGCCCCGTCCAGCCTGACCTTGAATGTTTCCAGGGATGGGGCAT
>JAVJGG010000085.1:37156606-37220335 GCA_035590195.1 Aviceda cuculoides
AGAATTCAAATTAGGCCCAGATTGTTTGACAGGAGCTGGAAAGATGATGTCAGGGATCAAAAAGAAGAGCTTCTCTGTCTCAGTTATAAGGGGGGGGGGGAAGTAATTTGTTACCAATAGAAATTTTATGCTGCATATATGTAATACAATATGGCTTCAATTATCTGTAATAGGTGGTGTGCAAAAGGTGTTTTAAAAACTTGGCCTACCACCAAAGCCAGCTAGATCTCTCACTGTTTCTATCTTTTGAAGCCAAAGACTCCTGCTGAATACTCTAGTCCTTTTTAATCCTGATTTGGATTTGAACTTGAACCCTAGGTCCTAGAATAAATCAAACCGAGATCTTAACACATTCTTTCCAGACCATTTCTGATGAGAACACAGCCTCTATCAAAATAACCTGGCTTTGCTTCTGCAACAATTTCCAAGAGCTACAACCAGGAATTTCACTACTTTCCTGACTTCACAGACATACCTTTTCAGGTTAGCTGATTGAGCAAAAAAAGAAATCCTAGCCTCCTTCACCACTGTTTTAGGTTTTTACGTTTGGAAGTATGAAAACTAGAATAAAGACACTATTGGGACAACCCATCAAATCAGTTAAGCAGTACTCCCTCTTTGTCTGATCTTCAAGAGCGAGGGTAATCAACTTGTCTGCAATATTTCCGAGTTCAGCTGTAACCCCATAAACTTTTTTGTGTGAAATGTGTTGCTGCCCTCCAGACAGAAGGCACAGAAAGAGACTTTTCAACTAAGTCAAGCAGAAGTGCATCTGTTGTTGCCCTGATAGAACACCTGTAACCAATCCTACAGACTATTTTCACCATGGAGTCTAAAAGCAAGATGTTCTCCTACTATGCTACCAAGGATATTATGTTTGGACAAGTGCTGTCTTTCTGATAGATTGTGTAACACAGGACACTTCTTCCTTCATCACAAAGTCTTCTGGTCCAGGACAGAAAAGATCTTTTAATTTCATTAGCCCAGCCTGGGTTAGTGAACCCCACAGGCTCACCTGCAAGTAGTTATGACTCTACTTACTCAGGAGCCAGATGCCTCTCATTAATTCAAACTCAGGTAAACCTACATTTCCAATTATATTTTCCATAGGACATTACTTTTTGTTTATCCTTAACCAATGTCCTGCAGCAAGCACTTGGCCAACTTGTTTCTAAAATCAGCTGTATTTCCATTTCCAAGCGATGGAGATAAAGCTACACCGTCTCCAGTTCTTCTAAATGGAAGCATTATACTCAAACAGAAATAGAATCTGAAAGGCACTGACAATCATTATTTGTACTGCTAGCATCCACAGTCATTAAGGAACAGGGGGTATTTGTAAAAGTCACTACTTCTAACAAGCCAGTCTTACTGTTCTTATGTAGCAAAACATTTCTTCTATAGAAGGACCTCTTGATATATCTGAGTGGTTTCACTGCTGAAAGCTGTTTACAGCATAACTCTGGATAGAAGATGCTAGTAAAGCAGGAAGCAGAATTTAAAACTCCTGAGGAGCTCTGCATTGAGCAGGACCTCCTGCTATACCACGAGAGCCCGGACTCCTATGGACAACTTACACAGACTTATATTAGACCAGACTCCATTGAACTGGATCATGGTTGGGAGCACTGACAAGCTAAGGTCAATGCTAGGGTGGTTTGTGCTCTAGATGTCTGAACTACATCCAATCTGTAAATGAACAGGAGATTTGAAGTTCTAGGAAAGTCAGTATCCTAACCTTACTCTGTACAAATATTGGTCCTGAAAAGTAGAATATGTATTTTGAAAGAAATACACATTACAGATGTACATGTTGTATTGCCACCTGTATAAGCCATAGACACCAGAAATGTCTAAAGATCTGAAAGTTTAAAAGGAAGATATTTCTCCTTGCACTCACTGCTGAGCCTTCAGCTGCAATCCCTGCACCCATTGGAACGCAGGTGGTAGACAGCAGTCTGTAATTACTTCAAGGACTGCAAATAGAAGGAAAAGAGTACTCGGAGGTGAAACCCTGGTCCAAATGGAATCAGAAGGAATTTAGCTGTTTACATGAATGGAGCCAGGATTACCCCTCTAGCCAAGATGATAAGACCCTGAAGTTTATCTATACATTTACTCTTGTTTTCTGCCAGCAATAAACACAGTAAAAAGATAAAGATGTATCAAAGAAGCTGACTGTGCTACAAGGGATGTTTCTCCTAGCTTCAGGCCGCAAGATTATCTTGCATGAAGCAGTAACTATGAAAGCCGTTGTGCAAACACTACGCACCATTGTTTATTTTGTCATATCACAGCTAATCATAACCCTTTAAAATGCTGAGCAGATACTATGGAAAGCACCACACTGTCATTACTGTGGAAGGTAATCGCTGCTAGATTGGAGAGTTCACTTAAACCACTTCAGCTGTGGTTTATATGCGTTGTTGTACAGGACTTTGCAACTCCTCTGCTCTTGAGAATGAAAACTGATTATGGGCAAGAGCTGTTCCAGATATGAACTTTGACATACTCCAAGATCTGGCTTAATTTACTATGCCATACATAACACTGCCATAGCTTTGATATACTGTTTCTCCATACTTTGGCAAGGGAAAAGGGCTTCATCACACAGCTTTTCCCAAGTGCTGGTATAAACATCATTAACACTGTGCTATTCTACTGGAGGGCTCTGTCAGAAAAAACTGGTGATTTTAAGACATTACCAGTCACAGCCATCTGTCCTGCTTAGGACAAATACTTATGCTGTCACAGTTGATCAGCTGTATCCCAGAAGTATACAACTCGCTGCTTTTGAGATAACGTATAGGTGAAGCATCCATTTGTTTGAGGCTTTCTTTTACCCAGGATCATCCCAACTCTGATTGTCACCTAAAAATCCTTGAGAAATGACCATTTGACCTCAACCAATTATTGATGATTTACCGATCACAAAGAATCATCACGAGGAGAGAGACGACAGAGCTGAGGACACCAGAAGGACTTGTGCTCCCTTGCTGCCGAGGGCTCCTGCCTTTGCAGCAGAGCTGGCAGCTCACCTGTCTGCACTGCACAGCCCACGGTCTGCCCCGTTAACCGAGACCATCAGGAATTCACGCTGAGACATTACCCCAGACTGCACAGCAGGGCTCTGGCAAGGGGCAGCTGGAACAGCAGGGCCAGGGAGGACAGAAGAGCAGCTAGAGATTTCAGCCTGCTTTCCTTCCCAAGTGTGACATAGGGGCCATTGGTTGGGTTTGTGCTCCTTTTCTAGAAGGATGCTGACAGTTTGGGGTTTGGTTGGTTTTTTTTATTTCCCCCTTTTTGTCCCCATTAAAAAACCACATTGGCGTGTAAGGCTTTTCAAAAGCTTCCTCCACAGCAAGAGATTTAAACCATACTTGATTTGTTTCCAATTTTGATTTCTGCTTGTTGCAAGCATCGCAGGTGCAAAGGCACCGAGAATAACCATAGAATCATTTAGGTTGGAAAAGACCTTTAAGATCATCCAACCGTAAACCTAACACTGTCAAGTCCAGAGGCTAAAAGGGCATCAGCTTTCTGGTCCTGATAGACCTGACATGTTGCAGGGTTCTTCCTTCCCACCATGTGGCCTGACACAAGGGGAAAGAGAGAATTACGCAGCTCTCCTCCTCCCCCTGCATCCTCCTGGAGACCTCTCCCATGGACACAGTGCACCGGACACGGACCGGGTGTCAGCAGGAGCCAGCCCTGTTTCCCTTCTCCTCCTTGCAGTGAATAATATCCAGCTCACACCAGGCAGCAGTAGCTAAATGGAAAAATTTACCTCTTTGTTTATCCACCACTAGTAACATAAGGTTTAATGATATATCCCCAGTCATTTATGCCCTGAGATTGGCACCTGAAATTATAGTGCAAGTTCAAAACAGCTGTTGTCAGCATCCATTCGCTTTATTAAGTTCAGGAGCAGGAGGAGCCCAGCCTGTGGAAGCTGGGTCATTTTTCAGCTCTTGCACTGTTCTTTGAGCCAGTCCCTGCCCTTGCTTTTATTGCTACAAAGCCAGGCATCAGTGTGTAAATCAGCCCACTTCTGTCTCACTAGACAAACTCCCAGCAGAGGTGTGAACTTCCCCAATTAATCTTAATGAAGTGTTAACTTCAAAGCTGAGCTGCAGCCATTTATAGGTTAACGGAATCTTACAGAGAAAACCTCCCAGCTTAACTCATTAAAAACAGCTCCAAGGGGACAGGATTGGTCAAATTTGGGGGTTATTCTGGGATCTGGAAAAAATCCTACTTCACTGGCAGCCTTTGCTTTTGCACCACTTCCCATTGCAGCTGCATTGTTAGGAGACCAAAGGGTCAGGCGGCCAGACTGGAAAAACTGTACAGTGAATGCATGCTAAAAATATCACTGGAATGGAGCAGATGGAGCAAGATAAGGAGGCCTGGATGATAAAGGCTGTAAGGAACTGTGTAAGCTTATTGAGCCAAGTGATGACCTTGCTCGTATTGTCTTTTACCTTATTCAGGTCAGAGAAGTGCAGAGCCAAATTCAAGTCCTGAGCCCAGATTTAATCTATGTATTTCCAAAATCCTTGTCACCCAGGGATGCAGGTCTTGTACCCTGAAAACAAGAAAGTGTGCACTTCAAGTTGGTCTGTGGATGCTTGCAGTTATGACTATTAGTTTTGCTAGCACTTTCAGCCATTGTTGTATTAGTGCATTTGGAACTGTGAATCCACATCATGGACCCTAAATATAGGTCTCTTGGAAAAAGTCCTTCATTTGGAAGAGTCATTAACTTCATTCTCCTAATACAATGCCACAGAAGTGGAGTCTTTGCAAGGAAATCTCCTCTGACATGTCTCCGATTTGCAGCCAAGGAACCTACCTAAGAACTGCGGAGGAGGATGTAATTTGAGAAACCAGGTTATGACCCATCAGTATGTATTCACTTCCCATTCCTGACAGGAACCAGTTGATCTTTGTACTCATTTGTTACTCTGAAATAGGACAAATGTATTGAGCTGGTGTGGTTGTAGGGACCACAAACAGCCTGGTAGCACCTTTCAAGGGGCAGGGGGAAGTGTCACCAGATCAGACTTGCACAACTTACACAGTCAGGTACTCCCACAAGTGAAAAGTCAAGTACCTCATTTTTAATTGTCAAAGGCAATAGGAAAAACATCTCCTTTAAAACAATTACATGGATCTGTTTGATATAGCCCCAAAAGGCAAAGCTGCTATGCTGAGCAATGTGGATTGCATTCCAGGTTTAAGAACTTAAATATAAAAGAGGAGGATCCTTCCAGGCACTTCATTACAAGCTCCCTTGAAGACCTCTGACTCGGATGATTATTAATTGTCAGAACATGCCCACATTTGCCTATGTAAGCTTTTAAAATATAAAAGCTGAAGAAAAAGGTTAAATTAATTATTCCCATTTTGAGAAGTTCAAGAGTAAATTGTTATGTTGCCATGGATGCTGTTTTCTTTATAGTATTGTTTTTTCCTCATTATTAGCTACTATTAACTAACAAGAAGCAGGAGCTCACTTCCAGCACCATAACATGGCTCTGACCTCCAGTGCACAGCCACAGTAGTAGTGGGGCACAACACATACAAAGTTTTAGTGTGGCTAGCAGATGGATGTTGGTCAGGTGATGCAGAAGCAAGCAATAATTCTTCCAGATCCACACGATTTTCTGCAGAATACCTCAAAACCAGCTACGCTCACCAGGGTCAGAAAGCAGTTATTTTCACATTGCCAAGTTATTTCATGCTAGCAGTTACTGTGTGTTCTCCTTTCTCTGAAGCGTCTCAGTAGAGAAGCCAGGCTAATAGTCTGAGAGCTTGGCAACAGCAGACACAGTCAATAGTGGAGCAGGGCAAGAGGTCCCACTCCTTTTAAGAGCCATGGGTCATCCCCGACATGGAGAGGAAGCAGTTTTAACTTACACAGTTATAAGGTAACTGGAGAAAAAAGGGTCTTCCAGCAGCCTCAAACTGCAGGATCTGTTGAGCTGCTGTGATGCCGCTCAGTCGTGAAACCAAATCTACAGTTGCCAGCAAGTTCTTTCCCAGGTCAGAGAGGCTTTATATTTTTTCCATTGGAATGTTAGTGAATACTTAGTATGACACACAAGCTGCACAGGCTGACAGAGCTCTGCACTGCCTCTCCTTGTTCTGCACCAGCAGGAAAATTGTTCTTGTTTGTCCCACCAGGAGCACGCTGCTGTTTGCTAACCCATCTCCCATCACCTCCTTCCCAATGAAGGTGTTCAGGTGGAACAGTTTGGTCTGCACAGATTACACTGCCATTCTTAATCCCTTAAGGACAAGCTCCAGGAAGAGCTAAGCATACAGTAGCTCCCAGTACAGTAACGTCTCCAACCAATTCAGTATCCAACTTAAGTCTGGGCTGCATTCTCCAAAACTTGACCTTGATATACATACTGGAACACAATGGAATAGCTGTACTTGAGCTTGATTTGTCAGATTTATAGTCTAACAGTCTATACCCTTTTAGTTTTAATTGCACACCTGGTATATTCTTCACTTAGAAGACTTTGTAGAGACCAGAAACCAATTACTAGCAAAAATAATGATTCTACATTTTACAGATCAATTATTCATGTTTAAAAACTTTATACTATTTCTTCTCTAAATTATTTTCACTTGCATAGTAACAGCAGAAAGGAACAATGCATCTCACAACAGAGCAGCCCTATTGACTGGGGAGAAACAGGTGCTTCCCTAAATGCTGCTCCACAGGGCTGCCAAGACATCTGTAAATAAGTTATGCTGTTGCACTTTTCTCAGTCTGGTTTGCATAACAGAGCTTGCAAGAGTTTAAACCCATACCAATGACTATATTCTTTTGGATACCAAATCACTAAAGCCATGGAGGCACAAGTTCTTAAGCATCCCTCATCTCCTAATTAATTTCAGTACTAATAAGCAGAAGGTTGTGCACATATATGCTGAAGCCTACATCTATTTCTGTATGTAAACATGGAAAAATTAAGTAAACTATGACTCTCTGGCCCCAAAAGAGATGACTAAGAAAGGAGTATGGTAGAAGTTTACAGTGTGAAGTGACACACAGGAGGCAAATAAGAACTGATTGTTCACATTATCACTTCAAGAAGTGATGGCCATCACACAAAGCTAGCAGATACCAGGTTCAAAACAAAGATGACACTGTTCTTCACATCATATATTATGTCATTGAACTCCTTGCTATAGGACACTATGAATGCTCCAGGTTTACATGGGTTCAAGGGAAGACTTGAGAAACTCAGATAAGGGAAATCCATTGACAGTTATTAAATATAAAAGCATCAGCTCTGGTTCACTGAGCTGCAAATGGTCAGATATTGAAGGACTACATTGGGGAAATACCACTTCACCATCAGCGTATGCCCATACAACTGCTCTTACACTATTCCATTAATATTTTCTTTTGACTACTTGTCAGGGAGAAGCAAGGGCCTACTGCTCTTTAAGGGATGGTCACCAAGGGGGATAACACGGCCAGCAGGACAGGCGGAACCTCTCCAGCCACAGCCCATTCCCACAGTACCTGAGCAAGGTGAGCAGGGCAGGTTCAACCAAAACTCCAGATCATAAGGCAATATCATGGTGATAAGACAGGTCCAAGGTCAGTAAGGCAATCCATCAGGGCTAAGATCAAGTCTGGGGCTGCCAAGTAGACCCACAGCAACAAAAGGACTGAAATCAAATCAGGAGATCAGTCTGCAGGTCGAGATCCGGACCAATGAGCTCTACAACCAGATAGAGGCACTACCAAGCTGGAGACTAGCAACCCCCCCACACAGCTCAAGCAGAAGCTAAGAGCCCCCAGGCTGAGCTTAAATAGAGCTGCTGGGGCCATGGGTGTGGGTGGTGGTCCCAGGTGAGGCTGCTCAGGGCCAACAAGGCTTACTAAAGCACTCATAGCCCTGTCACCACTGCTGGAGAGCAGGCTCTCTGGTCCTATCATGTGGTATTTTCCAATCTCATGTAAATTCATGTCTGAGTGTATACATTAACAACTTACTGGCAGCGTGGAGCATCAATCTCACCAACTATTTCAATTTGAGGGACAGTGAAATGATGAGGCCACTAATATTTAAGTAGATGAGGTCTAAGCCCTGAAGATAAATACTCATATCAACAGATCAAGAGACTGCAATCGAAGAACCTGTAGACGGGCATAGTTGCTAATTAGCACCTTGCACAGGTCCACATATTCATGCTTCTGAGATCCAATAAAAGACTAATGCCTTGCCTGGTGTTATGCTGTACAGTGTTAACTTCCTGAATAGAAAATTTCTAAAAGACTCAATATCTTTTACTTTTTGTCCCACTGATATGTTTCATGTTACATTAAAAAGGCAAGAAATATTGTGTGATTTTAACATACAGACTCATGGACAGGAATCTGAGTTGCCTAATGTGTATTA
The DNA here is from genome assembly GCA_035590195.1 of Aviceda cuculoides. Classification (NCBI taxonomy): domain Eukaryota; kingdom Metazoa; phylum Chordata; class Aves; order Accipitriformes; family Accipitridae; genus Aviceda; species Aviceda cuculoides. Next base: position 37,165,039 of record JAVJGG010000085.1, read on the forward strand.
TATTAATGGTTTTCAGCCTTCCATAATATGGCTTAGATTTTAACAGACTATGGAAAGCCAGTCTTAATGTGAATCATGGACAATCATGTGAATCCCCCTTGCCTCTCTGATCACACAACATGCTCTGGCAGGGACAACAACAACATTTATGGAAAAATAGTGGCACTTATACCGTTAATGTGTTAAGCTGCTGCAAATAAGAACACCAACACCAAACTATCCATTCTATCTCTGTGGACCACTAATGATATATTTACTAAGATTGCTGAGCCATGGGAACATACAGTCCTGTACTTAATAACGTGAGTCACTCAAATGGAAATTTTCTACTCTGAAATTTCATGACTCTAATTAAAAGCATTAAAAAATCTATACTTGCTTCATGCTTTTTTGTAACATCTTTGTTTTGAAAATTACTTTCATGATATTTCCATTTATAAGAATCATAAAGGGTAAATGAAATAATAAGAGTTCTACTTGCAAAAAATGAAAGTTTATTAGCCTAAATTAATGGGTCAGTATCCCACACCACATATGAAATTAAGAAAACAAGTCTTTTTCTTTTTTCCTACTGATGCAGTAGTGAACTCTCTTCTTAATTAAAAGCGCCATTGCCATAATGGCAGTCCAAGGTGTTGAGACTTCTGTTGTATTATTAAGTTGGGTAAACAAAGCGTATAGAAGGTAATTGGGTAAACAAAGCGCATAGAAGGGTCTGAGGACAGAGCATTCAAAGAAATGCCTGGGTTTCTATAATACTCAGCAGAAATGGATGACAATTATGACACTGTGAATCCTACCATGACAAGCTATCTGTAAGAAAATTGATTTGGCCCATCAAATCCAGCACTTCATCTCCATTCTGAAAAGTCTCTCGGAATGGGAAAGGAAAAAATGGGAGCAATGGGCTGCAAGGGACAAACTGCAGAGGCAGTAATGACAGCGAGTCTAAAATATGCTACAGAAGACATTGCTGTATTAGCAACTTGTAGATGGAAATGGCAAGGCCAACAGCTAGCTAGAAATGGAAGACTCGTCTGGACAGAAAGAGAAATGACCTGAACTTCTACTCACGATTTGATCTGCAGCCAAAGCAAAAATGTAGTTTGTATTCTAAACAGTCAGTGCTGTTACTGCAGCGTGTTTGCTGTTCTCTGGGCTTTTGGTTCCAGGCTGATGTTCTATTTCCACAGAAAAATCATTGTACCTCTACAGACAATAAAAACCATGAAACTATAGTTATAAATGAGCATGGCCACAGAACAGCTCTCCTACAACAGCTTCTTGTTAGCCTGCATACTGCCTTTCTTGACTATTGCAGCTTCCTCCCCAGCCTGCCTTGGTTCCTGGAAGAATGCAGTGAAATGCAGTTAAGGTTTTTATCCAAGGCAGTTTTTAGCTCTCAGTTTATTACCACCAGCTCACTCCGGCAGACTTGAACATCTCAACTTGCTTTCTTAATTCTGTACCAAATTGTCTGCACATGAAAAAAATTTGTATTATTTTAAACTGTTATTGTATATTAATAATTTTATTATTATTATAGTCATTTTTCTTAATGGCACACACTACATCCGGAGAGCTTTGCATGGGACAGCATAACTGAAGATAGATATGGTGGGTTAGTGGATGTGGGTGCTGTGGTGTGTCGTCTGTGCAGTTAGTGATGATAAGACTATGAAGATAGCTCCCCATACACATCATATTGTATCTTACATTGTGTCCACACTTACTCTTTCTGTCAATCAATAGTTCAATATTCTTTAGTACTAGTTCAGTCAATTCTTCTTCTGGCAATAGTTTTATACACCATGGTAATGTACCGCTCCTACTTCTTTTCCATTTTTCCTCCACCGCTTCCAGCCACCAGCTCAGTGTCTTCTTTGAGACCCAATAGTTTTGTAGAAATTCAAAATACTGCTGCCATGCCATGCTCAAACAACATAAACCTAGAGTGACTCTGTTCTGGCTTTCGCAAACTGACCCTTTTCTGCTTTTCTTAATACACCTTGTCTTAATTGCATGAATCTCTCAGCCAGCAAGTTCTTCGAGGAGGTGACTTCTGATTTCTGTGTGATTTAATCTCTGTGTCTCAGAGTGTGTCTTAGGGGTTTTCTTCAGGTTTATGGCTGAGACGAGGGGCACAGACAGCTGGAGTGGCCATTGGCAAACTGGTAACCAGTGCAGGAGGTGGGCAGCAAGGGCAGGCGGTGCTGGAGGCCCCAGGCACCTCAGGCAGTGCTTGCGTGGGTTCCTGCGGGGAGGACAAGAGGAGATTTGGGGCAGGGTGGCAGCACGAAGGGGTGTGGGAAAGGGGAGTCTACAGGTGCTGGTTTGGATTAGTGGGGTTGGACAGCAAGAGATTTGGGCAAAGTGGCAGAGGATTGGAAAATGTCTGGGTTTTACCCATCATGTTAAATTGTGTTACAAATATTAAAAAATAAAACCTCATTGTTTTTACCATTTTTCCACAGTATTAGATATTGTATAAAGACACATGATATGTGTTATATATAAATAAAATATACTATAATCTCGATTTATCATTTAAGTATAGGCCCATCCAGTGAATCGAGTTCAGAAAGGGACCTCTTATTTTCCTGCTGAGAATTGAGTTCTTGGTCCAATTTAAAGTCTTTTTATAGGTTAGCTGCTATGGAAGCCAGTCTACAGGAGAGCTCATCAGCTTAGCGGCACTGCTTACATAGAGCATCTGACATATGTACTCTTTTTGTTCACCACATTTCACTGAACACCAGACAATGTAAAATATCTTTGCTTTAGCCCCTCGTTACGTGATCTTGGCCTCCTATAACACCACCCGTGTTTCACCAGAGCCCGGGTTAAGTCAAGCATAAAGCATATCCTTTACAAGAACATTTTTCAAGGAAAGTGAAAATTGTATCTAGAAGACTCGCTTAAAGATATTAAATTAACCCTGAAACTTGTCACCTGCGAATACAGCTCAGCTGCTTCTGCTTCATGTATTCTTACTGTTTTACAAAATTGTCTCTAGAGATAACCCTTGATTTGAAGAGATGATGGGCCCAGATCAAGTACCCAAATCTGGGGCAAGGCCATTAGAAACTCCTCATCCCCAGCTCTGAGATGTGAGCAGCAAGGCTGACTGGAGTGTGAATAACTGAAATTTATATCAGGGTGATGGTGATGTAATTTGTACAGCTGGGACATCACATGAAAGCCAAAGAAAAATAAGAAACAACACATTCATAAACACAGACACACACAGATTAGCGGGAATTTTCACCTCAGGAAATCATTGTGGCTCTCTATTCCTGTCAGTTATGTGTCTGCAAATGTCACCCAGCAGCAATACATCACCCCATGAACAGCCCCAGAACACTGAGGCAACCAAAAGGGTGATGAGAAAGACATTGCCAAATACTTTTGAAACAAGTCAGGGATTGGACCCGTCGGGAAAAAAATTACGCAATAAAATAAACAGCTTTTGCCAAGAAAACCAAGACTCAGGGAGGAAGTTGCCTGTGCCAGTCCTGGCCACAGAGGAGAAAGCTGTTTCTCTGGGAAGGACAGTGAAGTTGGATTCAATATTTGCTTCTTCTCCTTGTCGACTTCCTCCTCTACTTAACGTCTCAGACAACTAAGTTTGTCCAAGCTGGTGCTCAGACCCGAAGCTTCCCCTGTCAATGGTGTCCATCTGCACACAGGCTGCACCTGTGTGAAACCACTGTACTAAATTTTAACAGGTATACGTGGCACGGGAGAATGATCTCTCTACCCAGAGAAGCCCCATTTTCTTCTTTAACCTCACCTTACAGCAGAGCTCTGTGGTCTGCCATTAGAAGAAAGACCTCTTTTATCTTTATGATAGACCAACAACTAGAGAAGGAAGAATCACAGGTCCAGGAAAACCTAATTCCATTCTCTGCTCCCTGTGAGCACACCTTCACGGCTCACTGAGTCAAGAGGAGGAGGGTTGGTAGACCAAGCCAAAGGGTACACCTTGAGATACACGTAACGACACAGAGATGCCTAGCTCTCCTATAAGAAATGAGAGCCTACATGGACCCATTGCTGTAAAAGGTCTCTGGAGTTTCATCTGCTGGTGTCCTACTCTTTGTGTCCTGACCCAGAGCCTTCATGCTGGGCTCGCTCACCCTCAGACGCTCTGCTGATATTACCTGCCAATTTGCCAATCACGGCGGTAATCACAAGTCTACGAGGAAATGAAGTCACAACAGCAACTGGAATTACTTCAGAAAAGCCTTCCATGGGGCAGCAGGGACAGAAAACCATTACCGAGGAGGGCTGAATTAGAAACAGTGGAAAACTCTGTATCTCATTACAAGTTGCCACAATATACGGATTAAAAGGATTAATCAGGTTGGTGGTGCCATATGCTGCTCCAGGTGGGCTGAAGAAGGGCTTGGCTTGGTCGAGGAGTACTCAGAGAGCTTTAACAGGTTAATACTGGCAAGTTTATTTAATACACTGAGCTCAGTTCCTGTTGGCTAATGTTAATGTTGGCACAGTTAGGCTGATGAAAACACTGTGCAGATGTCCTCTGGTGATCCAGTCCCTCCCCAACACTTGTAACTACCAGATAATAAACTCTTTTTCCGTGGTCGCTCTGGCTGGTGATTCACTGAAGATTACTTACACTAGTTCTCCACTTCCTTTTGTAATGTGTCTGGGCTTCTTACCTAATTCAGTACTTTCTTCTCGGCCGCTCTCGTCACTGGCTACTCACAATTTCTCTGGGATTTCTCGCTGCTAGCAGAAAGCAGGGCTGAGCTAGGAGCACAGCGAGCACACGGCTCGGCGAGTGCGGGGGTGTCAGCTCCAGAGCAGCCGTGGTGACCGGCACGCTTCTCATCTCACTGCTTTATTTTGTACTGCTACAAAAACTTCAGCTTGCTGGAATTTTTTCTTCGTTTTTTTTAAACTTTAGGAGCTTTTTCTCCTAACTAAACTTGTGTTACTTCCATGGAGCTAATTCTCTGTTAATATTTAATAAATGAGACATTGAAACACGGTTGTAAATTTAAGCTCCTGCCTTACTGAAACCTCCATTTAGAATATTCAGAGCAAATAACAGTTTTCCTATTGGAGTTTAATTAATTCTTGTCCATGGTTTTTGCTTCTAGCACATAAATTTTGCTATCTTACTCCTACTCTTAATGATGCTCACCTTTCCTATAATCATTGCTAGTGAAAAATAGAAAAACGAGAGGCAGATGTTGAAAAAAACAGTGAGTCCTTACAGGTGCCTGTTGTTCAATATTCAAGTGGAGGTATGAAAAAAGCAATCCATAGAACAACTACTGGCTACAAGAGCTTGAAGGCACGAGGAACGAAGGCAAACCTTTGTTCCCTGAAGAGTGGTGGCATCACATGGTGGGACCACTCTTCTAGTTCTCTCGACAGCAACCTCTAGCATCAACGTGAAGCCCAGAAGAAATTTTAGTTGCTCTGCCTGCCCCCATACCTGCTCTTTTCCAGCTCAGGAAGAAGTTCTGATTTTCTGGAGCATTTCAGCATTTCAGCATTGTTCTGAAAAGGCCTGTATCTGTGGGGTGGAAAGTAGACAGTAAAAGGATGTGTTGGAAGCAGTTTTCGTCCCCTGGCTATGTCTTGAAGGAGGAACGTGGGTTTCATAGCATTCAGACAGCTCCTTAGCCTGGGTGTGTTGTCTGCTCAGTGCCCAAGTTCCAGGCTTTCCTCTGTATTTTCCTTTTTATGGGAAGGAAATTTCGTATGTGTGGGCCAGATTAAGGTCACTGTGTGGTATAGTCAGATTCTGGGGCAGGATAATCAAGGACCAAGACCCCAGGACATCCAGTGGTATGTCCCCACAGCTCAGCTGGATTGTCACCTGGTAGCAGTCCTTACTGCCTGTGGGGGTTGAAGCCCTTGATGTGATCTGCAGAAACCAGGCTGCTCCTGTGGTGCTGACTTTTCTCTTATTTTCAGCTGCTAGAGCATATTAAATAAGCCTTTTCCCAGTATTACTCTTCCATGCAAACCTCTGCTTTAGTTGCCATAGGGATGGCTTGTGACTGCGACTGGCAGGGATCTCAAGGCCATCTCTCTGGTGATGTGATGTCTGCTGTCAGTGAGTGAAAGCCCTTACTCATTTGCATTTCACAGCTACAGCGATGTTTATTGCCAGCATCAGAGCAGAAGAAAAGAATGATTTGTTTTACTTAATTTATTTTTCCTTGCAGGCCAGTTACAGTTCTGTTTTATATTCTCTTTTGATATAAGTCAACATGAATCAAGCCTAGAAACTCATCATCTGAGGCAAGGAATGTGGTGTTGACCTTATCTCCAATCTAAAGATGTCATACAGATTTTCAAGAAACATAAAGCCTAAGGGATTGATCTGTGCATGGAGGGAATCAGAACTGATCTGTGCGTGGTGGGTGGCAGTGGTCAACTGTGCACTTCAAAAGGCGTTCTCACGGAATGGCATTAGTCATTTATATGCAACAGAAAATGAGGAAAGCAGCCTTTCTTCCACTGCATTGTTTTAGTTTGCAAAATAGTATGTTGACAGCATTGTTTCTTAATTAAAAATACTTTGATTGTGAGATGTGATAAATATGAACCTCTAAGAAGAGAAATAAAGCAAATATTCTAAGAATAATCCAAACTATGTGTGATTTGTGTTTCAGCAAACAGTTCTGGGGAATTTATTTGTTAAACAATGCTATCTAGATAGAAATATAAATGAAATATCCCACTTTTCTGTAACACTTTTCACTATAACAGCTAACCAGTGCTTCATCTGGCACTACAAGAGCCATGTACTTTCCCAAGGACCTCTGCTGTCTTCTCTCAAGTAAGATGGGCAACAGGAGGTTTTGTTTTCGCAGTCTTGAGGAAGGGAATGAATTTCCCACCGATGCCTCCTCCCCAAAAGTTAGCAGTTAAGTGGAATTTCCTTCTGCAGAGCCACTGCACGCAGGAAGGGCAGGGACCAGATCATAAGGCTGAAAAAGAGAAACCAGGGATCAGCTGTCCCAGCATGCAGCGACCCTTCTTCACAGGGCGAGGGAGAGGACTATATGCCCTGTGGCATCCCTCCAACACTGATTTTGTAGGCATTGTGAATGTGAATGTGGGAGAAAGTAATGGATCAGCCTAGTTCAGGGAAGGCTGAATGAGTTTTGTAGTTGTTTTGGGTTTGTGTGGTGGGGTTTTGGTAGTGGGGAAGGGTCTGCCGGGCCGGCTCCTGTGAGAAGCTGCTCGAAACTTCCGCGGCTCCAAATCGGACCCGCTGCTGGCCCAGGCCGAGCCCCTCAGGGACAGTGGTAACACCTGTGGGAGAACAGATTTAAGAAGAGGAACCCGCACTGGAGTTTGGGGATTAGAATGTGAGAGGAACCCCTCTGCAGGTACTGAGGTCAGTGCAGAAAGAGGGGAGGAGGAGCGGGGGAGAGGGGCTGCCCCTACAGCCTGTGGTGAGACGAGACGGCAGGCTGTCCCCCCCCAGCCCAGGGAGGGGAGCGGGGGAGCAGATGCCCACCTGCAGCCTGGGGAGGGAGGAGCCCACGCTGGAGCAGGGGGAGGCCCCCCAAGATGGCCACCGCTCCAGGGGAAAGCTGGCGCTGGAGCAGGCTGTGCCTGAAGGACTGCAGCCCATGGGATGGAACCACGTTGGAGAAGTTCGTGAAGGACTGTCTCCCATGGGAGGGACCTCACGGTGGAGCAGGGGAAGAGTGAGGAGTCCTCCCCCTGAGAAGGAAGGAGCAGCAGAGACAACGTGTGATGAACTGACCCCAACCCCCCTTCCCCGTCCCCCTCTGCTGCTGGCAGGGAGGAGGTAGAGAAAATTGGGAGTGAAGCTGTGCCTGGGAAGGAGGGAGGGGTGTGGGGAAGGTGCTTTAAGATTTGGGTTTATTTCTCATTACCCTACTCTGACCTGATTGGTGATAAATCAAATTGATTTTGTTTTTCCCCAAGTTCAGCCTGTCTCTTGCCCATGACTATAAGTGGTGAGTGATCCCTCCCTGTCCTCGTCTCTACCCATGAGATTTTCATTATATTTTCTCCTCATCCCACTGGGGCCGGGGTGGGGAGGAGTGAGGTTGGGGCTGCATGGTGCTTTGTTGCCAGCTGGGCTTAAACCATGACAGTAGTTGAGTTGTTTTAGCTGAGCTCTTCCTGGAGGAAGAGGAGTACAAATTCACATACACTTTTGGTTAGGAGTTTGTCTTCCACATGAGCCGCTGAGGTGACGGAGAGGACAAAGTGTATCTGGAAGAATGGATATTATTAGTGACCTCTGAAACTATCTTTCAAACTTCTGTCGGATTAAATCTCCAAATTAACTTGTCAGAGAGTAGGACTGCCTTCCATTTCTTGTCCATCTGAGTGTATTTAAGACAGGCCATGTCTAAACTATATGACCAGTGATGCTTTCTAATTATGGATTACATCCAAGCATGCAACTTGCTACTCTCTCCCCCTATATTCTGGTCTCCATGGGAAGGAAATGCAGGCAATTACTCTCCATGCAGGTTTCCAACTGAGCAAGACTGCACAAAAAATCCATAAAGAATATTTCGCACGCAGTCTACATGTGCAGAATCAGCACCGCCCCATCCCTCTTGTGAAAACAGTTGTCATCATCTCTCTGTCACTCCCTGCTGGTCTTAATCATTGCATTTCCCTTGTATCTCTTATTTGCTTTCCTACTCCATTGTTACCTTTGCTTTTTCCTCTTCTCCATCTCATTTCACCCCCTGCTCCACCCTCCTTCTTCCCTTGCTCCCCTCAGTCTTTACCACGTTACTCCTCACATGGGTGAAAAATCCTGACTGAATAGACAGGGTCCTGCCAAATAGGTGGGAAGGACTGCCAGCAAATAACTGGATGTACTGACAACTGCAGACTCTTACAGTGCTGCCTGTCAGCAAGCGGCAGACAAACAGATGCTGCATCGCATGGCAGAGTAGAAAAAGGATGCTGTACCAAAGAACCCAACACCAAGACTGCTAAGGCTGGATTGAAGAGCTTCGAAATGTCCACACTATCAAACATGGGTTCCACTGGTGGATTTAGGAAGGCAAAAAGCTTTTAGGCTTGACAAATCAAAATGTGACAGCTACATCTGTAAGAAATAACAGGGCTGGGTACAGTATTCGAAACTTCACAAGACTTGCTTGTCCTGCTCCTGGTACGTCTGTGTGTGTTACGCGCTTGAAAACGGTGAGGCCCTTGTGAAGCCGGAGACATACAGTAGAATAAACATTTGTATAGTGTGTAACTCACATAGAAACAAAACTGTCCTTGCAATTGAAGTCCAGGAAAGCATCCTAAAACTCCTTTGACTTAAGTATCTTAGGATACTCAGTGTATGCTCAGTAACTGATACACGTCTGCTAACCACAGGCTCTGGGCTCTTTCCTGAATCCAGCTTGCACAGTGTTTGAATAGGAAACTTGGTAAAGGCATTACAGCTTTCCATTGAGAGACTTCACATCTTGCTGAGAGGTCGATTTACATTTTTAACCCTACTGACTGTTGACGTATTTGCTCTAATAGTGTTCGCAGACAAACCTGGGAAGCTCTGTGGCTAAGAGTGCCTCCTGATTTCATGTGGATTGCTGGCGCTTTGAGTAGACATTTACCAGCAGCTGGGAGCTTGGAGATACAGCATCTATTCTTTCCTTTCACATTTGCCTACAGAGCTGTAAATGTCAAAGCCTTTCAAGTGCCCCTCAAACAAAACGAGTTAGTAAATCAGCAAATGTGGCACCGCACACACTCATGCGGTGCATGTTAAGCTACTGTACTTCATTCACTTCTTTATCCTATGGCTCCGTGAGAAAAGAGAGCTCGCTGAGGCGCCGAGATGCCTTAGTCATTTTGTTTGTTTTTTTCACATGGCTACTGTTCTTGTTTTGTTTTTTTTTCCCAAAAGCTGCGTCAGATGTGCTTAGCATTCAACTCAACTAGATACATTGGATGAAAAGGCTATTTTCTCTTCACTGATGAAATATAATTGAACCCACTTATAATGAACTCACATACCAAATAATGAAACTCCATTTGTGTGACCGGGGCTCTTTTCCGAACCCCACAATTCCCATTCCCCTAAGGGAATGTTTTATGTGCATTTCCACCAGTTTCACTGAGATCACAATTTGGCACATCAGCTTTGCTTGAAAATGTGAGTTCTTCATTGTCTCTATACCAGAGAGAAGCAAGTTTGTAAAAAGAAAATATAAAGAGTAGGAGCAGTTTAATTAGCAATCAGTGTTATTTGCAAAAAGCCCCGGTCTGGCTTTGCCGAAGAAACCATTTTTCCCAGTCTTCTCCTCTGTTTTATTATTCCATTTCACTGCAACTTGCGGTTTACTGGGTGTCTTCTTTACCTTCAACCTGTTTAAAGTTACCTACTGCAAATTCTCCAGGAAGCTGCCAGTTTTGGCACAGCCCTGCAATCTATTCCCTTGAAAGCCATAAGGGCCTTGTTAAGGAGTGAAACAGCGTAAGGCAAACATTTGTATTGTGTCTTTGGGGCTCCTGCAGAGATAAAACTCTCCCTTTGGTTCAAATATGGGAAGATGTCCCCAACCGTCTTTACGTGCAAGCATTGTGGATAAGCAGGGTACTTAGCCAAAAAGTCTCTGCATGACCTCATGTGCGTATCTGGAGAATGTCAGAACTGCTCGCTGAAGATAAGGAAGAAGACTCGGCCCCAGACAGGGAAGATGTGGAAGGAAGGGTGGGCTACACCGTCTATACATGCTGGATTTTAGGAAAAATAAATTTATCATGCACTTATTCAAATCTGACTGCCTAAAGCCAGGCATTTCTGTTCCTCTGAGCTCTGCCCCAGGGGAGCTGGTGTGCAAGAAAGTCAAACCATCTGAAGACTTAGTTTTTAAAGTGAGTGGTGTGCTTTTTTCTCAGGTGGCATTAACCTGAGAAACCTGGGAACTCAGAAAAAAAATCACTTAAATTTGACAGCAATGCTCCTGCCTGTCACCAGCCCCGCGTTTTCATCAGCCAGGGTGAGGCCTAATCTGGGAGCAGGCTGCTTGCAATCAGAGATCTGTGGCAGAGCGGAACCATGGGACTTTATCATGGGATCATTTGGGGAGAGGTTCTGATAGGTGACTGTCGCCTGCTTTTGGTCCCACACAGGAATAAGTCGGTATGGCTTCATGCACCATGTTTAAAATTAATAGCACCAGCAGGTATATGTGTCAGGGCCTCCTGTGGACTTAATGGCCCTGAGCAGCCTCACCTGGGACCTCACCTGCACCCTGAAAATGGGCCCTGGACCCTATTTAAGCTCAGCCCAGGGCTCTTACCCCTGTTTGAGTTATGCTGGGAGTGGGGGAGGTGTTGGTCTGTAGCTTTATTACTGCCTGTGCTTTTTGGACAGATGCTGCAAGTAGTTGTCTCCTAGATAGGCCCTTGCATGTGCATTGTATCTCACCTGGTCCTATCTCCTCTTGCTCCTGACTGGGCTCCTTGGGTGGCCCCCGGACCTGTTCATCCCTTGCTGGCCCTGGGGCTGTTGATGGCTCTGGTTGTGGTGCCCAGGCTCTGTGGGAGTGAGGCAGTGCCCTCTCTGGGGTTGCCTTTGGTTCCTTTCCCTCAGGGAAGCAGCTGGAGCCCTTGCTGTAAAAGAACTAAACAACCTTATGTGTTGTTTACGTGCATTTTCTTTTCAGGAAACAAAAGAAAAAAAAAAACTTTTTCTTCATGTGCTGGGACATGGATTGCTTAGATCAGCAAGGACTTCTCCCAGACTGTCACGTTGGTGGTAGCCCTACTACTCCTGCAAGAACATCTCTTTACCCATGTGAGTAAGAGTACAGGAGCTGACACTGTCTGTCTCAGACCCCAGGCTCTGAGAAAGGGCATCAATTTTTTTGAGCTCTTCCTAAACCAAAAGAAATAGATAATGGTTTCTGACTTCAATGGCACCTCTTTCCTGCTCCCATATGGTCATTTGGACACAGGCACAATATCTAAATGCATGTTTCTGTAACTGTCACCCTGCTTTCACTAAAAAGCAATGTTTCTCATGAACTGATTTTTCTCTGTATTAAAAATTACTGTTAGCAAATGCCTTTCTTGTAGGTGTAGACTTTAACTTTTGGAGTGAACACGTAATTCTAGTTCATGGGAAATTATCCTCTTATGAACTGAAGCAGACAGCTGTATGAGTAAATCCTAGCTGCTGCACTGTGGGTCTAGTTGGTAACAAACCACACCTGTCAGACTAAAGAAAAAGTGGCTGTACATTTGTTAAAGCACCGTGTAGGCTGAGGAGTGCTATTGTTAGTATTTCTATGCTAATCTGAGAACAAAATTGAGGTGGAGACAAAGAAAGGCTGGGAAGGTGTCTGGGAACTCCCTTCCCTTTCTGGCTATAGTCTGGGGAAGGGGATGGGCTGCTGGATGCTGCTTCCCCAGCACCTGTGATGACAGGGGAGGCAGCACTAGGGAGGGAAGACCTGCAAGACTCACTTGACTTGTTTTTCTCAGGCTCCTTGGCTTCTATGAAGTATCAGTTATTGGTGCTGGTCTCTAATTGACCCCTCATTGCATTGGGTTTCAGATCAGGTTGAGGCAGGTCAAGTCCCTTGTTACTCTTGTCTTCCGTTGGAGGTTGCTTAGAGGTTAGACTAGGTGAGCTAATACCTTGATTGAATTCACTCTGCTAGGTAATTTATTATTAATATGCAGGGAAGGAGCACTTTGGAGGTCCTGCTGAGATGATAGAAATGTAAATGGCGTACAGAATAAAGACGGAAGATAGTATCAATGCCTAGCAATAAACTGTTACCTTGGAGCAATAGTCCAGAGAGGTCTATGCCCAGGAGTTTCCTGCAGTTAAATAGAGCTTTGGTAGAAATCCTGACAGCAGCCAGCCTAGCCTCAGGCATGAGCAAGGCTGGGCTGCTTTAAATCAGTACTAAAGAGGGATATCAGCCGCTGATTACAATCAGCGAAGAATTAAAGTGTGAGGGTGAATAAATACTGCTTGTCTTTTAAGATGAATGAGTTGCAGTGTCCTGCAGCCTGGCTTCTGAAACTGCTGGGAGCTGCAGACAGGTTTCCCTGCAGACATGCAGCTTCCCCCACGCCTCGGCAGGGGCTGGGAATTAGAGTGGCAGCTCTCACTTGAGTTTCAAAGAAAATTACGTAGCACTTCAAACTAAGCGTTGGGAGCAAGGATGAAGGGCTGTTAGTTATTGCTGTGATGAAGCTAATCCAGTCCTAAGGAGGATAAAGGGTTGCTTAGCAATACTTTAGCAATGACTAACAATGCTTTACCAGGCTTTTACTGTTTACTAAGACTTTAATACTGGCTCAGTGGGTTTTCTAGTGGAATGTTTTTACTATTTTTGTAATGGTCTCTCCTCTTGAGAAACTGTCAAACTCATCACATATAATGAACAGGCAGCAGTCAGCAAGCATTTGATTGCTGATCATGTGTTGATTTTTGGCCTGACCTCATTAAGATTCCTTATCTCTACCTTCTCTTTCCCTAGGAGTTCTTAAATTAGCTACAGAGATTAGATTATTTAAGTGCTTTTCATATAAATGCCTCCTGGTCTGTTTATTTTTCCTAAACCACCCCTTGTCCATGTGGAAGCTCATTCCTGGTACTTAAATGAGAGGTGTGCAGGGGAAGAGACTGTCTGAACCAGTCTGGAGTCACATCTCGCAGAGAACTTGATTATGCTCTTCTGTAAAGCTCTTTAAAAGCCAAAATATATATTGCTCCATTGAATATTCCTTAGTAGCATAACTTAAGAAAAGCCTTGATGGCAAGAGGCTACTGTGTACTGTGCAGTGTTTTCATATAATTTCCATAAAATTTTATATTAAAGGTGGTTTGGTATTCACCTGAAAAATACAGGCACAAACTGGTCCTTTTCTCTGCTGAGGTATCCGAGTCATGGCTGTCACTGTAGAAAATGTGTAGTAATATTTTGGGGAAAGGAAAACACATTAAAGCTGAGGAGCGCATCTGGATTCTTTAAGCATTCCCCTCAGCTATATCTACACTTTGGAGCTGATGCTATCAGGGGAACCAGTAGCAACATGGTAATCCCCAGCAAAACACAGCTCCCATTTTAACTGTGTCCAGAGACTACTGTGCAAGCAAGAGCCTCTGCGGGACTTCATTGCGCAGCGCGGATGAGCCCTGCGTGTCTCACCATCCAGGCAGCCAGACCCCTTTGGCTCCTCTGCGTGAGAGCCAGCTCCTTTCTGCTCCGGCTGGGAACAGGGATCCCATTTAATCAGAGTTGTGTGTAGCCAAGGGCTTGTGGCAATACGGTGGGTTTCCATATGTTTGCAGTCCATGTTTGTGTAACAGCCACATAGGAGTTTTTACCTCAGGAGCTCTGCAGAAAACAGTACTGTGGCAGGACTGCTGGGGGCTTTAACAAACCCTCCTAGGTGGGACGCAGCGGCCCCGCAGAGGATGTGAAATTCTGAATGACTGTGTATCTTGCTTCACATATGTTCTGCAGTTATAATATTGATTGCTATGAGATGGGATGTGTCTCTGATCTTCTGAACACTGGTACAATTTCCAAGACTCGGCAGAACCCGATGTCCCTCAGTCATTCAGCCACCTTATCTGTGCAAACTGGGAGATGGAGAGATAAACTGAACATATTACTAGAAGCTCCTGGTGCTTGCTCTGTGCTGAGACTCTGTTTTTAATTGTCACAGGAATTTATGTATCTCAGATTATTCAGCTGGGATCCCAAATTTCTTTCAGCACTGTTAATTCCACTACCTTCTTAAATTTCAGCATACTTAGAAAAAGTACTGGACTGAGCATCCAGGAACTGAACTGGGAGCCTGAAGTGCAGTCATCTCGGTTTGAGATGTGGGGCTCAGCCTGGTGTGGTTTTGTGGACCCACGAGGAGGGCAAACCAAGCGGGACTTTCCCTTCCGATTCCGTGAGCCATGCTGTTGGCTCAGCTGATAAACCAATGCTCTCGGTGTCCCCAGTGCTGTACCGGCCACCCTGTCATCCGTTTGTCATCATGCTGAATGACCTGGGGAAGGTTTGGTGGCTAGACACTGTGGAGCACCAAGTCAGCTCTGCTCCTTGATGTTTCTAGAGAGGAAATGAAGAAAGCGCTTTCTCTTCTGAATTTTCTTAAGTCATAGTCTAGCTGTAATCTCAATAGCACTGATATGGAAAGGAAGAATGGGAATGGACTTTAAAGTTAAAATTCATGTTTTAGTTGCTCCCAGCTGTATTATGAATATTACCCCAAAATCCAGTTCCAAAATGCTCTGAAATTAGCAGACATCACTTGAAATCTGAATGTTGTCCTCTCATACCATGACTAGACAGCAAAAGTGACTTAGATAAATGTCATCTTTGATCCTTTATCAATGCTGCCAATTAAAGCCTAGAGCACAGCAAAGAATTAGTGGTGATGTTTTTAGTGAGCTGTTAGTATCTGAGTCTCCCTAAGAGTCCTTCAGGCTTCTTAAAATTGGAAAGACCTCTTCCAGTTTAGATTTAAACAAGAGAATCACTTTACCACTAACCTCATAGCACTGTTACTTAATGATGTGAGCTCAGCGTATCAACACAGCCATTTCACTTGTATTTTATTGCTGGTATTTTTATAAGGTATTTGTCTAACTATCTGTGGGAATCCTTCAACACAGGTATTTCTGCATGTCTGCTTTTCGATAGCCTCATGAAATCACTATTTTGGTGCCTTCTTGGTATGTGTAGACTAATAAAATCCAATATATTAATCTTCTCTACTCACTTTTTCCAAGCCTGTCTTTCTCAATGGCCCTCAGTGGGTACAGATGTCTGACACTGAAGGTTTTTTCTGAGGCTTTTCTAATACTCTCTGCTATATCTGACTGCAATCAGTCTGTAATATTTATTACCTGAATGTAAGGCTTCCTGAGCTTAGTAGCTGTGAGAGGAAGGGAAAGCCACCCAATAACAGCAATATGTGTGACACTTAGCACATTCCCAGCAAAAACAAACCTCCACTTGGGAAGAAGGATCACGATGGCACGCTCCACAAAATAAAACCAAATCTGGGGTAGGTTTTCTGGTATGAGCCTCCTGTTGGGCAATGAGCTTTGATAATTTGGGAAGTCTCACCTGGTGGAGCTCCACAACAGAGGTGTCTGCAGCTATGTCAAACTCCATCTGGGATCTGGGCCTTGTTTTTCTCTGCTGTCTTTGTCTTCCCTGGAAATGTAAAGAGACGAGAAACATCTGTACCTAGCACAGGGGTAACAAAAAGCATCGCTAAACTTTGGTGATTTGCCTGGGTGGGGGTACCCAGAGTCTAGGTGTTGGAGGCCGCCTGGGGTTTATATAAGGGTGCTGGTCATTGCCCGATGCTCCTCATTCAAGCTCACTGGCAAAAGGGTGGGCAAGTTGATTTTTTTTTAAATAAAAATACTTGGGAGAAACCCCCTTTTTAGGAAAGGAGGGGGAAATATGGGGGATGTGATCTTTTCAAGAGAAGCAGTAGGTGAGGGAGGAAGAGGCAGGAATGCTCTCATAATGAAGTATTCCCTTTTTACAGGGATCTCCTGCCTACACAGAGAGGAACAAGCTTCAAAGCAGAGGACTAGACATGCAGGGTGGGATTTTAATCCCACAAAGGTAGGCAAATGTGCTTGGGGTATGTGTTATTTGTCTAGCTTTTTATATTCCTTGTGCTAGCCAAACTGCGTTTGTTTTGGAGCTGGTCCACCAGCTGTACGCGTGTCATATACCTTTGCCCTGCAGCTCGGAGCGTGGGCAGGGCAGGAGCCTTCTCAAAGCACAGGACTGAACAGTTTGGATGGTTTAGCGAGCTGAATCATCTTGCCAAGGGGTCGGACAGGCAGGGTGCAAGGAAATTGGTAGGAATGTTTGGCTGGGACCAGCACTGCCTCTTTCGGTGACACTGAGCTGTTATGTGACTCGGGTACCTCATGATACCTCACCCTTAGACACCAGTGCTGGGGTGACAACAGAGGGGAAAGGCTAAGACCCTAGAGGCACAGTTTCTGATTCAGACCGAGAGACAGTATTTAGTCTCAAAACCAGCAGACTTGTCGGGAAGTTACTGCATGGCACCCGTTTATCCAGTCACTTAAGACCTGCCCATCTCTACGCATGCTTCAGCTATATTTGATATTTTCCCATTCCATCATGCAACTGTTTTGGGAATTTTAACAGTCAGTGAGGTAATCCAAGTTAAACTGTGCTACCTTCCACCCTTGTTTTGAGGCTCTTTTTCCTGAGGATTTTCTCAGACTGAAGGGTTTCCGTGTCGGTGCCGCCAGCCCAGACGGCTGTGGACCGTGGCAGAAATCATTAAACTGGCTTTGCACTGAAGAAACCATTCTGTGTAATTAATTATATTCTGGTAATAAAAGGTAGCTAGGACACATCTGCCGAAGTTAACTGTAAGTTCAACCAGGGCAGACATTCCAGCCTGAGGAATTTTCCTAGAGCTTCATGAGATCAATTCCCCTGTGCCCCCAGTCAGCTGGGAGGTGGATCCCTTCAGGGGTCAGCACATCTGAATTGGGGGTAGAAATGGGATTACCGAGGGTTTATTCAGCCTGGCTAGTCACTGGGCTGCATGTAGGTAAATGGATATATTGGGTTAGTTCCACAGGGCAAAACCCCAACCCAGACAGGGGAGACCAACAGCAAGGCAATAGCTGATATTGCTCTTGTGGAAAAGCTTCTGTGTGAATCCTTCCATTTCAGAGCAGTCCTGTAAGGATCTATTTAAGCCCTCTGAGATGGGCCTTGAGGTAGTCCTCCCACATAAGAGCTAATTTTACTTACCGTTCTTGTTCCTGCTTGCCACCAGGCGTCTTGTGATAAGAGTGGTGCCACAGTTCAAGGTGGAAACTTCTCACCTTGCAGACACTCTTGTGCGGAAGATAGTCATTACTAAGGCTGAGGGGAGGTTTCCAACAGGACAGAGGTACAAGTGTCCCAAAATACCCTTTCCTCCTTACTCTATAAACAGAATTCAGCTGCTGCTGACACCTTCCTCCTCCAAGAAATTGAGGGTATAATACTTGTGTTTCTCAGTTTCTTGGCTTTAGCCTCTAGCCTGCGGCAAACCTTGGCATCATCAGTCCCTCCCCTGGCAATTAGAAGTTAAAAGAAGAGTAAGATCTGCTTAGCCCTCCCTAAGAGCAGCTGTTAGCACCCATGCAGGGTGGGTGCTGGGCTCTGTTGTCAGCCAGTGCCACCCTAAAGCCTCGGTCCAGGTCTTAAAGCCCTGGAAAGAGCCAGGATTTCAAACTCTTTCGTCCTGTACCTGCTTTCTCCTCCTTTTCTCTGTTGCCTAGCTCAGTGTCTGGGGTTTTGGGCCTTCTATGAAGTACATGACTTCTGCCATGTATGGAGACTCCAGTAACTTAGTGTTACTGGTGTGGATGGGAATTCACCCTGGGAGGCAGACGCCTAACAGCCAGGCACTCTAGTGTCAGCTGTGTGGGCATCTTAGTTTTCTGCTGGGTCTGAGCTTCCATAAATGGGCCAATCATTAGCTCAGCTGAAGTCAAAGTAGATTTCAGTAGGACTGAGATAAATCTCAGAGCTGGTAACTTGCAAGAAAAAGAAAATGTTACACCAGCTTTGCAATCAGATTGTTTATTTAATCTGTGGAGTGGGTACGTGTTTTTCTCCTTGAAGGCTATTCACACAACGGAGATGTTACTGTAACTAAAGACGTGATCAGAAAACATGCATAATAATGCTAGTGTTTTGAAATTATTTTCTTTCCGAAGATGTACATGTACCTTGTTTCAAAGGAACTTTACAAGAATCAGCTTCATCAGATTCTTATTCATCAGCTGTTGCCTTCAAAGGAAAGGTTTCTTGTTTTAAAAAAATATGGCTATTAACGAATGCCTTTTCTTTTGATCTTTGACAGCAAAATTTCTTTCTTGAATTTCTTCTGTAGTCTTTCTTCCATATATAGTTTGTGGCATGCTCACTTATTTGCTCTTGGATTAGTTTCCAATTGATTACCAGAGCCAGTTACAAAAATTTCCACCCAATATGATAAAAAGGCAATTTTTGTAGAGCTGTAAAATCAGGCAAACACAGTCTCCTTTCATGTGGTTTGACTTTAACGTAAAGTGCCCTGAAGGTAAAAGATGAGGAGATGAACCGCTCCTTACTCCTGACAGGCATTTGCAGTCAAGTCGGATGTTAACACAAAGCAGGAAGCACTTTGTCAATAATAAATCAGGTGTCCCGAGGAGGAAAAGGTTGTTGGGGACTTCAATGATGTTTTCTTCTCTGTTATTAGTACCTGCATGCTAGGATTAATGTCTGATGTTTTCTGAGGCGAGTCAAACACAAAAGCTCGGACCGGGCTGGAAATGTCAGGATTTGCTCAGAAGCAAGGGCCGCAGCCAGGCGGGCGGTGTGGTGTGGTGGTGAAACACCCCCACGTCCTCCCCCGGCAGAACCAGACGTGCTCTTAGCCGGCGTTGGGGAATGTGAACTCGTATAACCTCCCTGGGCACCAAGAAACACAATTGCACTTCACATGCTTGAAAATATGTCCCTTAACTGCTGGTTTGTTGAGCCCACGTTTCCAAGACTTCAGTAAAATCTGTAAGCACTGCATATTTGGTAACCACAGCTTCCTTAGTGTTTTTCCTGTATAAGGATTATTTGGCTTTGCTTATTTATGTGGTGTATTATCAGAACTAAATCCCTCCATCTGTGTGAGGAACAAGTGGTCTCAGGTCAGTCTTCCGCACTGAACGTGTGTCATGGCAGTTGGATCCAGTCCTTCCCTCCCCAAACCTTCTCGCTGTTATCACTCTTCCTGCTCTACCGTTTACAGCCATACAGCAGCTGGGATATTTTAGTAGGCTGCTCGATCTCCTTTGCTCTGGTCAGAGCAAGCATCGACAGCACTTCATTTTTGTGTTCCTCGCTGCTACCAGCAGTGGAGCTGCACGGGTGACAACGGTGGCAAGGTGTCCGTGAAAAAACATCTAAAGCCAACGCCACCCAGAGACATGAGGGCAGCCTGTGGAAAGCTGGGGTGCTGCTGCTAATGATTTCCTCCTGACTTGATAAACAGAGGTTTTTATTTTATTACCTAGAATGACACATCTGGTGGCAAAGTTATTTTTTTAAACAAGCAAAATAACCTGTGTCTTGGTGCTGTAGCACTATTTAGATCCTGATTTGTCCTGCTAAAGAGGCATTGTATTTTTGAAGAGCTGGAAAAGAGTGGCAGACTAGTCATGTCACCTGGAGCTGCTGAAGCAGAATCTTACATGACATCTTTATTAGAACCCCTGCAGTATTAATTACTCAGAAAACTCATTTGTGGGCAATGACAGTTCGATAAGGAAGCGTGCTGAACTGAAATAGAAATTATAACACTTGCAGAGAAAATAGCTTTTGTATGCTTGCTGCCCACACGAGCAGAACTGCTGACTAGAAACCCAAGAGATTAAAAAGGTTATCGGGCAGGAGCATGCTGATTACCTGCCATAAAGCACTCAGTTCAGCTGAGCAGACCATCACCCACTGTAATTTTGCCTGACTAATGATTATAGGTTTAGGCTTTAATTCTGCCGTCTGCTCTGTGTGCAGATGGACACCTGCACCGACTGCAGACAGATGAGAGGAGGAACCCATGCTCGGCAGCGATTTTGTTTTCTGAAATGCCTCACGAATTCTTCCTTTCTATTTTGGTAGAAATGTCTCTAAGCATCTCTAAGCTTTATCAAGTGAATATGACAGTTCAAGACTCTGGTTAACCAAGACCACTGAAAACAGCATTACTGTTTCCAAAATCTAAGTAACATTAATGTTTCCATAAATACCATATAGCATTTCCACACAGTTTAGAAGCTGTGGTTGAATTATGGAAAGTGAAATTGTAACAGGCTTACGTAGGTCATTAGCTATCAGGGTTGCCAGACTTCCCTCGTCTGGAAGAGATAGTATCTTGGCTTGAACCATAGTTATTGTCTCTCTGGGCAAAAAGACCTTAGGAGGTTAGGCTGGCTGAAGCTGCAAGGAACTTTCCATTTCTCGTCAGGAGCTGGTGGATGAAAAACTTAAGCAGCAGGATAAAGGGCTGAAGGATGATGCTGACCCTGAGCCACAGGTTGAACAGTGGGGAGTAGAGTCAGGGAAAGGACAGTGATGGTTGTGCCGGAGACATGGGGAGGCTGGATGAATGGAGGGGGTGGGCTTCAACAGAAAGTGAGGCAGAGTCAAGAGTGACCCACGATCAGGAAAGACGTTTGGAGGAATGCTATGAGTTGCAGGAGTCGAGGACACAAGTCCATGATCTCATGCCTGGAAGGTCAGTGCTCAAATCTGTAGAAGCATCAAATGTGGGTCAGCAAGCTGGGACTCAACTTGAGTGTGAGTGCCAGCCTGACACACAAAGATAAAGGTTTTCTTCTTGAACGTAATGCGACAAACCAAATAATCTTTCTACTTTGCTTCTGTAAATTAAGGTGTTTTCTGGGGTATAAATACAAGCCAGTGCCTGAGCAGGCAATGGAAAGACTACAGCTTTATAGCTTCAAGTGATGTACTGGTGTTCACAGATTAAAACCACAGTTTCACAGCACAGTTGTATTGCAGATCCCATCCAATTTGTAATGAATCCTGATTATCATAATACTAGTTGCAGCATTTATGTCAGGCTGAGTTCAACAGCATCGTCTGCTGCTAGGTATGTGCCAAAGTATTTTATTGAGTCAGGGCCTTTATCTTTCTATATTTTTGGGTCAAGCACCTCATTTTAGGTAAGTATCTTACCATTACCTTGCATTACCTTTGCATATATGCACGATATAAGTTTGATACTCAGTAAAATGGATACCGCCTATGGTCAAATTTAATTTTGGTGAAATCAAGGCACTGCTCGGGCTTAATAGCAAAATAAACTTTTCTGGTTCTTGAGGGCTGCTAAGAACCCTTTATAACAGGGTGAGATAAGACCCTGTGTGCAGCCTCTTACTTCCAAGTGATGGGAGAGGATTAATCCATCCATTTTTGCATCAAATTCAACTAGAAGGACATGTAGGATCTTGAGAGGCTTTGCTGCTGGAGGACATGGTGGAGGCAGATACCAAGGCCTGTATCTAGAGCCTGTATCAGCTACTACCACACTGACTTGAAAATTTTCTCCTTGTCAAGGGCAGATTCTTTAAATTTACGCTCTGTACAGAGGTCCCTGCAGTCAGTGCTGTCCTGTGCAGGTGTTAATGCTGACATTAGGCTTGAAGATTTCCTTCGTTGCTCAGCAATACATGTTCTGCCATATCTTTCTGATGCTACCACTAAATTAACAGGTTCCTTTAAATGCACTGGAGGTTAACAGGATGTCAATACATAAAACAGATTTTCTTAATGTCAGTGTAGAGCCTTTGTTATCCCTATTAGTCACAGTGCCAAAAACAGAAAGGTGTTTCTGCTCACAGGGGATCCCATCCCCAAACTGGTGTAATTAGTCGACACCCTTCCACTGATTCCTGTGGCTTTGGGGTCAGCCCTTCAGCATGGAACAGTGTGACCTCTTGGGTAATGTAGAAATCATTTTTGGAAAAGCTCTGTGTAGAGCTAATCCAAGGGGTTTTTTTCTGGTGTTTGTAATTACTGAGCAGATTCATACCAGTAAATATTAAATAGGGTCACCTGGAAAGGAGTAAGCACTCTAGCTTTTGCCAGCAACCACTTAAGCACATGCTTAGAGATAAGCATACGTATTAAGGTAAATGGAGTTGCTCATGGGCTTGCTGTTGAGCATACGTTTAGGGTTTCTGGATTTCGAGAAACTCATTGCTTGAAATCATCATCTTTTAACCTTAATGAATAGAAATTAGATTCTAGTATGAGAATCAATTTTCATTAAACAAAAAATTAAAAACTACTAAAAGGTAAAAAATTCATGATGAAAAAGGAAATTATCTGATTTGAATGCCATAGAAACACTCCAAAATTTCTTTCCCATCTTCCAATCTGCTTTAAAAAGTATTCAGGTCCCCAGATTGCCTGGCAGGGTCGGGTCGGTGCCTTGGGGAGCAGATTGCCATGCTTGATGTCTCCAGTATTGCTGGTGAGTGCCATGGTGGGATCCAGTCAGGCCAGGGGAGGACCATGCTAGAGTAGGAGGTAGGAAGGGCTCTCTCTTGCTGAACTGGCTGGAATAAGGTAAAAATAAGGTTAAAGCTTCCCCATGCAAATCCTCAGAGCAATGCCATACATCAGGAAGCAATGATCTACATGTAGTGAGCAGTTATTGCATGTGTACTTCAAAAATCTTAGTTGGAGATTAAAGTACCAAAACTTAGAATTCCAGATCTGCTTTGGCTGTTACAAAACAGTATTTGGAGAGACAACAACTCACATTAAAGCATATCTGGCTGCCTTCTGTCAGGGATACTGCAGGAGTGTGCGAGACCTGATCTGAAGAGAGCTCCTGGCTTAGCATATATGCCTTTGTCCTGAAGAGGAAGATAAATAAAATGGTAAGAAACACTCTGAATCCTGCTTTTCCCTTGAAGCACCATTGAAAATTTGCTGCTGTGCTGAAGTGTATTAGCATCAAAATGGAGGGAAGATTTTTCCAGAGAAGTCCAGTACAATTTGAGAATTCCCACTACGCTCAGTGGGAAACTATATAATCCTGGCCCTTTGTCTGGCAAGTGTTTGACTTTTTCACAGGGTGGAGTGTCCCCAGCTGGGGGGGACGGGCGGTGCATGCTGGCATTTCCCTGTCAAACAAAATTGGCGTAAAGAGCGGGAAAATAAATTATTATCAGATTGTGGATGCAAATTCTTTTTAACATTAAAAATGGATAAGCTTGAGAGGAAGGCAGAGGAGGGAAGGGAAGCTGGGGAAGGGCTGACCCTGCAGTGGGTTGAGAAGCACTCCCGTTAATAGTGATCTGCAGCACCAGGCTTTTAACCAACTCATTAAAAGCTTAATTTGCGCTGTGCCTGGTGGAGGAGTGCCTCCTGTTTACCTACCCATGGTGTTGGAGGAAAGGGCCTGCCCTGCTCCCACATGCAAATGAGGATTTATACGGCTAGAGCTGAAACATTTGGCAAGTGAGTGCATGAAATTTAAGGTTACCTGTAGGCAGCTGTTGCTCACCCTGTGGGTGTTTTATATGGCTATTTAATTGCATGTTGCTCAGTCCTGCGTGAGTACAACTTATGTGAATAACCACAGCAACGCAAATGCTGCTGCCTCTGAGATAAAGGACCTTATTTGAGAAACAAATGCTTAGCTAATTATACCGTAGGCCCTGTGCACTTTTTAAAGTCTGTACTTTATCTCCCATAAAAAGGAAAGAAATGGTCTAGTTCTTAAAAATAAACCCCAAAGCATTTTAAGGACTTTTTTTTCCCCTTTTCTATTCTTTTCCCAGGTTGCAAAAATAACATCCAATAATGAAATGAAAACAAGCTGAATAGTTACATTCAGTGGAGGAGGGAAGAGGTAGTCGCAGACAGCTGGAGCATGTCTGGGCCAGTGTCTCGGTTCTTTTCTTTCTGCTAGTTTAGTGCCACTCCAAGAATGCAGACAATGCTGGCTACAACTGTTTCATATTTGATTTCTGCACTGAAATCTGTGCTTGTTAAATGAAACCCCATTGTCAGGTTGGCACACATCCACGCTGCCTCCTCAGGTCCCGCTTCCGAGCCTGCTGTCTGCGTTTGGGTGTGCTGCTCGTACCCCTTCAGCGAGGACCAGGTATGCAAAGAGCATTTTGCTGGTTTTGTGCCGGCTCGCGGCATTGCGACAAAAGCTTTTGGACTTTTCTGGCAACCGCATCCATGGATAACCCTCATAAATCTTGGTCTGAAGGCAGACAGAAGTGCTGCAGGGAAGGGATGGGGTTTTGGAACAGCCTCAAGAGCGGTGGATCAATTGGGCACTCGGCTGGAGCCGGTCTCTGGGCAAGGTACCGGCTGTGCTGCCTGCGGGAGAAAATGCTTGGGCAAGCAGGGCCTGATCCTGCAAAGGGCTGGTATCCTGCCCTGCTCGAGGGGAGGATGCATCTGGGGATGCTTTTTGTCTCGGTGGGCCCTTCGCGTGCCTTGCTGGGCAGGGACCGGAGGGTTCAGCAGTTGCAGGGCTTTGCTGAAGGAGGGGTGGGCAGGAGAAATGCTGTGTATTGGCAGCAAAGCAGTGACTGTGAATAACAAAGGATTGTTTCATATGCCCTGTAAAATACCAGGGAGGGCATGAAAATTACAAATCTTTGTTAATAAAGCTTAGGGGATTACAAGATCCAACAGCTGTCCAGTGCTTTACACTGCATACCCTTTTGGCTCTTTCCCTCCCCATAAGCTGGTACCATGGTCTGATACCTGCTCGTACATCACTTGTCCGGTGTGACTTATCATTCGGTAAATGCCAGCAATGCCAAAGCAGACAGAGCTCTGCCCAAAGTAGCTTGCGGTCTACTTCAGCGTGATGGAAGGGAGAGGGGGTAGGACGGGGCTGTGGTACCATGGGGTGTGATGCTGGAGCAGGGGGAAGCACTGGCCATGTTTTGATTTTTCAGATGCCCCAGAGGAGTCCACTGCTGGGCTGTTGTCATGGAAACACTGTTATTTTGGGGGATTCAAGACTAGCTCCAAACAAAGGTTAAAGGGAAGAAAAAAACCCCCCAAGGGATCGGATGCACAGAAGGTGAGATTTTCCTCAGCACAGCAATATTTTGCGAATGTCTGAACCAGCAGCGGGTCCTCTGAGGGGTGTGGGCTGGAGGTATGTCAGGGCTGGAAATGGATCCTGTGCCTCATGTGGGAGCCGGTAGGGAGCATCGTGCTTGGGCTCCGGATCTGCTCCGGGTCACCCAAAAGCGCGTTCCTCCTCCTGCCCTCACCTCTCGTCCTCCCACAGCGTTGAGGTGCTGCTGCCTAAGGCTCTACCTGGAGCAGAGATGATATGTGCTGGATGGTGGTAATTTTTCACACCTCTCCTGCTGTTCAGGTAACAGATTCTGTGCGCAGGTTTTAACAGCTCCGTGCGTTGATGGCAGTGCGGCGTTAGCAGTCGTAAGGAAGAGCAGAAAGGCAAAACTTCAGGTTCTGCTTTCTGTAATGTCAGAACCAAGTTGTATAACTTCCATAAAATTTTGCCTAGCCTTTAAATTCAGAGGCCCAGGCTATATATGCTAAAGCCGTGTCCCTTTAGTTGAAACAGCACTGGGACGTAATGGGTATGAAGGGCCAAATTACTGGTTCATAAAGTGATTTCGTGGAATGTTGCACATGTCTTCAGGGGCACTACTGATCCTGATGGGAGTGCATTCTGGATCTGCCTGGCCTTGCACAGCCGTGCCACCCTTCTGGCTGCCATTAAGGGCATTACAGGTGGCGATCCACCTTCCCTGCCATGACCGATGCTCACGTTTAAATGTCCAAACTGAAGCAATCTCACAAAAGTCATCACAAAACCCAAAGATGCACAGAATATGGCCAAATTCAAAAACAGATCCGGTATTTGCAGGGTGAGGTAGGACCACTCATAACACGACGGGTCTTTGCGGAGGTTTGGGAAGTCAGCGTAGGGAAAGGGAAACAGGATCGTGTAACCCAGGTAGTTGGTCCCAGCAATCCCAGCAAGTGAGCAGTAGCAGTATGGGCCAAGGAGAAGAGATACAATGGCAGAAGCAAATTGCAATGAGGCGCCCGTGATGCTCAGTATGCCGAAAGCAAAATTAGTCTCCCACTGAAACGGAGACAAAAGCATTTTATCACTTTTCTGACCTGCTGAGAGATTTTTTTTTTTTAAATGTTAAAACTAAAGAGCTCAGTATTTTTGTATTTCTTCATTTCCAACTTGGAAAAAAACCCCTGTTTTTTATAGTCAGTCTCCTTTTTACTGTGTCCAGAAAGGGATGTGATGGTAAGGACAATTAGTAGCTTGAATGTCATGAACTTATTAAAGAAAAATATGGAATTTTTTTTTCTTACAGGGAAGACAAAGTCATTGAAACCATATTTTACTAAAAATACTAGAAGAGTAAATTGGAACAGGTATACTTATGCCGTTTGTCATATAGCATATAAGTACAGTGGTTGGCCTTTAAAATTTAAACTGCATACTTGAATACTAACAAAGTTCCTCATTATAAAACAGAAAATCTGATAGGAACTGGCAGAACTACTGTGCTGGTGGGGATATTTAACGTGCACCTTCTGGAAGCCCTGGACAGCACATTTGATCCATGGTATTAGCAAGAAAAGTGCTTTCCCCTTTGAATGCATCGTCTGGATTAACTCTGCTGCTCCCTTGCTGTGTGTGACACCGCACGGACTCCTGGACTTGTCACCCCAACCGATGGCACCTGGCGCTGGGTTACCACCTACCCCTGCCCCCTCAGCAGCTCCAGGCAGCAGGATTTCGGGGTGGCTGAGCTCGGCTCGGGGTAGGTGGGTGAAAAGCTTTGTTGCTCAAGCCGGCGCAGGCTGTTTCGGTGCTGGGTGCTCAGCCCTGGGCGCCCGCTCCCCAGCTCTCGCACCTCCTTCTTGTCCTGGCACATCCCTGACCCGGAGGGGTTTGCTATGGAGCCAGCTCCATCCTTCGTGCCAGCTGAGAGGCTTTTCCATGCTGGGGGAAGCCTTAGAAGAGCTTTTAGGAATGATTTAAATTTCCTTTGATCGAATAACTCTGCAGGTAAAGAACTAATGCTATTAGAGCAAGCAATAACTGGCTTGAGCCTCTTGGGGAGCAGAGTGGGCTCTTCTCTACCAGGCTGGAATAACTGCGCCGTGTTTCTCCCTGGTCCAGTGCACAGAGAGTGGTTTACAAGGGGTCGGATCGTGCTCAGAAGAGGCAGGACTAGGGTCCTGCTGGTGTGCACTCAAGGCCAGTCGGGAGCGTCCTGGAAGAAAAGCTAAAATTTACCTTTTGTGGACTCAGGCATAGCATCGCATCCTTTTTGCGCACAGTGTAGCGTTGCTACATATTATGGCGCTGCGACTAGATGACTGGTCGGCTCGGACCAGGGAAGAGACAGATAGCACACACAGTGTGAGCGTCAACTTCCTCATTTATTGCGCAGTTAATTCTTTTTATACTAGTAAAGGTAGGCGGGATTACATATGCGTCACAGGGAGGTGGTGACTAATTCTTCCTCTTTCCGTGACATCACGAGATTTTCCGAACGCCGCACCCTACACACAGCATGGCCACAGATGATGTTTACTGTTGCCAAAAGGCTAACGAAAGCTGTTCTGTGCATCTCCTGCATTTGCTGTTCTCATGCTCTTGAGCTACCGTGGGGCACTTGGAAGGACACAGCCATCCCCAAAAGGGGACACCCCCCAAGCCACCACCGCTGGCACTGACCACCACCGCGCAGAAACTTTAATCAGGATTCTCACGCCGACAAAGGGGGAAGAGGGAAGAAACCTAGGACACCATGAATGGGAGTGCCCACAGGAAACCCCAGGCAGTGCAGAAAGGAAGGTGATTAAGGTTATTTTAATATCTGCTTCATGCTGCTTTTGTCACTCTGGACAAGGAACGAGTTTGAGTTTGGTTGTTCTTCCAAAGTGCTGTCAGAGGCACAGCAGACACTTGCATTATTCACCACGTCCCCATCACGGCAGGGTACGTTTTGTCACTGCCCTTATTTCAGAACCAGTTTTAACTAGGGAGAGTATCTGTTGATAATGGGGAGCTGACATACGCAGGCACGTTTTCATTCATTTAAATGCACCAGCGGTGACTCTGGCTTGTAGTGAGTAATGTGTTTTCCAGTGTAAGCATCTTGGACCCACATGTATCTTTGCTCCTAACCTCAGGCTGGTGAATGGAAAGAAGAGCTGAAGATGTGCTAAAGGCAAGAGTCTGTGTCTGAGAACACAGAAAATAGTTTGAGCTGGGCTGTAATTTCTGGTGCGACATCGAAGACTATATCAACACAGATCCAGAACCTTGAGCAATATTGTCCTGTGGTTTGATTTCCATTCTGGCATTCTAAGTGCAGTAAGGCCCAGGTTTTTCATGGCACTTTCCAGTTTTGATTTAGGGAATTTGAAAAATAGTTGTCTTGAGGCTGAGCCTGAAGTTATAATCTTGGCATATCCATACCATAAAATTCCCATGGATAAAAGCAGAAACATCTGGGTTCATGAGTGGATGTTGGCTAAATCTACCAGAAAAAAAAAGTCTTCAAGGGATCCTAGAAGGTTCTAGCCAGAATAAATAATACAACAAAATAAGAGCGCTATTAAGAGTAATTGTAATAGCAAAGCTGAATTATAAGATGAGGGCCAAGCCCTTTTCACAATCTCCTTTTCCAGCTAAGAGCCCTTCAATTTACACTTAACGCACATGTGGCTGATGGAACAAAGAAAAAATTGAAGAAGGATGAAAGCAGTGCAGAGATTATTCAGCCTTGCTGGTTTAGCTCCAGGCACATCGTTTAAATGAGTAGATGATCAGTTTCCAGTTTGTTTTAAATTCTCTGGCAAGAAATTTTATGCTCTATCCCAAAGTTGGATGTGCTTAAAACTTTTTTTTTTTTTTTTTTTTTTTAAGCCTCTACCATTTTGGTTTGTTTCTTAAGGCAAGACTCTGCAAGGGCTCTGCAGGAGACACCTGAGTGCTGGGACTGGAGGGGCAGCGGGGCTGTGTCACCGAAGGGCCATGTCCCTGCTCCCAACCCACGGGGACCCTGGGACTGGGGAACGGTCACTCCTTTTCTCCCCTCCCCCCCCCCCACCCCAGGAGCCTGAGCCCTGCCTTGCTGAGCCACATGCTATACCTAAGCTCAGCAGCACCCAAAATCAAGAGAAGTGGCCAAAACCGCCGTGTAGCACAGTTGCAGCTTCTTTGGTTGTGCCCTGTTTGTACCAGCACTGCTTGCCTGGTTTAAAGCCAGTGAAAGGGGAAAGGTTTGTCCTGCCTGCCCCCTGCATCTCCTCTTGGTGTTTTGGGGGTTAAGAGCTGCTGAACAGCACATCCTCTCACCGCCCAGCCCATCCCGCCTGGATCTCCTCCATGCGCCTTGCACCAGGTCTCCAAAGCTGCCACGAGCACCGAGCCACGCAGCACCTCACGGGCTGAACGACACCCGCAGCCAGGTGATTAAAGAGTACGTTGTATGTTGCTGGAAATGCCCTTAACACACCATCCCTCCCCAACCGATGTAGTCAGCGTTTCCCGTTACCTGTACTTTGTCCATGCAGATCTGCCTTACCGACTCTTGCTGACCTTGCACGTCGCCCTTCCCGATTCCTGGAAAGCCTCGGGCATTTGCCCGCTCTGTAACCTTCAGCCAACGCAGCTTGGGGTGAGTTGCTTCCTTGTGGAATAAAAACCCCATTGGTCAGTCCTTGTTCTGTCCTCCTCCTTTGTTGCCCTCTTCTCCCCTGTTGTCCACACCACAGCTGACCTGCTGAATAGCTCGGGAGGGAGCTGATCTGTTGGTACCACTCTAGTAGGTCCTCCTCCATGGAGAGGTTGAGGTTGTCCTCCACGGAGAGCCTTCCTCTGATGTACTGTCAATGCTTAATGCTCTCTGAAGACTGCCGCTAAGCTCTGAATGGTGGGATGTGCCTTTGGGGCAAGGCAATACTCGAAGCAGGACTGGAGATAGCAGTGAGACACAAACGGTGATGTTTACACCACCTTGTGTTCCGTACAAGGAATAATCCTGTTTACGCTGTAAGGAGTGGGAGTTCGATTGGACTTAAAATAGCCTCAGCACATCTAGGAAATCCATAAAAAGTATGCCCCAGTGTTTCTTAGGACATTATTTTCAGCAGATCTTGTTATTTAATTTGCTGCCAACATCTGTCATTTCCTGCACTGCCTATTGCCCAGCACCCACAGCCTGGATCTGAACCGAACGCTGACAGGACATAATGCAAAAAACCTCAGAGTGCTGCTTTTCACTAGCACAGCATCTTGACTGTCAAAGTGAAACAAGGAAATGCATCTGCTCATAGATGTTGCAAAATATTTTGTTTAGATTAGCTGCTATCACTGCCACTGCCCATGTTTGCAGTTGTATTCTTCCACCTAACTTGAAGGCAATAGGAAGGTCTGCTGAAACTGCAGGGATCTTTGTTGGGAACAAACTGAGAAGCTGAGGAATGAGAGGTGATGCAGAGCTAAATTTAGAATCTCAGATAAAATATCTGTATCTTCAGTGCTCTGTGGTTTTATTTTGCTCTACACAAAGCACACCTTGGTTTTGCATGGCTGTTCGCAGGTTGTACCGACTCAAAGAAGCCTTGTGGAAAAAAAGGCTTTGATGTCTTCAGTAAGCAAATAACAGTGTTAAAAGATCTTCAGTTCTTGTTAGCCTGCTGCAAACAGCTATGTCTGAAGAAAAATAAACATCTCAAGGTTGATGGAAGGGTAGGAAAGCCATAAAGTACTGTAGTCAAATCCTTGGTGTGAGGACATCAGAAATGACAGTGCCATGAAGAAACTTTTTCTCTCTCCTTTTGGATTAAAAAGAAGAGAACAAACTGTTGATGGTTTACCAGCCATGTGGTGGGAATACACGGATATAAAACCCCATGACTAATTCGTTACCATCCAAATCACAAGAATACTATCAAGTCCACTGGAAAACCAAGGGCAGGAGTCCCCTCCAACCATTGGGGTGAGGGGGACAAGACTCACCCTTCCTCGAACCCCCATTTTGACTCAGCTTCCTCAGTGCTTCACCCACTGCCACAGGGCCACCAGCACCTCTTAACCCTTGCAGCTACAGGACCTTGTCCCAGAAAAACCTCATTGGCTTTTACATCGTGCAACCAGCCGGTTTCCGTGAGGAGGCACCAGCCACACGTGGCGCGCTCGGTGAGGAGGATGAGGATTTCATGGCGGTGAGGAGGATGAGGATTTCATGGCTGCGTGCCTACCTGAGCTTTTCTTCTGTAAAGCTTGTTGTGCTTGTCTCCTTGCATCACTTACAACATCCCTTTGGAAATGCAAAAGCTTAGGAAATGAACCAAAGAAAAGAGCTAAACGATGATCTCAGTTACACCAGCATAACCTGGGGGATGTTAATTTACATCTGTACCCTTTTAACAACCCAAATTAGGTTCAGAGCAAGAAAGTTTGGGGTTTTTTCTGTAAAGAGAAATTAAAATCAGCATGTCATTATAATAATCAATACACCAATATTTACTGCAAATTTAAACATTATCAAGAGCCTCCAGGGAGCCTCTCACTTTAGTTTCATGTAATTCCAAGCATTTCTCTGTTTAAAGATAGTTCACAGGAGCTGGGAAATAAATAATTCAGACATAGTTGACTTTTTAAAGTCTCTGTAGCATCACTAACATCTTTCCTTTGATAACGTTTTTGTTCTGCCTCCTGAAGCTCATTCCAAATGGGGCTGGCAAGGCAAACACTGCACTGAAGAACCAGGGCTGATAAGAAAAAAACAGGGAAAAAAGCAAAAAGTCCAGAAAAAAATGCTTATAATCCCAGAAGTAGTAAGTATCTCTCTGGTAACTTCATGCAAGCTCTTCCCTTTCATTGTGAACCTTTCCCTGCTGGATTCACAGCTAAAGCTGAGGCAGAGACGGTTCATAATAAACAGAAGCTCCTTAGAGACTGTAGCCATGGCATGTAAGAGCTGTTTACCTGGCATGATGAAGCACTATTCTGTTTATCTTTAGATGTTCCTACAGAAAGAGAAGGTATTACAGTGCGGTAAATAAGGCCCCTTCACCCCCAGGAATATGGGCTTTTTTCCAGACTCGTTGCCCTTCACTTTGAGCCGCAGAAAGCCCATCCTGTGATTTCTGAATTACTCCTTCATCTGCTTTCCCAAGAGGATAGACTGCTTCCCGGTGCAGAGAGAGCCAGAAACTTGCTGACAGCAACTGGGGTGGTTGTTTCCAACGCTGACCTGCCCATCGCAGCCGGCACGAAACCAGCCCCCTCGGAGCCAGCAGCCTCCGCAGGACACGGATGCATCCTCCAGAGCAGGACCACCTTCTCCCCGGGAAGAGTTATTGTTGATGTAATGTGTTTGTAGCAAGGAAATTTAGAGGGAAGAGGCTCTAGCTTGTAACTTGAAATCAAGTGAATCGCACCGCTGGTGCTGTTGGTGCCTTTGATTGCCCCAAATGTGAAAGATGAGGGCACTGAGAGCTTTGAGAGGCTCTTTGGAGGCAGGAGGTCACTCCTAGGATCTGTTCCTGGGCATGGTGGGGGAAAGGCCTTTGATTCCAAAGGGATTAGGGCCGGGTGCCTCCCACCGCTCATCAGATGAGCCCCGTTTCTCCCTACCTGCCACAGCAAATATTTTGATTGCAAGAGCCAAAGCACTTGTGTTGTGTACTTCATCATGTGCAATCCCTGTGGTGCGCTGCTGATAACCATCAAACTCATTTCAGACTTGTGTCGTCGTCCATGCCCCCGCTGGAGTGCTGCCACCAGCCAGGGTGGCTTTGGGTACCATCACATGTCCCAGCGCACATCCCCATCCTCCTAAAGTGGCTTGAACGGGCCGGTCACGCTTCAGGGTAAGCCAGCTCGCACGGCGGTGGCTCCTCGGGTCCCTGCGATGACAAGGTTCCCTCTGTGTGGCGGGGCAAAGCAGAGTGGCAGATTTGACAAGTAGTTCTTTTACCATTAATCTTATACCTCTGAAGATCCTATAATAGCCAATTCACCCCGTCGGGTGGGATTTGGTACTGAACTGATTTATGGTGTAGTGCAGCGGGCTGTGTGGAGCGTGTTTATTCAAATAATATCAGCCCTCTTTACCAAACGCTATTCCACTTCTCGTTTAATTAAAACACAATTAGCAGGGTTTGCAGTTTTCTTAAATATGCCCGGTCTTCAATGAAGTTAATAATAATCTCCATTCAATGTGCAAGTCAGTAGAGTGACACATGGAAAATTACTCGTTCTTGACTCAGGAATGCAGCTCGGAGGATGACTTCATGTTCCTGAATGAGAAGATCGGCATGCCAGATGCGCCTAGTGCCTGACCCCTTTAAAGGCTCTGAAAGATCACACGTAACTTTAAAATGTCATTTCATGCATGCAGAAGGAAGAAAGAGAGTCTGATAGCTTCATGTTACTCAGCTTCCCATTTAATTTGGTTAGGGCGGTGTGAATGTCTTAATAACATGAAGCAGAGCTCTGATCTCTGTTCCGGCTGCATGTTTCCAATAGACACCCTAATGCCTTTCTCATGGCTGGAGTGGTTAACAATACGTATTTTCCTGCTATTAATTAGAAGTCGTATTTCATTTTCTGATGAACAGCAAGCCTCGCAGTGTAGCTGATAAGTTTGCAGTCCATGCTTTCAGTCATGCATTGAATTTTACTGAATTGTTTTGTCTGGAGACAAAAGCAACAAACGTGAGTATAGAATTAATACCTTTTTAAAATTGTACTTGTATCTATAAGTCATAAAAATCAGGTGGTGGTCAGTCTTTCCTGATCTTGACCCTTTCCTCTGCTATAGACTTGAACTTCCTTTCTTTTTCCTTGCCCAGCTGCTCACTCCCAAACTCCTGCTGAAAACTATCCATGGAGAGTGATCCAGGTCTCTGTCTTTAATCAGCGTGTCCCCATAGCAAATTATATAACAGCATTTTGTACACTTGTATTTTTCCTCTCCCCCAGTGCATTCCACGCACCTACACAGTCTTGCTAATTAGATCATGTAATAAACTTAAACGTGGCAAAAAATCTGTTCACGGGGTGTTGCAAGACAGAGCTGGATTTGGAAGGCAGCCATTCATTAATTTTGTTTTGTTTGAGAAAACCCAAAGGATGTTATTTTACTGAAGATGAAGCAAACCCCATGTAATAGGAGCTGCAATCTAAGGAGAAGAATTATTTTATCTAAGGAGTCCTCACTGAGCCCTGATATAAGGGCTTGCTTATATGAAAAAAACCAGCAGGAGTTTAAGAAAGCCATTAAAAATAATTAAACCTAAACTAAAAAAAATAAACTAATGCTAAGTTAAGCTTCATTAGTTTAGTTAAACGTAACTAGTCAAAACTAAACTAATGTTAATCCATAATGTATACCTACAGAGGAGCTCTAATGTTAGTCCATAATGTATACCTACAGAGGAGCCAAGTAGCAAGGAACTTAACTTTGAGCATCAGGTGTCTTTTCAATGAGAAGAAGTGTCTACATGGGATACGGTGATAGATTCAAAATGCACCTCAATCATTTTTTCTATACATGGTCTTAAACTGTGCATAATACAGTAATCCCTGCATTTGCAGGGTAACACAGGAGAGTGAAAACGCAGCCTTCTCTGACATACCACTTAGTATTGCAACCTCACACTTGCACCCTCATTTTTTAGGGAAAACAAAATTTTGAGCGCTCTACCACTTTGACAGCAATATTTAATTGGTCCTGGGTTTTACGATGCAGTCGGTAACGTGATTAGCTGTCAGGTAGGAATTGCTCTCTTAATTTCAGTTCACCTGCTAGAAGTTTTGGCCACGGTTGCACTGAATTGCATTTAAACCTGTAGATCTTTTGGGTCGGCTCTTAAGTATAACCACAATAATTTTCATAACGATCTAGGCAGACCGAGAGCATTACTGGATGACTGTACTGCTGCAAAGCTAATGAAGGCAGTGACATGGCGCGTGAAAAAAGGACAAGTTATGAAACACACGGAGAAGGAGCCGAGGTTGTGGCTGGGTAGCGGTGTGGTGGTCCGGGAAAAGCCAGCCTGCCTGCAGATTTCATCAAACTGCCATTAATGAAGTATGACGATAACTTTCAGCTATATCCCTGATCAACACTAGATGTTGCTATGCTGCTGCTCATATAAGCTATACATTAGCAAGGCTTTTAAACGGTATTTACTGCAATTTCCTCTTTCCTGTTTCTGTTATACACTATATTCTGAATACTGGGTGAGCTGCTGTTTTCATTTACTTTTTTTCTGAAGTTTCAATTTTATTTGTATAATATCAAGTTTATAACCTCCTTGAATGTACATGTAAAACTTCACAAGCAACAGAGACTCTTATAAGTGATACCATGAAGCAACTCCTATATGAATGTCAAATATTTACTTAAACTCTGCTTCTGGATTTTTTGCAATCCAAGGGGAATGACATTGTTAACCGGACGATTCCGGGAACAGACTGACAGCTGCAAGGCCACGGAGGGAAGTTTGTTTATAAGGGGAAAAGAAAAAAAATATTTAAAAAAATTAAAAAAAAATGTTTAGTCCTGCTGGGTTTCAGGCTTTCTACACCCACGTGTTTGAGTGGGAGAAAGGACAAATCTTGGGACATTGATTTCCCCATGGCAACAGAAAACGGAAATTACTTTAACCCCATCTAGTGACAGATGACTCATTGCTCAGCCTGCTGCAATTTTCCAAGCACTAAAACAATACAGCTGCAAAGAAAAAGCCAGCCTATATTATCTCATAGGCTGAGTGCTGGGGCTCGTGGGAGAGGGCAGTTCTCTGGCTGCCTTTTTATCAAAGAAAGACAGAGCTGGAGCCTTTTGGCGATTCTGTCATTGTACAAAGGCAAACGTGCCCGCCTGCTCCCCGTCCCCACGCCGTCGGAGGGCAAACCCGAGGTATCCCCGGGGTGGAGGTGATGCAGCTGATGGGGTGAGCGGCTGGTGGGTGTCCTACTGCCTGGTCCTCCTCGCCCCACGTCCAGTGGTCCAACAGGGCACTTCCGTGCTTTCAATTTAAACACCTACCCGCTCCTTGAATTACATGCAATGAACTGTGCGTGCCATAGAGGAATGATTCGTTCACAAATACAGCCCAGTGAGGGGACAGCAGGTATGAGAAGGGTTTCCAGGCCCCTACGTATGAAAAAGATACCTGATGGCAGGCGTGTATTGCTGGGGAAGTCATAGCAAGATCCCACAGGAAAGGCTGAAATAGAAATATTCAGCTTTGAAAGCTTAATTATGCTAGGTGAAAGGGCAATTAGGGCAAGTGGTTTCTGAGCAAGGACGGAGGAACCATTATCACTTGGAGTCCTTAAGCCCAGATGAGGCGTTGCTGGCTTCAGTCCAACTTGTAGGACAAAGAGATAAGCTACGTGCTCAGGAGATCAGCCTTAACCCCCGTGTCTGTCTGCTTGTGTCTGTCTGCTTGCACCTTAAACCCCTTGCAGCAGGGCTGCACAGAGCTACCAGCTCATCTCAGGAGCATCTCAGGAGCATCTCCAGCATCTGGATGACAACTCTTGCTCAGCACCTTCTGGACATGGCAGAGAAGGGTTGTTTTGGAGAGGAGCTGGTTCGAGCTCATGGATTCGAGGGTGGTTCTTCATCTTTCCACCAGCAGCTCGGTGCAGGAGGCACCCTCTCTACAAACACTGTTTTTCCCAAATCCTGGTAAGGATTTAGTAAGGCTTGTTGAGCCTCAGATGCATTTTGCATATAAAATATTACACCATTGAACGGGGACGATTAATGCTACTACTGAGATGATATGCTGAATTATTGGTCAGTCAGCATCACTTTATTCACCTCAAACTGGGGGTGGACATCACAGTGTTGGGAAATTCAGGACCCCAGGAAAACTACATGGCGGGATGGTGCCATGGGATACATGAAGCATTTTCTTCGTAGGAAAGGCAGTCTGAACTGCTGATACAATACCTGTGTCTTTACTCAATCTTGTCCTTTGTATGCTGGTATGATTAATTTTCTGCTTCCAACAGCAGAAAACCAGGTCCATAAGTTTCCATTTGAATAGTACAATTAACAAGAAGAATAATTCTGTTACCAGTTTATTCTGGAAACCAGGTGCTGGGCTGCCTTAACAGCACAAAGATTACCTTTGTGCAGAAATCAACACGTACCGAGGCGAACTGACGGCTCCCCGGGCTCAAACCCAGACCTTGAACAGAGTGCTCCCGGCTGGGCAGTGAGCTGCTATCTGTGCCTCGGCGTGGGTTCCTTATCTGGGAACAGCGCGGGGCTGACTGCAGCCATCCCGAAGCCGTGATTTCGACAGCAGCTTAACCGGGGTGCTCAGAGCTGCTGCCCCCACCTCGCCCTTCTCGGCTGCTGCGTCAGCCCAAACCCTTTGTGGCCAGCTCTGATTTCTGGAGAAAGAAAAGGGATGGTTCGATCCAGAGGTGCTTCTGGGCTATGTGTTGTTATCATATCGTTCCTTCTTCTGATCCTTTCCTCACAGTTTTGTTTAGCGCTCTCCTATAATGCAAAATGTCTCCCTCCCAAAAATGCAAGAGGCCTGCGAACCTGCCAGCTGTAGGGAAGGAGAACCAGAGATCACAACTGCTTATCCTTGAAAAAGAAAATGTGACTGTTACCATCTAAACTTATGCCAGCCTGGTAGATCCAGAGAAAGACATGGGGATTTGGATTAAACTCCATCTTTCGAGAATTCATCCACCAGCGTTCTGGTTTAGAAGACCATGAATTACGGCGCTAAACAAAAAGATTGTTCCTTTCAGAGAAAAAGCAATTGCCAAAATGTCCACGTAGAAAATGAGAATAACAGTTTTAATTCAGGTATGCTTTTTTGCTTTAATGTTCTCTCCACTTCTTTAACTAGAAAATGGCCATATTACCTGGAAAAATATTTTTGTGTTGTACTGCTTGAGAGGAAAAGAGCTAACTAAATTTGTAAAAGTGGAAAATAATGTCTAAGAAGTCTTTGTAAGGCTGTGATTCTGACTGCTGGTGTCAGCTTTACTGCCAATATGTGCAAATGGTAACGAATGAGCTACCACCAACCATCCTTTACTGTCCCAGGGCCCCACTCAGCTCATAAATGTCTTCACTGGTTATTATGCCCAGTTATTTAGTGTCCAGTTGGTAAGTGCAATACTCCCGTTGCTGCTGTACCCCAAACCAGGAGAGCAGGGTGAGTGATGGCAGTTTCTCCAACAGCTCTGTGTGCGCAGAGCCCTCTGTCCGAGCCCAGAGAGGCTGCAGAGGACACGCTGCAGCAGCCACGCGTCAACCAGCGTCACTAACAAAACTGAGACCTCCACAGCTGAGTTGCTTGCACGTAAATGTGGTTTTCCAGCAAGAGCCTGGTCTGCTGGGAACCTGTATAGCCCAGGGCCAGGGCCAGGCGTGGACCAAAGGGTCTGAGTTTGCAGGACCGGTGGCTGCGCGGGTGAGTTTGAGCTGGGTAACAAATAGTAGTTATTGTCCCGGTGGACTCCAGGACTTTTAGATAATGCATTCGGACTTTCCACAGAATATATCACACTGAACTTTGCATAGCCACAGGACAGCATTTCTTCTTACAAACAAGGATATAATAGTCTTTTCCAGAATAAGAATATAAACCGCTTTCCTAGAAGTATTTGAAGCTTTGGGCAAATGTAGTGTCCGCTCTTTGATTTATCAGGCCTGACCCCTGTGCTGCGTTCAGTTCTTCACAGTCGTCCTTAGAAACGCTTCCTCTGCCTCTTTCGGCATACAAACACTGCGGTAACTTATGTAAACCACAAACAACTGCTGTATGCTTTTTGTCAGCAATTCTTAGTTCGCGCCACCAGGTTCTTCTTTCAGCAGCATCTGCAGTTTCTCTTTCACAGCTCTGCAGCGTGCTTCGCCCCCAGGCCTTATCCCTAGGCAAAAGCAGCAGGCAGAGGAGTTCTCTGGGGTCCAAACTCTCCCTCTCCTTTTTGCAAAGCTACTTTCTTCAACTCTGCCAGAATAGTTTTGTCCCCCTTAAGCCATGAGGGCTTAGCTGTGCCTGGGTCTCTGGCCAGCCACCGCTCTCTCCTCAAGCAGCCTTTACACCTCCTAGCAAACCCCAAGGCTAGTTTCCCTTTGACTGTGGAGTCCAAGAAATACCACCCCTTTCCAGTTCTCGTCAAGGCAGAAAGAGTTTCTTCCTTGGTGTCTAATTCTCCTAAGCGCGTTCAAGTTTTCCTACTGCAGCCTGCTAATTTCCAAGCAGAATTGCCTATAAAAATTTCCCTCTCTTAATTTCAACACATTTTCCCTTCCACCGGAGCAATGGAAACGGTCGCAGGCTGCCGGCTTTCCTGGCTCGCCTTCTGAGGAAGGCTGCAAATTCATGTTTCCCAGGAACTACAATTCCCAGAAGACATCTTATCTTCCCCCAAACCAGGAACCGAGGCTGGGGGGCTCTGTTGCAACTTTCAGAAGGCTTCCTTCTCAATGACCGAGGATGGGACGAGGCCTCCCGGAGCTGCACAGGGAGAGCAAGGTCCTGCCGCTGCCGTCCCGCATCCGTCTCGGGACAGCCTCTGCTCGTTCAGAGCTCCGGGCAAAGTCAGGGGGAGAGCACCGTAAGGTCACTGCCTGAAGGCACTGCTTCCACTTAGGTAGAACTGCAAAATCCCAAGTAAAAGCATGGTGGTTAAGGGGCTGGCCGGTGTTAAATTGTTTTAGGGACTGCGTGAGAATGGAAGAAACACCCTCCCCAGCCGCGTGCTTCCACTGAAGCAATATTTCAGCATGTCTGTTCTTAGGAGTCCACAAAATTCTCTTTAGCCTCTGATCAGGCATGTTTGTGGTACCCGCTTGAACAGTGATGCCAAACACTCCGCTGGCTTCCTCCTCCCAGGGGAACAACCTTAGGAAAGATTTTAAAAGGAAAGACTTAACTCCATGGCCCTAAGCAGTCTCCATACCGTTTCATGTGGTGCGACTCAGTACCTTACTTAGTCACTTAACAAGCCTTAGTGCTCCTAATTAAAACCAGTCCTTGCCCAGACTATCGATGTGCAAGTGCTGTCTCAGTCAGTAAAGTCATTTATAGCGGTACCACCCCAAACAAACCTATTTGCTTGGGGGCTGTAATCTCCTGAAGTGATCTCTGGTTTTTGCAATCAGAAGTCAAAGGTGTTCTTTTTTACGACACCCTTCTGAAGTCTGCTCTTCAAAACGCTGAACGCTCACCACCGCGTCTGGAGTCATGAGGAGCCTCCTGAAAATCAGATAGTGGAATACGTCATCGGCAGCTTAAAAGGTCCAAGGCTGGCATTTGCAGTGCATAAGGGTTAGGCTCGGTTTCCAGCAAGCCAAAGGAGTTGGGTAACAAGCAGCATCGTGTCTTCAGTGCTTTAAAAACGTGGTAGGACTTGGGGTGCAACCGTGGAAAGTCAGGCTGGTGTGTCAAGAATAACACGCTTTTCCCTGTCTAAGTAAGGCAGGGCAGGAGGACACTTAGCTGCTCACTGATAGCAATAGTTTACTGAAATAAATACTGACCTTCAAA
Organism: Aviceda cuculoides; assembly: GCA_035590195.1. Classification (NCBI taxonomy): domain Eukaryota; kingdom Metazoa; phylum Chordata; class Aves; order Accipitriformes; family Accipitridae; genus Aviceda; species Aviceda cuculoides. The sequence goes on from JAVJGG010000085.1 coordinate 37,206,219, forward strand.
CAAGTACTAGCATTAATACAAATACTAACCTAAATACAATAAACCTAACCCTTGCCTGTTTTTTTTCCCTACTGGAACATCCTCTTTTTCCAGAGGGTTTCCGCTCAGATGTCTCCAGGGGAATCTCAGCATCCCTTTTCATCACTAAATGAAGCTTCAGGAGAGCTTTGCTCTGCGGGTTCAGCCTGAACCACCAGCCTGACAAAAGCTGCTGTGTCAGGAGCTAGAAGATGGAAACCAAAAGTGATTCAGAGTAACGATGAGACAACCTTTCAAAAACCTTGAATCAAGCACTTCTGAAGAGTTTATAAAAAATATCCATAGCTGCCAAGAGTAAATCTGTGACAGGTATTGCGCCCCCACCACATATGACATTTCCCCGTCCCTCACGGGAGGAAAATAACAAAGTGCTATTGCTGCAGAAAGCAATCGGATAACGCTTGTTTGTAATCCCTGCTGGCAGGGAAGCCTCCTTGTGCTCCAACTTCGGTGAAGCAAGTTTTAGTTGCTTAAGTTCAGCCACGAATGCTGCACAAGCCTTTGCTACCCCTCTTCCCTGAAAGGCTGTAATTTCAGGGAGTGTCATATGCGATGCTGAGTATTTATATGAAATAATTAGCCAGCTGGCTATAAGTAGCTGTGCACCCTGGCAGGTGATGGCTGGGTGAGATGCACCCCAGGAAATAGAGGTGAGCGGTGGGACCCCCATCTGGAGGGGCCGTGCAATTGCCAGCTGTTTGCAAGAAAATCAATATTTGGACACCTAAATATGCCACAACCATTTTGCTCTGCAATCATGGGGAAAGAGTGTGCTCCCTCCCCAGCTGGTTCTTAGAAAGCCTCCTGGGGCCAGCTGTGTCCCCTGTGGGACCGGGATGCTGTATGCACTTGGCTTCCCTGGGACCAGACGGGCACCAGAAGAAAAGCAGAGCTACCCCGCCAAGATATTTTAGCATATTTGAGATAGCCCAGTGGTTTCATACTGGATCAGCATGCTGTATCAGGGGCTGGGCGTTTTGAGTCACAACTCACAATCCTGAAGCACCTTTTCCTGTGCTGTCACTGTGCAGTCCCTCCCTTCCCTACCTCTATTCACCCACTTTTAAAGTAATGTGAATACCCTCACAGCACAGATCTGTTAAAAACAATGGCGAGAGTGGCTGGCCAGAGTCCTAGTTTTGCCCAGTTTTCTGAGAACTGCACGGTTTTTTTCCTTTCCATTTAATATGGTTAGATGGAGGAATATTATACTATTTTTTCCCACTGCTCTGAGATAAAAAGTCACTTCTTCCTACCTTTAAAACAATAAAAGTGGAAGCAGTTCATAAAAAAAAAAGAAAAAAACGTCCATGAACCGCTTGCTTTTTGGTCCTTCAGCGTAACACTAAAGTGACATCGGAAAGAGGAAGGGCCTCGGAGCTGGACTGGCGACGGGCGATCCCACGCTGCTGCTGCCGTATCTTTACCCGCTTATCTCTTAATTTCACCCATCTTGTGGGTCAGCTGCCTCCCAGAGCAGAGGTGCTACCGTTGTCTCTGCAGGCTCCAGAAGGGCTTCAGAAATAGCTGCGTCCACAGTGAGGTGCTGGGATTTCACCTCATCGTCTTGACTCCGCTCCTGACCCCAAAGCATTGTTTTGCTTTAAAAGCAGAAGGAATGGCGCTGCCAGGAGATAAGGGTGTTTGGATCTGGGATGGGCAGTTTGCTCACGGCAGCCCTCGGTTGCCTAAGTCAATACGACAGACGTGCAGCTCTGAATCATGCCCAGCTGCAACTGATTTCTCTCCCATAAATCAGCCTGGAGATGTTTGGTTATGGGGAGAACCCAAAGATTTGGAAACAGGTGCCTCCCGAAGCAGCTTTCCAGTTCAATATTAATGCGAATTCCAAGTAAATGCTTGTCATTTGCATACGGATGTGCCTGGAGAGATGCCAGTAATGATGCCATGACCCCAAATAAATGCCAGCCCTCCTTGTGTGAGCACAGAAACCTCCGGTGTGCGCAGCTGGAAATGGGGGCTGTAGCTACGGAGCAGATGCCAACCAAACACCTCGCACTCGTGTTGTTCATCTATATGCGGGAGAGCCAGAAAACTCCCAGCAATGACCTTCCTCCAGCTGATCTGAGATAACCGGGTATCCGGGTATCCATTAGGGACTGGCAGAAAGTTAAAAACCAAAGAAAGTTAAAAAATAAAGAAGGTAAAAACCAAGCGGCCCATCTCTGGGTGTGCGTTACAGGCTGCTGTACATGATACTTATAATCAAATCGCTGAAGAACCGGTTCTGGTTTAGGTTTACGTTCCCTTGGTAAGTGTGACAGAGGGTAAAACAGGGTAATTTGGCACTTCACAGCCACTTTCATTTGAAGGTTTAAAAATGACTGACACCTCTAAGGCTGCCTGCCACTCTGTTAGTGTCCTTTATGTATTTGTTAATAATTTTCAGAAATCCACAGTGGAACACCAATTGCCAGCTGAGAAAGTGCAAAAACTGGATGAAAGGCAAAAATTTTCAAGGCTTTTCCTTTAATGTTTTCCTCTATTGAAAGAGGACCTGATGGATTAGCCAGGCAAATGGGCGTTGCTGTATACATAGGTAAATACCGTGCTGCTCAGCATGCTGATCCCAAACCTCAGATAAACACTTGTGTCCAGTTATTTCCTCCAAAAAGACTTCCATTTGAAGGCGACTCATCCCATGTTGTACACTCGGGTATCTTTGTCTGTCGAGCACACTGTGATTTTAATACCCTGGTCTTCCCAGATTTATGGACGGAATTAAAGGAAGATGAGAATATACCCCCAGTAGTGCACTTCTGAGGTCTGTGCAGCTCGTGTGTTGGTGAGTATAAACAGAAGTGATTGCACGGACTCTGCTGGGGTTTTGTATGTAAGGTTTTGTGTTTCTTTGATTGTTTTGGGTTGGTTTTTTTTCACTTGTTCTCCCTTTTTCAGTCTTCATCCTATGGCAAAGCCTGGCTTTACATGTTTTACTTGGACTTTGCAAAATGACTGTGAGTCTGGGAAAAAAAGGAGGAATAAAGAATTACGCTGCTGGTTTTAGTGGACAGCTCGAGCAAACTGGGAGCAGAGTACTGGGGAACTGGGACTGATGGCAGCTTTGAGTTTGGTCTAAGCTCTGGAAAGGCAGCATGCAGCAGTTCTTATTGCCCTTTTGCATGTGTGCTTGTCAAAGAGTAAACTAACTTTTTTGAGACTAGCTTTATGCTTCCTGACAGATTTTCTGAAGGAAAAATAAACCTCTTTTTGTGTGCCTTCTGTTGGTGTTTTGAAACTTCCACGATTCATTCAACCCCCGTTTTTTCTTCCTGTTGTGATCCATCCTATGGGCCATGACAGAAAAATCCTCTTTCCTCCGGCCACCCTGCCCGTGGGCTACCAGCGAGACGGTGCGTGCGGCATCGAGCAGGAGACGCGGCGGTGGCAGGAGGGGACAGAGCCATCCTGGCTGTTACACTGCACGGCCCCGGCACGTGGGACGTCGGAGGAAGGACTCGTTACCGAGCCTGGAAAGGAGCAAAGTGCGAGAGCTGCCTCTAGCCTGGCACTGCCTCCTCTTCGTCCTGAACAAACTCCTCCGAGTGAGTCATCTTCTCATTCGCGTGAGTCAGAAACTGGGGAGACGCTAATGCAGCCATAACCGTGGTGAAACGCTGGCTCTCCGGCACCCCGAAGACGGAGGTGAAGTGGTGTAAGATGTGTTAGGCCAGTTTTCTAACAGTTTTGAACAGGAAAGTTTTGAAAGTTATAAGAGAGCTCAGGTAAAAAGGGAAACAAGTAAAAGCAGCTGCGTTACTAGTTGCTGTAGGAGAAGTGGGTGTCTCAGCAGGACTGTAGGCGGATTCAGAGAATTTAAGATTAGAAGCGCCAACTCCCTTATCTTGTCTGACCACCTCTCTACCGGTTTGCCAGGGTATTTGTAAGTTTTTAAGTACGAATGCCAGAATAAACTATTCTGATCATCTGGCCTGACCTGCAGTGTCAGGCAAGCCATAGGATTTATAGTTGCCTTGAACAAGTGTAGCCTTTGGAAGGAAAAAACCTCCAGTCTTTAATAAAGGTATTTTTAATGACGATGATTCTACTTCACCTGATGATGGACTGTTTCACTGGCTGGATTTGTGTCCAATCGCCTGGTTCAGATTCTGGCACTCAGGTGACATCCAGGAAAGCATTTTCACTTCACAAGTGTAACTTCCCAATAGAATAAATGAGGATCTGAGGAAGCAGGGAAGTAGCATATTGCAAAAGCATGCAAAAAAGCTGATTCATGTGATAGTCAAAAATCACTGTGATGAGCTCATTTTGAGCATTTTAATAGTGTGAGTGAATGAAGCCAGAGTTTAAATGGAAATATTCAGAGCTAATAGTGCCAGTAGCCATAGGCACATGGAAGCCTGACAGAGTTGTTTTAGTTGCAGAGCATAACTGGAATACGCAGAGCTAACACCAAGCAAAAATGAGACTATAGAAAAAACACACTATTTTAAAAGGTGTACCTACAGAAGGATAAGATATGTGTGCTATAGGGAGAGATTTTGTAGTTCCCTCTCTCTATGGGATCATATGCAGCCAGAACAGCAATAAAGAGAAAACAGTGTTTACTAAAGCTAACAAAGAAAAGAAACTCAGTAGAAACAGTACGGAACATTGTGAAAGAAGCAAACAGTGGCTCAGAGGATGAGATTTTTGCATATACTTAAAAAAACAGAGGGGAAAAATAAAATAAAGCAGGAAGGTTGGAGCAGTGCTGGATCCAGGGACATGGAGCAATGTGGAGTTGGTGGTACGCTGGGTAGCACAGGGTCTCAGCACTATACAAGAAAAGAAAGCGAGATTTACACCAGATAAAACCAGCTTAAAATTACGCAATGACTGCCACAGTTCCTATCCCCACCCCAAAGCCTACTTTTAAAATGAAACATTAGGAGGAACTTAACTCGGAAAGCGTTGCTTTTAATTTAAACAAGTGAACACGTGCACCTAGAGATATAAAATGAGGGAAAAATAATTCAGAGAGTAAAACAATGTTATTCAGAACAGACAAAGAACTTGCACTAAAATTGGAAAAAATGCAGTCACTTTAGTTACAGCACACCCGCCTAGCCCTGCAAGGAGTAGAAGGCTTGTTGCAGAGGCATCAACCAGCCTCACCTGTGGCTGATCCATCCTCAGCTGCGCTGAGCCAGAGGTGTAAATGCCAGCAAAGGGCTCGGCTGGGGAGAAGCGTGGTGTTGCTTTCCTGGCCGAGGGCACGGAGAGGAAGTGGGAAGGAAGTCTGGGGACGAGCAGCCGGGGGATCCGCACGAAAGCGAGAAGATGTTGGGGAGGAAGGGCTGGCCGAGACCTGGAAGTTGTTTCTGGTGAAGAAGTGGGCTGGCGGACGGTGAAAGGGGAAGGAGCGTGGTGATGGCATTGTAAGTATCTGTTGGGGGAGCGAGGACGACGGAGCGAGCTTGGGCTGCGGATGGGGTGGGAGAGACATGCCGTGCCCCGCGCGGAGGTTTAAATGCAGCCCCGGGAGTTAATTCTGCTCTGGGAAGTGCTAAACCGTTCTGGGGGCTTGAGTGGCGAGGGTGCAAATTGGTGGCGGCTCTGGGGAGCTGGGCTCTGTGCCACGGCGCGGCCGGCGGGATGCAGCACGAGGGGTGCCGGGGCGATGGCCACGGGTGCCGACACCTGCACGTAAGGGTTAGGGAAGAAATCCAGAGCAGAAGCAGCGTTAGAGGCCGTAAGGCTGTGCGGGGGGGTCTGCTGCTCTCCTGAGGATGGAGATGTGGCTGTGGGCACCGTCAGCGGGCGGCTGCTTCGGCTGAGGAGATGCTGACAAGATCCTACTAAGGATGCCAAATGATGAAAAGGAGAAGGCTGTTCCCCGGAGCGGTGCACCGGGGTGGCACCATGCACCCGGCGGGGTGGGAGGTGTAGAGCCCTACCCCAGCAGGGCGAGAAGCTTGTGCGAGAGGGGAGGTGCCCAAAACCCTCCATTATCAGGAAGCTAAAGGTCTTTCAGGCTTTTGCTAAGATCATTTGTTTCCTCAAGGAAAATCCTGCATCCCAAAGTAATCTGCGAGGAGGTGTCTTAAGATTTTTCTGGAAGAGGTGTTGTTTCCCCCCCCCGATGACACCAGGAAAAGCCTCTGACGAGCATCCCAGTGCCCAGCGAGCAGGGCACATCTGGTGCGGGTTGAGTCACAGGAACAGAGAGTTTTGACATTGCTAGAAAAAAAAAAATTAATGGGGCATACTGATGGCTGTCACAGGAAAGACTCGCTCCTTTCATCGGCTTGGTGCTGCAAAATACGCTTTATACAAGACAAAGGTTTCTTCTCAGGAGTTTGAATGGCTGTTCTTAGCTCTTGACAAGCTTGGAGTGAGCAAAATAGGCTCTTCTTTCTTTCCTGTAAGCATAATAAATATAAATGTACTATGAGAAAGGGTCAATGGAATATAGCAAGTTCTTACACAAGGAAATTTGTCTAATTTTGTTCCCAGACAACAGCAACAAAGAGATGCTGCAGCGAACGCCTCGCAGTAATAAAGTTTGAGTAGGGAGAGGAAATTAGGTCCTGTTTCTGAAAGGGAAGAGAAAGTGAGGCTTTGTGAATGAAGAACAAATCTGAAAGGTGCTGTTCCTTCCCTCTGTTTATGCTCAAATATCAATACAGGGAATAACAGTAGAAGCTGCAGCTGGAGAGGGCACTAGGGGTCACCACTGTCTTATCTATGTCATCTGGATTTAATTCTGAAGTAAGATAAATAACATGATAGAAACCAAAGACAGGCTATTATGATTTCTTTCTCTCTCTCTCTCTTTTTTTTTTTTCCTTTTTTTTTTTGTGGGCCAGACAGCTTGCATTTCATTTCTTCCTTTTCTCCTCCTGCCTGCCTTCTGTCTGTCTCTTCCTTAAAACAAACCCCAGGGACACATGTAGGATGCAGCCAGGGAGGATGCTCTAGAAGCAGCGGAGTCGCATCAAAATTCCCTCTGCGCAGCTCCCATTTATTTAGAGCAAAGGTTAGGCAAATCACAAACGTTAAGTCAGTCGAGCAGAATCACATAACAGCCTTGGCATGTCTCTGCAAGTACCGCAGAGCAAACTGATTACTGTAATGAATAGCACCCTTGTAGTCCAGAGGGTAACTCCCGATATGTTTTGCTCTGCCTGGCCTGCAATCCTGTGTCTCAAGATCTTTCTCCCCTCATTTTTCCCCTCAACCAGGTAAGTATCCCTGACTTCTCGTGAAATTGCATCCGATATCTGCATTAGAAGGAGGATTGGGTGTCTGGGTTGTGAAGAGAATTGCAAAGCCTCTTCTCTGAGACTTTTTTTGACCTCGTGTCTGGGAAGTAACCCTTGGCGTGGTCTGAATCGATCGTCTGAGTGCCGGAATAGTGCATTTTAAGGTGGGACTCAAGGTGTCTAGGGAGGAAAAGTATTTCTTTACTGAGGTAGAGGACCCGTCTCGAGACAGACAGGCTTTCAGGCATGCAAGACCTGATAAAGAGGTTGCATCCCCTGCCAGCCTGAGTTTTTTCAGCTATAGTAGTTGATCTTGCAAGACTTGGATTCCCTTTTTTTTCCCCCAGATAAATTAGGGTAAACTGCGGTGGGTTTTGTTGCATGATATTGTGGAAGTTGAAAGTTCATGTGAACTCAAAACCTGACTGGCCAATTTATTTAAAGAAATAGCTACCAGGCATTGTGAAACTGCAAAGATTTCCTAGCAAGGAAAGTCCCTTGCTTGCAAATCACTGGAGACGGGGAGAGTCCGGGAGAAGCTTCCCCATTACCGTGCCTCATTTGTGTGTTCCTTCCTAAGCATCAGTTATAATTCCCTTGGGATGGCACCCGGGGATCAGATGGCGTTTAGCCTCACGTGTCACACATGAGAACACAAGAATGGAGATAGATCGATATAAGTATATGTGTGTGTGTATGTATATATATATATATATGTACTTTGATCATCACAGCGATGATAAAGCTGCCTGGAGCATGTTACTGTACAGGCTGTTTCCGGAGCAGCGCGAGAGCAAATCCGGAGTCGTATCCCAAGCAGGGCTAGTGCAAGCACACGCAGGACACGTCTGTCCGTGCTCCTTGCTTCTGCCGGCTCCAGGCCTGGCCATCAGCTGCGCGTTAGCTCAGAGCTAGTTCGGTGTCACCTCAGGTGTACGTGGGATGCAGTCACGCTATCAGCCAAAGGTGGGGGAGTTCTCCGGCTCCCTGTTTTAGGATTTTATGTAACATCCAGCTTACATAAGCCTTTGTCTGTTAACAAAACGGGTGGAGCGTGTCTTGCTTAGATTCCTCACTAAAGAAGCTCTCGTTACTTAACTCAAGTGCTCTTTACATACTTTAAGAATATTTTAGTTAGTTCCTTTCCTGTTGTTAACAATAACGTACGGACTTGACAACTTGTTATGGACAAACAATAAAATGTGTAATTCACCATTTAACAAACTGCTGTTGAGGAAGATGAGGGGAAAACGAGGCAGACGCCAAACCCTGGCCCTGGATTGTGTCTTGCTTTCTTCTTGCTCCCTCCTGGCAGAACACAGTTTGGGGGTGCTGGTAGGGGACGAAAGATGGTTTGGCCTTGCCGGGATGGCTTGGGTACCCAGTGTTGGTAGCAAACCCCTCGTTTTCAGTCCAGCCAGGGCTGCACCCAGCATCGGTTCCCAGGCGGAGGGAAAGGGGAGGGGGGCAGCAGCACTGAGCACCCTGTGGGCCAATGTCCCCATCCCAAAGCTGCTTTGGTCCCCAGGGAGGTTACACCAGTCTCTGGTTAACTAAATGCCTTTCCAAATCCGGGCTTCAGTTCTCCAGCAGGTAAAGGTGGGTCATATCCCGCTGTGTGGGAATGGTAAGGCGGTAAAAGCTCTCAGGTGCCCAGATCCTGCAGTAGAGAGGACCATGTAAATTGTTTTCAGATGGACTTGTTGAGCTCACACAAACCTGGCATTCATGTTACTGCAGGGTTTTAAATAGAAAGACAGTGTGTGTCTCAGCTTAACACCATAAGGAGATGGTTTCCACTCTCTCCTTCCTCCAGATACTGTGCTTCATATACTGACGTGCTTGGCATTCCTTTAAGCTTTGTGAATTGCTGCAAAAAACCCTCCTTTTTATTTTTTCTCCCCTTTTTTTCCCCTTAAAGCTGTGCACTGCCCTGCAGCCCTGTGCCTCAGCGCTGCCCGCTGGGGCCTCCGCGGCTCCCACACCAGGGCATCCAGGTACCTGTGGGATGATATGCCAGGAACGAGAGGAGTGGGAGGGTTCGGGTTTGGGGTTTTTCCTGCCCAAAAGCAAGTTTGCGATACAGGAAATAACATCTTATTTTAGCTCTGAGGCTCATTTCTGTCCCCTGAGGCTCTTAAGGGGTGACACAGATCAGAGATGCACCGCTGCAGGGAAGATCAAGCTAAGAAGTGATATTTCATGTTTTATTCCATACATACATTATTATTTTTTTTAGCTCTTCATTTACCAATTTCACACCCTCCCCTCGAGAGGAGGAAAAAAAACAAACCCAAACAGCCTGAGTTTTGTTTTTGTTTCCATGGGAATTCTGCGGGAGGGGGAAAGTGTGAAAGAAAACTGAAATATTCTGGCCAAACCTGATAAGGTTTGGATCCTGAGCAGCCCCCGGGCTGTCTTGTAGCAACTAAAGTCCGGGGGTCCCGCTGTCCCCTGGCCATGCAGGCGGGGAGGTCTGGGACGGGGCTGCAGCTGCTGCTGCATCATGGGGAGCGTTACTGTGCTGCAGAGCTGCGCCAGAAAGTGGTTTGGGTGGAGAAGATATGACTACAACTCCCAGGAGGCACCGTGGCCAAGTCAGGCCATTGTGTTTAAGTGCTTTTCATCAAAACTTCCTCCCCTGCCTCTTCCTCCAAAGTTAGGAGGACAATTTCAGTCCTTGAAAGAGGGAGGAGAAAAAAAAAAAAAGTGACAATGTGATTTCCACCCCCCTCTCCCTCTTTTTCTTTTGGAATACTGGTCTTATGGGAGAAAACAATACCGATCCCTTTTTTTTGTGCATGTATGTGGCTTAATGCCAGCTGGCCCACGTTAGGCTGTCTCTGGGCTGCTCCACCCTTGGCAGCACCACCAGTGGCTGCCCCAGCGTGGACCCCACGGGGTTTTCCTGGGGTGTCTGGGGCACACATCCACGGGGAACCCATTGCCCGCCGTGGGTGTTGGGGTGGCCTCGGCACTGGGAGCTGAGCACCATTCTGTGCACCCCGTGGGAGCGCATTCAGGCCCTTTCTCCTTGCACTGCTCTGAAATGGCTACAGCAAAACACCTTTCCAGTTCCTGGTGAGGTGACGCTCGGGCGCGCAGGGTACAACAGCCCTGTTGTCCCGAAGAGCTGCAGCGTCGCTGTGTTATGGGGCAAGAAAACACCCGTAGGAAAAGCTGGCAGAGGAGCGGTAAATCCGGCAGCACTCACAGACCTGTTGCTCTACAGGCAGTACGGCTCCGGCAGAGGCTGGGACAGGGCGCAGGAGCGGGAGGCACGGTGGTGTCCCACGCTGGAGCTTGGCATCCTCAGTGCCGGGGCCAGCCCTCGTCTCGCTGTCAGGAGATGCAGCTGGTTCCTCCCTCCCCTGGGGCTCTGTGGGCTCCTTCTCAAATGGAACTCAACCGGGGGAAAAACTAACCCCCAGTTCCCCCCCCTCCCCCCCCGAGTTCCCCTCTGCCCCCTGTGGCTTTGCAGAGGCACCAGCATCACCCACGCTCAAGCCCAGGGAACGTCTGTGCGGCTAAAGGGGAGATAGGAGGAGGAAAAAGGTCCTGCGGGTTGTCTGCAGATGTGAAGGACAGGCAGAAGAGCGCTCAACTCGAGCAAGTGATGGTTTGTTTGGTTTTGCCATCTTCGGTACTTCGCCTAACCAGGAACGCGTGGGTTGCTGTGAACGGTGTCAGCTGAAGCGCAGCAGTTCGGCAGCACCGGGCTGGGGAATAGCTTGTTATTTGTAACACGGTAAATAACACAGCGCTGGAGTTTGTACTTGCGTAGCTGTGCTTGTTTTGCAAGGGAAAAGCAAGCTGGTCAGAAAAAAGTCTATAGGTAAACCCCTGTATGTAGATGACATCTGCGTTCAATCCCTGCCATGGCGCTGATGAAACCGCTGCGGGCCCTCCTGCGCTGCAGCCCATGGGCAGAATTGCCTTCTGCCGTAGAGTGAAAGGGGAGAGTGCTTTTCTGGGTGCAAGAAAATGGTTTGGGATGCCTGGAGAAGTTGATGGCTTCTTTCTGCTGTCATGTGCCCGCTCCCACCTTCACTGAGGCCATAGTTTGGCATTTTTCTCATGTTTAGCAGCCACTGTCCTTCTGTTCCTCCCCTTTCCCCCTGTTTGTGTTTGTGATGCCAAGTGGTGACCAAGATTGAGGATGAGGTCCTTATTTAAAAAAAAAAAAAAATCCCTTTTTCTTTTCCTGAGTTATCTTTCAGCTGGTGGATTGGGTTTGGTGTGCAGCAGCACTGGCTTTTAGTGCTCAAAAAGCCCTTCTGCAGATGGTTCTATATGCCTCATGTATCCCCACTTTTGGCCAGCTCACTAGGCATGGCACTGAAAATTTTTGAAGAGAAGAAAAACCATGAATGAAGTGCAACCAAATAATAATTTAAAAAAAGATTCCTAACATTAGCACCTTGGTTTTACAGACTGCAGCGGCGTCGATCGCCGTGTGACTGCCACGCAGCAGCACCAGCATCTCGTGTTAAATAAGAAAACTTCGCACCCCCTGTGACAGCAGTGAGTATCCTCCGAGGGATGTGTGGAAGTTCCTGAAGATAGAAAAGCAGGTGGGAACAGAGAACTAAAGAAACCCTTGGCGGACAGTATCGTGTTTCTTCAGAGCTCGAGATATTTTTGAAGGTGTGTGCCAACTGTCTGCTTTCTGAATTGCTTCTGGGACAGGGAAGGTGTGGGAAGCGGAGCAAATCGCTAGCGGACATGGGCAAAACAGCATTTCTCCTGGAAGAGATGGTAACTGCGGGTGGAGAACCTGCTCTGTTGTGATCCTCAGGAGAGGAGAACTGTGCTACGTAGGTGCCAAAATGCTCGTTGAGAGTGTCTGCTCTCTTCTGCTCCTGGTCTAGCCCTGCTGGCAGTGTCTGCCAAAATAAACCTAGCAGCAGAGGAATTAAATATGCATTAACTGAGCTAAGGTTTATGGATTTGTCGAGGTTTGCCCGGATTCAGCCAGCCAGTTACGTAGGCGATGAGCGCTGGGTGGGCGGGCAGGGGTTTGACTGCGGAGAGAGTCGGTCTTCTCCGTGTCCGAGATGTCCCCTCTCCGCACTACGTGCGTGGAGGGGGCGGGCGGAGATGGGGGACGGCGGAGGTCCCCTGTGGCCCGCCGGCCTCCTGCCCGAGCAAGCTGCGGGGTTAGCGGAGGTGAGGCCGGAGAGGACAGCAGAGATGGGGCGTCCCGGGCGGGCGGGTGCCCCGAAGGACGCTCTGCAGGCCGTCTGTCCTCCGATTCCCGTCCCTTACGCTGGCGTTGGCGCGAAACCTCTCTGCAGCGCGGGGTAACGTGTTCCTCTCGAGCGCAGCTTTGCCCGCTCTTTGGGGCGGGAGGGAGATGCCAGTGACAGAGAGTGACTTTCTGTATTTCCCATTGGGCCTGTTCTTGGCTGCAGGGCTCCACCCTGCTTTTCTCCGTTGCTTCGTCCTCTCGTGACGCTGAGTGTTAGAAATGTCTGTGCTGTCTTTTTCCTTCCTCAAGACGGACAGCCCTGGTGAGCCACCCTGACTCACAGCTCTCCGGAGGTGCTGAGTGTAGCGGTGTGTGAGCTGAAGGAAGCCGTGTTGCAATGCTATCGGGAACCCACCTTAGATTTCGGAGTTTGATTTTAGACATGAAGCACATCACTCATGCTGTTTGAAGCCGTTGGCAAGCCAAGTCCTAGTAAACCCAGTGCAAGCGAGCTAAGCCGATGTGCTGCTGGTGCACCCATAGCCAAAGCGGGTGCTGTTCTGGCGGAGAAGCTGCGATATTGCACCGTCCGAACAGAGGCAGTCTGTCTCTGTGTTAGCAGTGACCAAAGCTGGGTTATTTATCTCGTGTAGATTTGAGGACCACTGTTCAGTTCCTCACTATTTAAAAAAAAACCTTAAAAAATCAATCCTTTAAGGAAGAAAAATATCCTAACAACCCTATTGAAATCTTGCTGTAGCGACAGAAGCGGGAATGCTGAATTCCCAGGAGAAAGTCACCAAGATGTCCCCTGTACAGCTGCGGTGGTGGAAGCTGTAGTACCGCAGACAGGTTTGAGGCATTTTACCAGTATGCAAGACTGTGTTATAGCTGTTTAATGTATGGAGGATTTTTGCTTCTCTGCTTGTCAGTTCAATGCTGCTATAAGCACAAAAATTTTCTCTCCCTCTTGCTACAAAATCTGCTTCTTTGCATATTAAAAAGGGCATCTGGGAAGTAACATGAAAAACGCAGACAAGTACTGCACAGATACAAACAATATGTGACCATAATTACTAGGTTGTCTTCTGCTAAAAATAACATTGCATGTGTACTTAATTCATTGTTAATTTGCACAGACTTTTTTTTTCATTTGTTCCCCTCGCCAAATGCCATTTCTTGGCAGCGGTGGCAGGGGGAAACTGACTTCTCCCTGTTGAAGTAATTGGGCCGCTGTGAGAAGAGTACAGAAGGGGAAAAACCGTGCTCCCTGCGCAAGGGGCGTTTGCATGAGCGGGGAGCGAATTGCTTTGAGTCCCCGTACTTGCAGGGCTGTGGAGTTGAAATTATTAAAAAAAAAAAATTTAAAAAAAAAAGCAGACTTTCTCTGAGCTGTTAATGGATTACTTCTTGATTTTTTTATTTATTTCTCCTCACTGTTAATGGATCACTTCTTAATTTTATTTTTTATTTATTTCTCCTCACTGTTAATGGATCGCTTCTTAATTTTATTTTTTATTTATTTCTCCTCACTGTTAATGGATCGCTTCTTAATTTTTTTAAAAATTAATTTATTTATTTCTTTAATCAGAGGAGCCCACCCAAACAAACCAAAAAAAGGGGGCAGCACCCCTCCCCGGCCCTCCACCCCTGCGCCC
>JAVJGG010000085.1:37220722-37236562 GCA_035590195.1 Aviceda cuculoides
GGGTGCGGGAGATGGTGGCTGTACCTTTGCCGTGAACTTCAGGGTATCCGAGATGTGTGTGGCTGGGGTGGCTCCAGAGCTGGGGAAATTGTGTCTCTGCCCCGACCCTTTTAGCAGCCGCCGTTTCGGGACGTGGGACAAACCTGAGAGTTTCCCAGCACGCCGGCAGCTGGCTGGCACAACCCGTTCTGCCAAGCTGCCGGCTCCATTTCTTGCAATGGAAGCCTTTTCTGCCTGTTGCTGGCTGTTTCAGTACTTGGCACGATGCTCTTTGGAAATCTTCAGCCCCAAAATGCCTCGGGTCTGGCCCGGGCGATGATTCAAGCCAGTGCAGCTCCGTTGACTTTGGGAGCGTTTCGCCTGCGCGGTCAGGGCTGACACGGGCTCTGTACACAGCAGGACAATACCTGTTCCCTGCCCAGATCTACGCGGTCTCCAAATCCCTCCTTTAAGTAAATCTGCACGATGCGGCTGGAGTCATGAGAGTTACGTGGCTCTTTGGGGGACAGACGCTGATAGCTCAGTTGGGTGGACGAAGCTCTGTCAGTCCGATGTTGATCTGAAGACTGTAAGTAATGGGATGTCACGGCGAGGCTGGTGCGTCCGCAGCCGCTGGGACAAATGCTCCGTTTGTGTACGGCGGCGTCTTTCAGAGCTGCCTGTGTTTGCAGCTCGGGGGGTGGGAACTCCGTTTCGAGTGTCTTTAATCGCTCAAGAATTCGTGTTTTCCTTCCCGTGCCGACTCTGGCATTTGATGGCGTGAGCTCATGCCAGAGGCTCGCAGGTAACCAGGGAACTTAATTTCTGACCGCCTCTTCTCATATGCTCCCAGGAGTGGTAGCTCTGTGGCTTGGGTCTCACGGCCAAATCCTGCCCAGCTTTGCCAGAAGTTGGAAGGCTCCGAGTTTAAGCCCCTGGGCCCTGGGCTACCCTTCCTTTTCAGCTCGTCATCGGTCTGCGCTGTATTTACTGTGAATATCCAGAAAGCCCTTTCCTTCGGGGTAAGCGTTTCGGTGGGATTCTGAGTGCTGCGCGAGGATGCTGGGATCCCTGATCCCTGCTCAGGGAATGGGCGCTGAGCACTGGTGTGGGATGCTGGCCGCCAGCCCCCATCGTGCGACTACCCTGCCCTGCGCTCGCCTGCAGCTGAAAGGGGCTCTTTCTCCCATCCTTTTGCTGTGAGATGCCACCAAACCTCTAAAATCAGGGGGGTTTTTTGCAGTGGGTTTCATCCCAGCTTCCTGGGGGAGAGGGTCGAGGTTTCTCAAAACAGGCCGGGGGAAAAAAACCCAAACCAGATCCCTCTGAAAAGACCTATTCAAATTTACAGAGATTCTTGTAGGCTGTGGTTCAGCCGATTAAATGAAAGTTTATTGAGAGGTACATCTGTTTAATTCTTTTTTTCTTTTTTTTTTTTTTGGCCAAGATTTAACTTTCCTACTTGGAGAAGAGCCTAGGGTCTCAGTCTCACGTAAATACCCATTTGCACATTTAATTTTGTCCAAATACATAACGTCCTCCTTTTCAGGATTATTGAAAATTAGTGCTGAGGCTCTGGTCTTACTGGAAAAGACTTAATAAAGTGACTTCTCCTGAGGACCGTGATGCTCCTTTTATTTTGAGAGGCTTGAACTCCTGCCACAAATAATGCTGTTCCTGGCAGGTGTCTCCTGAGCTTTCACAGCTGAGGAAGAGTTTGCTGGGTTGAGAACTGCAGCTTCTTTAAACTGCTGAAGATACTGTTTCACATATATATACACAAAATTATAAGCGTTAGGTAGGTGATCTTTGCTGGTGAAATCATTCTTTCATGAAGCGGGCTGAAATCCCATACCTCACCTAGAAATTTCTACTGCTTTTCTTAATAGTAGCAAAGTGTAAAGGCTTGTGTCAACTTGATGTTTATATCCCCTGTAATTTATGAAGCGCTCTTTGGACTGCAGGTGTGTCTGCAGTGAAGGAAAGATCCTGTGTTTTACAGTGGGTCTGCTCTCCAGCAGTGATTTGAGGAATCTCTTCCTTGATAAACCATGCAAAGAAATGCAGTTGTGTTTCCTCTCTCCGTTAGTTATGAACTGAACTTGGGTTTTTACAGTTATTTCTTCTCTGGTAATTGATTTAAAACAAGTTAGCAAATCTTCAGGGAAAGAAGCGGTCAGGGGAATGCACTTAACTGCCAGTGTTGCCACAAATTTTATTCCCTTGAAATGAAATCAGAAAGAAGGTATCAGTTATTAATGTTCCTACAGGCTTCTAGATTTATCTTCTCTGTCTCTACCTAATGAACACACCAAAGGAGAAACTCCGGCTCTGAAATAACCGGAGCCCCCGAGCTCTTCAGCAAGCCATCACGCTCTGTTATGAGAAGCACCCTCCTGTTGCCTTTGCTGCAAACAGGTCGTTCCTTAATTTCACGTTGGAACAGCTATCTTGAAGCAAATAATTTAAAAAATAATAATAATAAAAAGGTTTGAGTGGGAACGAGCATCGTACAGTGGCCCTAAATCTGTGTATGATAGAGCTGAGGAAGGAAAAAATTTGATTTTCTTCTGGGTGTTGAGTTGCTGGAGTGTCTAAAGTCACTAACCACCTGGTCTTAGCCTGGTTAAGGCTGAGGAGGGAGGAGGGCGAGAGCACGCACTGCCTGCCTTTTCCTCCTCTTCTCTGGCTGACAGCTGATGATGTGTTTTTAACTTGCTCTCACATGCCCTGAGCCCTGGAAACTCTCCTGCGGGGACTGAGAGAGATTTGGTCATGGCCATGTGTCTGACGGAAGGTACAGTTGGGTTCTCTTTTTTTCTTTCCCTTCACAAAACCTTGGCCAACTTTTGTTGTTGTTGTTGTTGTTTTTTGCCAAAAAGGTTTTTTTCGGTCCATATTCAGGTGCAGCTTGCCATGCTTTTTCTGCTCTCTGAGCTGTGGGATGTGCGAATAGCTGGCACGCAGCCTGGCTTCTTTGCAGCTGGCTATGCGGGGCCAGACCTCAGCCCTGCTGAGCTGCAGGATGGAGCTATGTATATACTATATTATAATTTTAATTTTTTTGGTTTTATATATATTAAAAAAATAATTTTTAGCCAGGTACCCCTGCCCTGCCACTCACTTTCATGGACTCCTTCATCTAGCATCTGCTAGATGTACATACCAGCTCCACGCGTGCGGACACCCTGGAAAGCAGAGGGTGGTGGAGGGACTGGGGGGGGCAGGGAAGCTCTGTTTGCCAGCTTTTCTCTACAAAATATTTGCATGCTGCTCCCCCACCTGCTTGGCACAGGGTGTCCAGGGTGGCAGGGGGCAGCTGTGGTCCTTGGAGCAGGGGACGTGCACCCTTACCCTGGCTCCTGGGCCGAGCAAACAGGAGAGAAACGTGGGTTTGCAGATCATAAATTTGATGTACATCTATATGCACGCTCGTGTCTTCAGGATTCAGTTTTCTCTGTTTCTGTGCGGTAATAGCGAGAGGTGTCTAATCGCTGGGGTGGGCATCGCGTGCCATCGCCACTGCCCTGAGCGCTCCGCACATCCCTCCCTCCCTCGTGCCCACGCGCTGCGGTGGCATTTGCTGCTTTCTAGAATCCTTCCAGCAGATAAACGCCCAAACCTGGGGGTTTACGTAATGAAGCGGGAGCGGGGCTCGTCTCTGTCAGACGGCTCGCCTGGGCACCCATCTGCTAGCGCGGGGAGGTGGGGAGAAGCTGTCTGGTGGCTGCTGCTCCCACGCCGGAGAGCCGGGACCCCAAAAGGAGCTGGGACGGTGCCGGGCATCCCTCCGGCATGTCCTGCTGCCTCGCTGCGGGAGGAGAGGGAGCCATGCACCCCAGCAGGGAGGCGAGTTTTGTCTCTGAGAATAAAAACTGGTAATTTAAAGCCAGCTCTGGCTTGCACCAGGCTAAATAGGCACCAGTGAGGGAAAACTTGCTAAAAAGGGGTGAGGGAGAGGGATGGGACAGCTACCAGAAGGACCTGGCGCTGCTCTGGCAGCGAGCGGGGTGTGCTGGGTGACACTGCGGCGTGTGGTCAGGGGTTATTGCCAAGGAGGCGTGCAGGACTTTGATATCAAGATAATCACCTTGAGATAGCAGTCTTATCGGGCGAACGCTGAGAAAGCAGGTCTGAGAGTGGGGCTAAATGGGGATGAACCCGGCAGCGTCTCCTTGGCACGCGTCTGCTGGACCAGTGACAGCTGCGTGTAGCGTTCGCACCTCTACTCTTTGGTTGTTTGTGTTTCTGCAACCATTTTCCCTTAAAACTTCTCTCTTTACACTGCATTCTGGGGATGCAATGCTGACCGTGTTGAGCTCCAGGAAATTAAATTGTGCTTTGTCTCTAGTAGTATTTGACAGCAAAGTAGCCCGTTTGCAGTAGTTATCTTAGCGTAATAATGTTGCCTCTTCCTCCTCAAACACTTTTTTCTGGCAGAGAAGGCATAGATGAAATAAGAAAGGGTCCTCAGCCCTAAGGAACTGACTAACTAGGGAGAAAGGCTGTAACCAAAAGGCGATGCGGATAGTGATGGGGTGAATGTTTTGCAGAAGAGGAAGAGCATCCCTCCGTCATCCACCCTGGGCAAGCTGGGGTGGGGTATGGAAAGCCTCCAAGAGAGGACATGCAGAGCTGAGAGCTGGAGAGGATGGAAAACCTCATCGCCATTTGCAGATTTGCTCAAAAGAAAGAGTCTTTTTTTCCCTGGGTGTGGAGTCCTGTTTAGGCTATACAGACAGCAGCAAATACTCAGAATCTTCACGGCGTTGGGAGTTATTTTTCTGGCTTACACCTCTGTTGGTGGAAGAAGAATTAAACTGTAATTTCCTTGATTGCATTTTTCAGGTCAAGCTGTGAGCGGGCCTGATTCCTAGCTTAGATTTTGATTTCTGCCAGCAGAACGAGCCCTCATGTGCGCATCCATCACGTGAGGGCTTTTTTTGGATCAAATAAGATTAAACCGCTGATAAACGCCTGGTGCTTTCTGGGGCTCCCCGAGGGCCAGCAGCGGGCACGGGGGGATCCCGGTGCTGTTCCCCATCTCTGGGGGCTGTTGGCAGCTCCCTCCCCCGGCCAGGGAAGGTGGTCCCAGCACCGAGGGACCACTGTTCCCCGGGACGAGCGTTCCAGGGCGCAGGGACAAAAGGCAGTATGGGGCAGACAATGTCCCACAGAGCAGTGCTCTGACGGCCTCTGTCCAAGCCGGTGCAAGCGGGTGATTCACAGCCAGTTGGTGTTTCTGGTTGTCTTACCGTGCGGGAGCTTTGCTTTTTGGCTTTTCTCCCATCAGGGTCCTGGTGACGTGCCCTGGGGCTCCTCTGAGCCGCCAGCACTGAAGCATCGCTGAGCCACTCCCCAGAAGCTTTACTCATTTTACCAGCTGGACTTTCGGGAGGATTTTCTTAATCAGAAATCCTCATTTCTTGTTCTTCCCCTGCCTCCCTGGTCTTTATTCCCCCCTCCCAGAACACAGCCCTCTCGTGAACACACACGGCTGGCTGTGTCGCTCTCGGATCAGATGCATCTCGCAGCACAGGCTTCTCTCACCATCAGCTTGGCTGACTCCTGCTTGCAGCCTCCAGAGGTCCCCGGGGTAAAAATAAACCAGCAAGAGTAATTAATCGCACATTTCCAACACTTTCAGTAACCTGGGGTGTTGTGGCCGTGGCAGTACCTCGTAATTGTGCCCCACTACCTGGCTAAAGGCAACCTTGCTGGTTTTAATTTAAAAAATAAAACTTTTTTTTCTCTCTCTCTCTCTCCAAACTTTGTGCCACACAAGAGGTAAAACAAGCAGATATTCTGGGCCTGCATTTTCTCTTTTTGTTCAAGTAAGATGCAGTTACATGATGCAGTTGACTCTTCTGCATGAAGAACACAAATCTGCCCTGTTTGGTGTTTTCTGGGGGTGGTGAGAAGCACCTGTGGGTGCTGGGGTCTCCCAGGAAGCTCAGCTGCCCTCTCTCTGTCACAGCTAAGGGGATGCTGAAACAATTTGGAGAGCAGGCAGTGCACCGTAGTCTTTTTGGAAAGAAATGCTTTGGTCTCTCATTCCTCTTTTTCTAAACGTCTATTTATGTAGTCCCCATGAGATGCTCTGAAGTGTATTTTTCCATGACAGAGGTTTCCTGCAAATGGATTTTTTTTTTTTAAGTGCCCTACCCAGAGTTAAGTCTTACCAAAAAAGAATAGTAGATGACTCACGGTGGCTTTGAAACTTCTGCGGTTAGACCTGATCCCTCTGAGTTTTGGCAGCAATTGTGGCAAACGAGCCATTTTGTTCACAGGGAGGAACAACCGGCAAGATGGGAACTGCTGTCTGAGCCCGTTGAGAGGGTTTTTTTCTCTCCCAAAGCTATTGCTTTTCTTCTGCCAAAGAGCTTTTTTGTACACCTAGAAAACTGTCTGGAGACACCTTTCTGAGCTGCGCTGCTCCAGGACATCAAGGCAGTTGTGGGAAAAATAATAGTTAATTTTTGGCTCATCGTGTGCAGCTGCCCATCTTTGTGCTGAAGTCTGGAGGGTTAAGCTTCTAAGTCGTAACCTTAATGCTCTGATTTCCTCTAGGAACGTGTGGAAAAATACTGTACAGGAGTTTTCGCAAAACGAGAAAGAGCCGCAGAGTGTCTCTGGCTTGTCCAGTCACCCGCATTGCTTGTAAGGTGCTGGAGGTCTGGTTACATGGGTAAGGGAGAGGAATGAAGAGGCAGCTGAGGCTCGATTTGAGTTCAGACAACAGCATCATCTTTCACTGCCTGCCATCAGTGTGCTTCTGTGCTGGCTTGATGGAGGCATTTTTTTTTTTCCCCTCTGGGAAAGGAGAGGGAAAAAAAAAAAAATCTGAAGCACCTATTTTGTTCTAAGGAAGCTGTCAGTATTGTCAGTGTGTGTAAATGAGCTATTTTGCATAAATTTGCAGGTGTTTAGTTGTATTTAAGCAAGAAACATAGGAAAGCTATTCTGTTTCTGCAAGTTCCTTGATAATGAGCAATTTTCTATTGAATTTGCCTGGTTTTGATCTTAGTTCAGCAGGTACTGATCTGAAACCTCAGCCTTTGTTCCAGAGTTACTCGTGAAATCAGAACCAAACTTCTGTAGTTAGTTGCTCATCCTTAATTCTGATAATGAATCAAACACTCCTTGATGTAGAAAAATTAATTTTTCAGTAAATCAAGTTGCCTGTGTCCTGAGTGCTGTTATGATCCTGTGGAGGGTCATATGGAGATCCCATGGAGGGACTCCTTGGGAGAGGCTGATTTGCAAAGGCACCTGAAGCCCTCCATGAAGTCTTGGGGACAACATCACCTTTGTCCTCTGAGCTCGGCTCACAGCTTCTCTTCCAATTACCTGCGGGACTTCCCCAAGCCAACTGTTTGGGTTTTTTTCTTGTAAACGAGAAGTTCTTGAATATTTGTTTTAGCTGGCCAGGGAGAAGGAAGATGCAGTTCTTGGGAAGCCTTAATGTTATCCTAGATCCACAGATGAAGCTGTTCGTGAACTGGTAGGAGATTTCTGGGTGCCAAAGGGAGGCCAAGGGCTGATGTTTGCCCATGTCGGTGCCAGCTGTTGGCCGTGGCTGAGGAGAAGCAGCTGCTTTTGGAAATGCAGAACAGGAGCAGGCATGTGCCTGCCTGTCGTCTCCTCTGGCACGTATTGTTGCTGGCTCTTTGGGCACGATGCCTTATTGTACGATGGAGATGGGGTGCTGGGTGTCCCAGCTCGACGGTGGGAGCTGAGGTCATTCAGAGATGTAGGTTTAGGGGTAGCCTAAAGAATGGAAGTTGGGTGATGATGGAGACGTAGAATTCTTGTGGAGTTTATTAGCCAGAATGCATGAAACGTCTTTAAAAGCATTGCTCAAAAAAGACAAAAAAAATCATTAGGGAGCTTCAGTTTGGAAAGGTGCTACGTCCAGGTTTGCAGGCAGGGGTACTGGAGCGTTTCGGGGCGATGCAGGTGGCTGCACCATGTCATGAGGCTTTGCACCGGTGGCTCCAACCTTTCCCTGCGCTGGGCAGGGACAGCAGGTGACAGGGCTCTTGAGGGGCTGCGGAGTCCCATTTGGGATGGGGAGACAGCAGGGTGCTGGCTGAGGAGCAGAGAGGAGCCACAACATCCCCTTGCTGGGTCGACTGGAGGTTCGCGATGTCCCAAGGATGCCGCCGCTCCTCCTGCTGCCGTCAACCTGACCTTCATCCCGTGCTTTGGGTTTACCGAAGTACATCCCTGACACGCTGCTTGGCAGAGGTTCACGGTCAGCCTGCACGGTGGCAGGGTTGATTCACGCCAGCGGGAACCTTCAGCGTGGGATTGGCACCGTGCAAACGCCTGCACAGACCCGGGGGCTGCCCGGGTGGGTGGATGTGCGGCGGCCGTCGGTACCGCACGTGGGTCCCAGCCACACACCCCGCACTTGGGGGCTTTCTTTAAGAGGGACAAAAGCAGCAGCAGCAAAATTTAGACGGTGGTGGTCACCCTGCAGTGGTTGTCCTTGAAGCTGGTGGTGTCCCAGGGAAGCCGATGAGCCTGTGCCTTGGACCCCCCAGGCAGGGGAGGGAGAGCCGGACTTGGCTGCTGCTCGCGCGGGAATGCTCCGAGTTCTGATCTGTGGTGCTACCTTCCTGCTCTGTCATGGCTTTCTGCTCATGCCAAGTGTTTTTTTTTCCAATGCAAATTATTTGAGGAGTTCCATTAAAACAAATGAACAAAAAAATCAAGGCAATGGAAACGGCATTTTATCAAAGCAATGAACTATTAGTAAAAATACGTGGTCTCAATCTGCTACTCCTTGTTGAGAAATTTCTTATTTCTTTGAGCCAGTCACATAAAGGGTCAACAAAAAGTTAGCGCCTTCATGTGCTTTCACATATGGTTTTTAACAGCAGGACGAGAAAAGAAAAAATCGCGTTCCCACTTAATGGACACTTGGCAGTAAGCAGCAGGTTGCAGCTGGAGCAGGGACGGTGACGTCCTGACACCTACCTGCGCTCTCTGCCTTGGTGTAGAGCAGCGAGCGCCTGTGCAGGGAGCAGGGCTGGGGAGCGATGACATCAGCCACATAGACATCTTATATGTTTAGATCATGAAAATATGTCCTGCGTTTCTATGACATATTCAACTATATGTAAGAGCGGCAGCAATGCTTGCCGTCCCGCGAGCACCGCGGTGGTCCTTGTCAGCTCTGATCGTTGTGGAGATGGTTACTCCAAGAGTCCTCTGCATTATGCTATCACCCTGGCAAGCTCCTGGCTTTTAGGATTTTATATAAAGCTTTCCTAGTCTCTGCCTCGTGCCAAGCTCTGTGTGTCTGTCAGCGCTCTGAAGTGCTGCATCCTTTGACCTTCCTCCTGTTTGTGCTCTTCCAAGCAGGTTATTTTTTCCAGCCCCTCTTTTCCCTCAGCCCGGGACTCCCTTGGCTGCTCCGTGTTGCACCTCTGTCGCAGGGTTTGGGGATGCCAAGCCGATGCCGATATCTGAGGTGGTGTCACCCAGTTCCCTTTGCACATCTGCAGCTACAGTGCTAGCGGGTCTCTGGGGTAGATAACTGGGTGCCGGAGGCTCCGGGCATCCCCTCTCCTGGTTTTCACGGGTGCTACATGCAGTGCTGCTGGGTTTAGGGGTGCACAGCGTGTGCCGTGACCGCATCGGAAGGGGGTGGGGTGGGGTGATGCCGGGGTTGAGCGCAGCTCACCAGAGGACGCGCAGCCCAAGGTGCACAAACACTCTTGTTCATGCCCGAGGAATCCAAAACATGGCGATGAATAAATCTGTGAAGGGCTGGCATTAATCACTGATAAATACCTAATGGTCGGCTTCCCCGGGGAGCGGAGGCTGTGCTCGGGGTGCACTGCCGGGCGGGGGGAGCGGGAGCCCTGTGCCCGTGGGAAGGGGAGCGGGAGCGGCCAGCACATCGGCGTGAGATCAGCAGCCGCTGCTCATCCGTGGATGTTTATGTTTTCCTTTTGCTGTTCCAGAAAGCAAATAAAACGAGTCCTTGGGAAGCGCCTGACGCTTAGGCTGGTGCTGGGTGTGGGGAGGAACGCGGCACGGAGGGGTTTTCTGACTACGGCGGTGGGTTAGTCACCGCGTAATGACAGTGCTGCCCGCCGTGATGACCGGTGCCTTACCTCATGGTTCCCCTTGACTTGCCTGGTTTTTCTGTTGTATTTCCTCTAGCGCGAACGCTGGGGGACAGATGCTGCAGAACCCAGGGCAGGGGCAGAAGGGGCTCTGCCCTGGTACAGAGAGTGCAGCAGGGACTTCCATCGATTTACCTGTTATTTCCAGGCAATCCTAGCCTTAAAGCATCTCGTCCCCTGTTGGAAACTAGCCGTGTGGATTCCCGTGACTTAGCTTTTCCTCCGAGCAGGCTCGTGGCTTGTCAGTAAGCCTCACGTGGAAAGGACTATGGAAATCAGTAAAGCAGGACCAGGGATCTGTGCTGCAGTCGTTAAAGTGGGAAGTGCTAATTAGCTCCTGCTTTTAGAGGTATTACTATTAAATGTAGGAAGTTCGTGAGAATGATTGTTTTGGAAACAGTGTTTTAAAATATTTTGGTTTTATCAGGATTGGGCCAAAGATAAGAAATTTAGGTCAGGAGGATGTCTGAACATGATGTTTGTTGTTGATTTGGATTTGTACTTCAGTTCTTTTCCAGCTCCAGATCTTTCCAGGGTGGGAGCAATCCTTTGGTTCTTATTCAAGGGTTGTTTTGTGTGTTTTAAAAAGTAAGTCCTAATCTTCTTGCGCTGTCCCTGTAGTATGAGCACCCAGAAGGGCAGATTTTCAGGAGACGTCTCCACGTGCAGTGCTGGCTGCTTGCTCATCTGGCTAAATGGCTTCTGTGTACTGAACTTGAGAGGAGGGTTAAGTCATTGCTCAGCATTTTTGAAGCCTGCTGTCTTTTCATTTCATACTCAGGGAGTGTAATATGCTACCCACGAGAGCCCTTGGATTTTGATTAAGTAGCGGGAGAGGGTATACTGAGAAGTAAAATCAGTGTGTGTCTTTTTTGCTAGGTATGGATGTGTGGTTTTCCTGGGCTGGAAAAGCAGGACCCTCTTTGCAGGTGCTGGCAGGGACCCTAAGCCAGGGGGACATTTCCCGGCTGCTCGGTGGAGATCTGACACTTGCCAAGGACTGTGGAAGGAAGGTGTGCCAGGGCATAAATCTGGGGGTGGTGACAAGCCTGGCTTCTTCTGGGGGTTGTAAATAACCCCTCAAAAAGGGCTCTTGTCTGCCAGAAGTATTTCTCCGTGAAGGAGTGCTCCGAAGCTAACTTTAGGTTTAAAATGGGATGAACTAGGAAATACCGAAGTGGAAAAGATTCATCGCCACCAGGCAGGGCAAATAGCTGTGGAGGGCATCGTGCATAGGATTTGCGTGGCATCTTGTCTGGGCTCTCAGTGCCTGTATGGCACCCAGGCTGCTGGCAGCAGCAGGAGGAGAGAGGAAATTCATGGCGCAAGTCATTTGGGTGTTGTTTTGTTTTGTTTGGGTTTTTTTTCTTTTTAGTAAAGTCATCTTATTGCCCTGTTTTAGCCCGAGCTGCCAGGGAGGCTCATGCGGGTCCCGCCACCGGCGCTGCCGGCGGGACAAAAACCAAGGGTGGGAACAGAGGTTGCTTGTCACAGCCCTTGCCAAAAGGTCACTATACTGGGAGAGATGTCATGAGAACTAGAATAAGGGTAATTTTGAGGGATTACAGCATTTCTCGCCATGGGGATGGGAGTTGATGTAAAGCATCAAACCCTGGGAGGCATTAGCAGGGAAATGCCTGTTTTTACTGGATATATTTTCTCTTCCCTCCTCATCTCTTTCCCAAATGAAGGCTTTCTTGGTTTCACAGCTCTGCGTGGTGCTCCTCAGCACCATAATCTCATTAAGGAGCAGCGATTATCTGAGGTTGTTGCAGATCTGCCACAATACATGTAAGAGAATAAACTTAGGCTGACCAAATTTTAGGTAGTCTGTGCTATTACCAACTGCATACATTTTCACATCAGGACTTGAATGTCTTCAGAACACAGGACTGTTCATGAATATTTACTAGAATATGCATTTTCTGCCTTCCGGTTTCCATGCCTTTAAAGCTGTGCTTTTGTTGTCCTACACAACAAGTAGAAAAAGTGTTTCTTTAGCAAAGGCTGGGATTGTCATATGATCCCCTAAGGAATAACTTGGGGTTAAAGCATAACCAAAATGGTAAATAACAAAAATAGATACTGGACTTGAAAAGTTGCAGGGTTGAGCTAGGGGGTTGCAATACATTCACAAGTGCTTAGGGATTAATATAGTTAATTTTGATTTTTGTAGTCATTTTTCCTGTAATTGAAACCTTGATTCTTGGTGCAGTCCTTATTTCCAATGCATGTATTTTACTGGTTCAAGAGGTTTGGGGCCTGAGTGGTGTGGGGACAGCCCGGCGAAGGGAGACAGAGAGCTTAAGTAGTATTTGGAAGAGGAAATAATTAATCTGAAAAGTGGGTGGTGTCAGCAGTGCTGGTGGGGGTTTTAGCATGTTTTTTCCCCCTCTTTCAATTTTTTACCGTATCCCTTTTTTTCCTTGTTTGTTTATTCTTTCCAAAGTTTTCCTTCACCGCTGACTTTTTTTTCGTTGGTTTTTCCTCCTTGCTGCTTTTGCCTGGACAGACTGAGTCAGATAAAGCCGGAGCAGTGCCTTCCCTCTGTTAATATGCGGCAGGTTTGGGTATGTGGGTGCTGGGGGGTCTCTGGGGGCAGTTGGGGTGGCTGTTCCTTCTCCCCTGCCCTGGGAAGGTCAATAAGGGCAGCCTGTCCTTACAGACCTCCAGCCCTGGGGACTCTTCCTCGGACTGTCCCGTGCCTTTGCCATCAGACAGGGTTTTTCTCCCTAGTCTTTGCTTTAAACCTGCAATTCAGAGCAATTATCTCTTGTTCATCCTGCTCACCGCAGTCTTCTACGGGCTTGCAGACTGCTGTCGTGTTTCCTCCAAGTCTCTTCTTTCTCTCAGCCCGAACACTGTGTTCTCATGGGTCAAGTGCTTTAGAGCTGACTCTTCCCATCTTCTGCGCCCTATCTTCCTTTTTGGCTTGCTGGCAATAGCCCCGTTTGTGCATTTTGGCATGGTTCGTGCCTTTGATCGGATTGCCGGTTCTTGACCCACTGAACCCCAGCTCTATTTTTCTCGGGTTTTTTGTTTGATTGTTTCGGTGGGGTTTTTTTTGTTTTTTTGTTTTTTTCTCTTTAACCAACTGCTGCCTAATTGCTATCCTGGCTGGTAACAGCCAAATACTGAAATGTAGCACTTGTTTCTAATAAATTTCATCCTATTATTTCCACCCTCCTTCAGTTTGCCAGTATCATTTGAGTTCTCTCTGTCCTTCGTGTAATTGCAGCCTCCAAAGCTGACATTATCAGCGAGTTTTATAAGCCCACTCTCCAGTCCATCATTAGTGTGAGCAGCGAGTGGCACTGGATAGACAGGGCCTTCTTGATGCAGCCCTTCTATTTTGCCGCTGAATCACGAATAACCACGTTTAGGCATGTGTTTGCACCCAGCCTGTGGCAGATTAACCCGGGCAAATTCCTCAGCTCGCCTATGGGAATGCAGACAGTGTCTGCGTGGAAACTCTGGCCAAGAGGTTAAATAGCTCTTCCTCGGCAGAGCCGTATAAAGCAATTTGCAGAAGCTTTCGGAGGGACGTGGAACATCCTGTCTCTCCAGCTGACCCCCGTGTTGCCCTCCCTGCCTGGGGCTGGGTTTGCCCCGTGCCCTCCGGCTCCAGGGGAGCTCAGCCACTGCCCGGGCTTCGTGGGGCTTCTGGCAGGGCCATAGGAAAGTCACATTTTCCCTCTCGAGCCCATAATCTGGCTCTAATCTCGACGGGGTGAAGCTTGCTGCTGGGACTGACTCAGGTCCGGGTTTGGACTGTGCTTTATCCCATGACTTGTCTGTGCCAGCTGTGAAAAACAGCTTCAGCTTTAAAAAAAAAAAAAAAAAAAATCCTGAGTTATGCAGCCCTGCTGTGGTCCTTAGCAAATAATTGTTGCATACACTGGTTAATTGTTTATCCATTAACCGACTGCGTCAATTAATCTGACAAGAGGAGCCCGGCTGTACCTGGCACAGGGAGGAGGAGGGAGGATGCACATGCTTTCCATCTTGGCTCCTGTCCGCCTGCTCTTCCTCCAGCCCTCTTGATGTGGTATTTGTCTGCTGGTTTCCTTCAAGTGTAACTGCTGGCACGGCACGTACAAAGTGTGTTTGGGCTTGTGTCCTCTTTGACCGTGGAAAACCTCTTCTTTTGCAAAGAGCATTAAGTTTACATGAAGCAGGAGCATCTCTTCAGACTGAAGCCAAAAAAACCCCAAACCGTGCTTTGTTTCTAAATGTGAATACAGACAGAAGAAGTACAAAGCAAGATGGTGCTTTATTTCCAGCTAGAGATGGCCACAAAAGTTCTTTGCGTGGAGTGCTGAGTGGGAAATAAAATAGGATTTTATTGTATGTGTCAATGCAGAGCGGGGAAGGGCTGGGGCAGCTCTGCTCCACCTCCCCCCCCCCCCCCCCATGCCCTTGGGGTTATTTGGGAAAGCCAGGCCGTGTGGCCTTCCTCCTGGGAATGCTATTTAAGTATGCTTGCTTTCTAGGGAGAAAAATCAAACATCCGAAGCCAGTCTATATCTGGCGGAATGACTTCACTGCTAGAAGAAAATAAAAATCTACCTTATGCTCCCTGAGTAATTCAAGTCCCCTGCAGTATGTTGTTAGTAATAGGTAAAGTGTAAAGCTTCTGACAGCGAGAACTGGTTTTCCAGTTTCCAGAGCTGGGGTGACGGAGGCGCAGGGCAGTGCTAATGCTGAATTCCAGCTGCAGGGAGGTTGTGCAAACTGGGTAGAGCAGTGGGTAATGTCAGCGGCTTCGTCGTCCCACGTTTCAGCGTATCTGCACCTGTAAGGATTAATGCAAATTCCTTTTTTGCCCTACCCTGGGCAGAAGGGGAGCGAGGTACCCAGGAGTATACATGTGTGGGTTTGTGTATGAATTATTGAAGTGACATGTGAGCCCAGCGAGACCCCAGTCCGGTCCTAAAGCCACCTTGGCTGTGGTGGCATTCCCAGCCACTGGTGGAAGGTGGCAGAGCCACCAAGACCCTCGGAGCCCTCGCTCCTGAGATGAAGCTGTTGATTCTGCATTTACTTTGGTATAAGAGAAGAGATTGACCCAGTTTTTTTTGACTCATGTCTGTGTGCAAATGGAATTTTATTTTTTTTTTCCGGAAGGCAGCTGATTTTAACATGTTTTGGGGCTTACATGATACCAGCCTTATGTAGTAATAAAATTATGTACTTGTTTCAAGAGAAAACGATAACAAAGAATCTTTCAAAAGCAGCTAAACACATGAGGTATTAAAATGTTAAATTATTTCCAAATTACGGCATATCCAGTTCCTTCTATGGGGCTCACTCAAGAATAATTGCACAGTGTACTTTGCAGAATTTAACATCAGAAATGTCGCACTTTTTTTTTTTTTTTTTTAAATCATTCTTTCACAGAATGTAAGAGCTTCTATGAGTGTAAATGGGCATCCTTGTACTGGCTTCTGTAAAATGTTGCCAGTTTGTCCCGTCCATTTTCAGCATAGCTGTCGAGCTGTGACATTTGTTGCAGAGCAGAACAAAGATCGAAGGGACTTTTTATCACGGAGATGCCCAGGAGCTGTCGCTTGGCTGCGTGCAGGGACCAGCAGCTGGGTCTGCAGCCCCATGGTGAGTTGCAGAGTCTGGAGGAGGAGGAGGAAGAAGCAGCTTGGCAAAAACTCGCAAGCGCTGAAAGCTTGTGCCAATGTTAATGGACGTGCCTCACTTCCCCCCC
>JAVJGG010000085.1:37236657-37267261 GCA_035590195.1 Aviceda cuculoides
TTATTTTCTTTTCTTCTTCCTTCCCTGTTTTTGTCCTGACTCAGACTCCTGGCATGGGTGGATGGGGATAAAGGTGGTGGGGATAAGTGTGCTGTAGTCATCAGTGCCCGACGCTCTCCGGGTACCGCTGCCATCCCACTGCCCACTGTCCCCATCCCGAAGGGGCAGTGGGACGGTCCCCTGCAGCTGCCTGGGCTGTATTAGGGTTTCGAGCTCCCTGGGGGGGCTGTTGGAGGGGGGAAGCACAAGGACGAGCTGCAGCATTCACCCGTGTTGCTCACAGGCTTTCTGTAGGCATCGGGGTGCCCCTGACCCCCGCTCTGCTCACCGTGGCTGTGACTTTTGAGCCTGCTGAAAGGATGGAGCCTTGGGAGAGGAGGAGACACACGGATACCACAGGCATTTGTGTAAGGTGCATAGATATAGAGGAAATCTTAATAGTGCCAGGAGCTTATATCGCTAGTTCAGTCGAAGGAAGAACGCTTAACAAAAATGCCTACTGATTTTCTGAGTGAGCTTTTCCTCCGTGCAGCCTAACCTGGGAAATGCAGTGTCATGTGAATTAAGTCTGGGATTTGGCCAGGCATTAATAAGATTTGTGCTTTTTCTGGTGCATCGTCATTGTTACAGAGCTAGCTGAGATGATCAGGCGAGTTGATGCAGAAACTTCCTTGCTTTCTCTTTGAAATCAATATGTGAAGGTACTTCTAAGCCAAAACCAACCCCTTGCAGGTTTTTGTAGCTGGAAAGTGAAATATTATGTATTATCTGTTTTAAAGTACAACTGGAATGTATGAGTCCTGTGGTCGCTGGCATCGGGGGAAGTTTTCTCTTGTAGCCTGAAGCTACCTGTACTTTTTCTCTGCTCTGGGCAGTGGTTTCCTGTAGCTGCAGGGCTGAGCATTTTGCATCAGGTGTGTAGGATGGGAATAGTTGGGAGGAATGTGGGTAAGGGGCTGGAGGGAAGTCAGGGCCACGTGCTGCCGGGGGTTTCCCTCTGCCCCACTGTGCTAAGGGGTTGCAGAGGGGACGATGACAGTCCTGCTCCTTCCTCTCCTCCCCAGCGCCCCGTGGCTCCGGCGCGCAGGTCCCTGACATGTCACTGAGAGCCGACAGCCATGCAGCTACATTGACGCTGAGGAAGATCGCTGCAGACATGAGCAACATCATCGAGAGCCTGGACACCAGGGAGCTCCACTTTGATGGGGAGGAGGTCGACTCGGAGGTGCTAAATGACCCAAAAGGCACTGGTGAGTTGACACCCGTCTGTTCTCACCCCGTGTCCTGCCTAGTTTTAATAACCGATAATCTGTTGACAGATAGGGTATGATCTCAGTGGTTTTACCAAGCCTAGCCACTGACCCTGGTTTAGGACCAGGAGGCATTACTCTTAACACTTGAGCTCTTCAAGTCCCTTCTGTGAAAGCTTGTCTTTAAGCTCTCTTAAATAAAACCTGGTAAATTTTAGTGGAATTAATGCTGCGGTGTAAATACTCCCATATTGAAGTATTGCCGCTATCTGCTGGCTTTCATACCCTTGTTGATCGTTACGAGGCTGTTGAACTAACGGGGTTTGTGGTCCTTCCAGCGTGCATTCCCTTCTCGGCCATCTATCACACCCATGGGTTCAAAGAGCCGGGCACGCAGACGTACCTCACGGGATGTCCTGTTCGAGTGCGTGTGTTGGAAGTTGAACGCTTTACTTCCACAAAGAAGGTCAGAACTTCCAGAAATTTCATTTGATTTCCATAGAACTGTATAAAAATGCTGTTTGTGGCTAATTTTGCACGTGCTTGTTCATGAGCTGAGGAAGCAGGAATGCCTGAGTCTCAGAAAATGCTTAAGAGAGAAGGTTACCTGTCTGTTTATAAAACCTAACAAAGCAGAACAAGAAATTGTGAGACAGAATGATCCTTAAGTAAAATTGAATGAGGGCTCTTTAGATGAGCAGCTGCAGGAAAATGACTTATTTCAAAGCTGCATCCCTTGTGGTGGTGGTCTTCTCTGCAGGTGCCAAGCCCCAACGTTTACACCATCGAGCTGACCCATGAAGAGTTCACCTGGCAGGTAAAAAGGAAGTTCAAGCACTTCCAGGAGTTGCACAGGGAGCTGCTGAGGTACAAAGCCTTCGTGCGCATCCCTATCCCTACCAGGAGGTGAGTGTGCAGCCCTGTGGATGCAGTGGGCTTTGGGAAGATGTGATCTTCTTTTTTAAAAGCATTTCAGTTTGGCTTCACTGATCCCATTTGCTTTGCTGGAAGGAGGAGAGGGCAGAAGAATTTAGTCTCTACAAATATTTAGCAGCTATAATAAAACCAGTTAATCTCTACATACTTAGCAGCTATAATCTAAGTGGTGCAAGCATCTCTCTGCTGATGCAGAAAGCACATTGGGTCCCAGGTCATCAGCTTTGGAGCTGAATTTGCCTTGAACCTGGGGAAGGGTTATGCTAACGCTAATGGAAATTGTTGGTGCGCTGTGGCTTTTTGCCAGCATGGGCTGGATGTGGGAGGTACGGGGTCCCTGGCATGGGTGGTCAGCGCTGCCCAGGCTGGCCTTGGTGCTGGGGGTGGCTGGAAGTGTAAGGGGGAAGAGAAGAGGCAAGAGCCTCCTGATGTGAAGAAATTTGGGGAGGCAATATTAGGAGAGGTGGAATTTATAAGGGGTTAGGGGCTGGGGGAACATAATGCCCTAAAAATAGGTTTTAGGCTCCCTGTCCTTATAAGGGCAAAAGGGGACCCTCAAAAATCAAACTCTGATATTTCTGTGCTGTATTTTTGTTTGTGAGCCAGTTGCAGCACACTGGCTTCTTAAATGAATCCTCACTTGCTTTTTTTTTTGCTTTTCTGCCCACCCATCTCGGTTTTTAAGAGCTTGGATAGGAAAAATAAAAGCGCTGCAGAAGAAGGGTTATGTATCGAGGCATGTACATGCTCACAGCACTTAGTCTTGACATGGGGGTTTGTTTTTCCTTCCAGTCACACGGTAAGAAGACAATCCATCAAAAGGGGAGAACCGAGGCAGATGCCGAGTCTGCCGCACACTGCGGAGAGCACGGTGCGGGAAGAGCACTTCTCCAGCCGGAGGGTAAGTGCCTGGCTTGGTGTGCGGGGGCTGGAGGGATGCTCTGGCGGGGCTTCTGAGGTGCAGAGATGCCAGGCAGGTTGCTTGCAAAGCCACACACTAACAAGGCCCTTGTTTTATTACCATTAAAGTCTTTTGCTTGACAAACTTGGGCTTTGACAAGTCCGGCTTTAACGCCAAATTCTCCTCCGTGCAAAGAGGAGGATGCTGCTCCCAGGGTTCACATGGGCAAGGTTTTCCTCTGCAGTTGAGGAAAACCACAGTGCCGAGAGTGGCGGTTCCCCTCCTCCCACCTGCTCTGATTTAAAGATAGAAGAGCCAGTTCGCAGAGTCAAGTTGCGTGATGGAGGCAGCCCCGTTGGCCATCAAAATCTCAGAGATTTCAGTTCTGTCCCCCTCTGAAAGAGGAGATGACAGTCAGGCTCTTGATGCTGAAGTGGGTAATTTTAGCTGAGGCACATGTGTTCTGTGTAACTTCATCAGATGTTAACAGATGGGCCCTTCTATGAAGAGGGTGGATGTCTTCCTACCTCTTCATCGCAGCTTTGCTGTTTGTGAAGAAAAAAAAAAAGAGTCTGTAAAAAACCATGTTTGTTCACCCTGTGCTTTATCGTTCTCTTTCTGCTGTTCACTGCTTCCCTGAGCTTTCTGCCGCTGAAGCCTCAAGTCCCAAAAGGTGGTGTCTCATGGCTGTGCAGTGCAGATAACCCTCCTTGCTGTGCACGGCTTTGCTGCTGTGTGGGAAATTTCAGGAGAGAGGTGTTGGTTTAAAAGAGGAAGAAAAATGTTTTCTAGCTCCCTTTCCCCCCACCGCCTTGGTTTCCTTGTGGGAACTCCACTGCTTTCACCATGGGGATGTATATCCCTACTGCCCAGCTGGGTAGCTCAGTGCTGAGAAGGGTGAAGGTCCCGATGGCATTTGTTTCTTCTTGGTTTCTTTTATGTCCTGTAGGACTCTGCCCAGCTTCCCATGCCCAAACAGCTTAATCCCTTCTTTGCCTGGTTACCATGAGGATGGGAAGAGATTCTTTCTCCTGTAATGGTTTCTTCTCCCTTCCCCTCCTGGCTGGGGAGGACAGGCTCTCCAAAGACCGGTGGTCCGACCACTGCCCTTTCTGTGGCTTTGGGACAGGGCAGCATGGTCACCGTGCTCCTCACCTCGTGAACCTGGTATTTAACCAAAACTGGCTCTCTCAGTTGCAGCCGAGGCTATATTTCCCAACAAAGCTAATTCGTGTGGGTCAGAAACAGCAGGGACTGATTTTGTATTTAAAATTGTTCTGAAACTTGGGCTCAGTCAAGAAAGGTGACCTCCAAAGTGACAGTGCCAAGGAACAGGTCTGCTGGTGGAAGGTACAAACACAGATCTGTGAACAGTAAACAACCTGTGATCGAACTCTTTATGCTGCTGAGCTATAATTTTCTGTGAGCACATAATAATGTATTTATTTATTCATTCAAGCTGAAAAGCGTGTCTGATTTCTTGATAGCTTCCTAATGCCAGACAGTTGGCTTGTGGGTTTTTTTCTTGAAAATTCCTGCATCTTACTTAAATTTTCAATATTTTAATTGTAGAAACAGCTGGAAGACTACTTGACAAAGATCCTAAAAATGCCGATGTACAGGAACTACCATGGAACAGTAAGTAGAAATTAGTTTGCTTAAGTGCCTAAAGAATATTCGCTTTACAAGTGTTGAATTCATTGGAAGAAGACATGCAGCTTATATAAGAAACATTTTACAGCTGTTTTGCAAGCATTTTGGCTTAGCTGATTTCTCCAGCATGGATATAGTATGATTAAACCAAAGGAAGAGAGTGAATGTCTCACTCTTGGAGGTCACTGTTATAACACAGTGATAACCTTCACCAGGTAGTCCAGTCCAGAAAGCTGATTATACATGTATGATGTAGTGGGTTTCTGTTTAATTTTGGGGAGCGTTTAGGATGATAAGTTGAAGTTTTAGATACTTAAACAACTGGAGTCCAAACTGTATTTGGAATCGCTTCTTCAGTCTGGGCTTTGTCTGTGGTCCTGGGTGCAAATTGGCCTCAGGTTCCTATTCTGTGCAGTTTCCCTGGACATTGGTGACGCTGAGTTTGTATGAGTGACACCCATTCACCTCTGCAGGGATTTTGTCACTTCCAAAGGGAGGTGATAATTGGCTTATTTCCCCGAGTCGATAGGTTTTTTGAAATGAGGAGAGATGTCAAATCCAACTTCAGGCCTATTTTAAGCAAAAATATTTCCTTTGAAAGCCATCCTCAGAAGTTTCTTCAGTAGTCCTCACCTGTCAACCACAGCTGTAACATCTCCCTGGGATGGTAATTTATTTCCCCTTTTCTTGGCTGCATAATGACTGTGTTTCTCCATCTTTTGTATTATCAGCAAAACCTGATGCATGCATTGAGTAGCTGCAGAGCTTAGTGACATTTCTGAACAAGGGGTGATAACTGGGAACATTTGGTTTTCAAACAAGCCAGAAATGTAGTCTGAACTTAGGGTAGCAGCTGGTTCTTCTCTTTGACTTTTGTCGTTGTTGTTTGGTAGGTATTCTGCTCTTCTGCAGGATTTCAGCTGTGTGGGGATGTTGGGCAGCTCGTAGCTGGCTGTCGTGCCCGCAAGCTGTTTCTTGGCTGTTATTGCAGAGCTCAGCATGTTGAGCACTGTTTGTTACATGGGGCAAAGTGCTAGTGCAGTTTTGGCCATCGTGCTTTGGGTTGCAAGAAATCTTCAGACTCAGGCTGAGGGAGCTGTGTTCCTTGCCGAGTGCTTCTTTTGGGGACAGGCTGTGGAGCTTAAGTCCGATGCAGTCAAGAGCTGTGTTAGTCTGCATGTGGAAAATAGTTATCTTTTGTTCTAAAGGCAAGACTGGGATAACTTGGCGATTTTGATCAGTAGCATATGCAAAGCGGGGAGGAGTTATTTTACAGCGCGGATCCGTCTTGTCACTCTTAGGCATTGCCTTTTTCAAATATTTTGGAGAATTTCTGCTCCTGTAAGGACGTGGGTGATCTTCTGACCGGGCTGTGGTTCAAGGTTGGCTGCCACGATGGGGGCCAGGCGAGGAGACGAGCGGTCCTGCCTTGCCCGGGCAGCTGCGGGGTGCTCCCCTCCTCCTGCGCTGAATCGCCCTTCTGTCCCCAGCCTCCCGAGCCAGATGTCACTTTGCACATAAATTCTCAGTTTATTGTTGGCTGTCTCTGGGTTTAGCCACAGCAAAGCGTTCGGTGAGGACTTTGCTGCTAATGGTGGCAGCGCCGCTGAGTGCAGCCGGTCCTGAAGGCAATGCTGGAAGAAAGCACAGGGAGAAAAATGTTTCCTTTAAAAAAACCACCAAAACAACCCCCACACCATTCTCAGACGAGAGACTAAAGTGAAGATTTCTGGCATTTTGCTTGGAACTGTATTTGTCCTCTTTAGAAAAAAAAAAAAAAGAAGAGGGCTTTGCTCTTCCTGTGGTTGAGAAGTCTTTTGCCTGGACGCTGACAAACACTGCAACTGTCTTCATCTTGGAGCACATTTCGATTCCTGTGTGTTCCTCATCAAATTCGTGTGCTGAGGTGTTTTGTAAAATCCTAAATTCTTTACAAAGTCAGAGATGGAGTTGCAATGGCAAGCTGCGACCTGCCTGATGTGTAACCCTTGGTCCTTGCGAAGAGCCTGCCTGGGTCAATCGCATCACCTCGGACATATCGCTACATCTGACCTGCACAATTTAATTAATTCTTTTTTTTTTTTTTTTTTTTTTTTTAAATTTTATTTTGCATTTGCGGCTAATTATTTGTCAGTGAGAGGATCACCACTTTATACACTGTCTCGAGGACGTGCCATGCACTCGGAGAGTTGAGCCTGCAAGTTGAGCTTGTAGCAGTTTGGCAGACCTGAAGTCACCGGTGGGTTGAGGATCGGGTCCATGGTGACCACGTTACATTGTAGAGGTCGTGTATCCTCTGGCCTTTCTAGGTTACACTCCTGCAGGCTGTGGAAATAGAACCTACTGAAGCATCATCATTTAGAGATGTACCAAGGGTCCCTTGCTTTGACTGGGTAGCTCTGACTGATAAAATTTACAGCCTTCTCACATTTCCCTTAATTTTTCAGCGTTCATTGTAACAGTATTTTGTGTGGAGTTCACAAATAGACTGGTAGATGCATTGTGTTTTGTGATCAGACCCGAGACTTCATAGACTTTCATTTTTGGTTTTTTTTTTTTTCCTTTTGGCTATGTGACTTATGATTAAATCTCATGTCTTCTAGTCTTCCGAAACCTTTTTATAGTACTTCTGGGCTGAAGTGCTTCAAGACAATTACCATTAAAATGAATGTTGTGGGAATCTGAGTGTGTTAATTGTCCACACTTTTTTCTGGGAAATGGAAATTAGGGGAATATAGCCCAAAAACATTAGGAAATGGGGCCCATAGGCTTGATTGTATTCCATATAAAAATTTTATTAATCGGACCTTTGCCTCACTTTTTTTGTATGAGCTGCAATAGCTGAAAGATGCCTAAGCAAAATAAAAAATAAGGTTTGGTTGAACTAGAGTGTGTATGTATGTAACACTTTGCATGAGCTTTATAGTGAGTGTAAAAACCTCATCTTAAGTGGAAGCAGTGCAATGTAAGAACCACTCAGATATGCTGTTTGCCTCTGATATGGCATTTGGATGTGCAGACTATTGCAAAGGTCCCCTTCAGTATTTTTAGTTACTGGACTTGAACTTCAGCACATTTAATATTTTTTTTTGAATTTGAGTTTAGTATAAGCCAATTTTTTTGTGTAAGAAATAGCTGGCATCTTTTGCTGAACAATATTATTATGAAGAGTGGTATAATTTAATTTTTTACTGCTAGCCACAGCTGCTAATCAACTCTTTATGGTTTTTTTTAACCCACTAAATTAAAAACAAGAGTCAAAATGAAAACACAGTGTGGAGCTGCTGCATTTTTTTGTGAAATGCAGATGCTCTATGAAATTTTCACTTACATAAATCATGTGTGCTCGACATTGCAGGCAAAACGGGACAGTTTAAAACTATGGCTTGTGCACCTTGCAGCTGGTTCTCCACCTTTCATAGCTTGTCTTTCTGCAGCTGATCACTCCCATCTGTTTTGTTGGGTTTTTTTTTTTTCTTTTTATTGCTACAACAATGTCATTGAAACTACATTCTCTCAGCCCATATCTCATACTTAAAATATTCTGCTGCGGATCGCTCTGAAACCAGAGTGGGATGCTGGCTCCCCGGGGAGGCAGCTGGGCAGCGCAGGAATTCAGATGTGAAGGAGATGAAAGTGCCTCGCTGCTCTGCGTTCCCCTCTCGTTTTTTCTGTGAATGACGAGCACCTCGGATGAAAGGCACTGTAACCGTAAAAATAGCTAATGCAGCAATAACAATAATAATAAATCATTTGATCAGATATTTTCCACTGTGCTGAGGAATTTTCCTTCTAACTGGTGGAATTTATTTTTGGTTTTTTTTACAAACCAATCCTCCTAATTGGTGCTGCTTGAGCAACGCGTTGGATGGGCTCCTGTCAACCGTTGCTGCCATTTCAAAGACTCCTTGGCTGAAGAGCAGATTGCTGTGCTGCCAGTCAACCTTTCTTTCATTTTTATGTAGCAATAGTTCTATTTCTGCAAGTAATTTTTACTCCTGGTTTTTCTCTTTGCTTCTTTGAGGACAACTATTTCTCTGCATGCAGTGCTTCTCAAACTGCTGCCAGCTTTCTGGTTGCAGCCAACGTTTTCAAAGGGTTTTGACATTTGTGCGAGTTTTGGTTTGTTTTTTTTTTCTGTGTACCCACTGTGAGAGAGATGTCTGGGTTTCTGATTCATCTGATGGGGAATGCCAGCCATTTTCTGAAGAAATTAAAATGGGATCCAGGGCAAAGAACCGGCCTGAGACTTCGCTTGGGACCTCTGATAAGAGCTTGTAGGACATGCTGGGTTTTCAGATACTCCCCATCCTACTCCAAGTGTCACCGCAAAAACAGCTGGAATGTTTGTAGGTCACACCTGGTGCTTTTCCAGAATGCGTGGTGAGAGCAGCGATAGCAAAATTGTTCGTAAAAGCATGGAACAGCTCGGTCTAGCCACTTTTTGAAAACAGGCTGAAATCACCCCAAAATGAGGGCATTAATTTGCCTCTACTGAATAGAGGTTACTTTATGCCCTTGAGCTACTGGGAGGAGAACAACAGATCCTTTGTGCTTTTCTGTGACCTTACTGGTGTGAGAAGTTTGGGAAGGAGCAGCAGAGCGTGAGGAGGAGGAAGGATCTTCTATCCTACTGCCCCTTCTGTGGGGCAAAAATGGAGGTGCTGGGAAGGGAGCCTGAGCAGGCCTCACCGTAACTGCAGCATAGACCTTTGCCCCAAATTTACTGATATTCTTTGTTACGTTAGTGTTTGACAATATCTCCCGAGGCTTATGGGTCCGCCTGTGTAATTCCTGTGCAAAATGGGATTTTTGCCACTGAGGACCCTGAGGGTGGCTTGCCAAAGAGGAGGTGACAGCGGCCATCTTGGAGGAGAGCTGTTCCTTGGGTGCTGGCGCCTGAGCTGCTGTGGGACATAGGTGGGCATGGCCTGAAGCTGGCCCCGAGGCTGTCTCACCTCCCAGCCGTGGTCGGCAGCGTGGGTTCAGTCCTGGACTTTGGTCCCGGCAGGCTTCATTGCCAAAACCGGTGGTTAGAGGGTTCCCTCTGGCTTGCTGCCTGACCAAAGGGGAGAGCAACTCCTGCCCTCAGCCTGCCCTGAGCACCTTCCTGCGCTTGGACGGTTTTATGCAATAATAAATTAAAAGTGCCTGGGTGCAGACAAGCCTCTGCCGTGCAGGGCTGCTCCTGCCCAAGGCCTGTCCTGCCCGGGATGCCCGGGGCAGGTATTTCTCCCTGCTAATGGGGCCCAGGGCTAATAACCAGCAGACTGTCCGGAATGTCCTGCTGTGCCAAGAAAAGCCTGCTTGGTTGAAATCGCCTGGCGTCCTATTTTTAGAGGTGAACGTAATCATGCTGTGCTTTCTCGATGGCTTTGCTTGTCATTAACATGCCTCTGGTGAAGCAGGAGGAGCTGGGAGGAGGCAGGTTGCTCAAATTTGAGATTTGCTGGTAAACCCGATAGGACAGCACGTGGGTTCCCCAGGCTGTGCCTGCTGTGGAGCTCTGTGCAGACCAGCAGAAGTCATGGCGAGTGTGTTTGAACTTGCTTTCCTCCTGCCCCGCTGTGGCTTTCCTGAGGGTTTTTGGCTCCCAGGACCAGACAGAACAGTGGTGCATGTCTACGGCGCTGAGTGGGAGTGACCTGCTGCGATGGTCTGGGAGGGTGCTCGTGGGTTGAGGGGCTGGACCCCCACGTGGTGTGTGTCCGTGGGGTAGCGGACTCCAAGGGAACAGGGTGGTCCCAGCCCTGGGGGTGTGTGCTCATTCCCTTTCCAGCCTTTCCAGGAGGGTCACTAGAGCAGGGAGAGGATTCAGGCAGGCAGCCAAGTTCACACAGACCCCCAAAGAGAGTCAAGCTTGAGTCCTCGTTTCGGCCAGTGATCCAGGAGGGAGGATACCGGTGGGACCCTGTGATACACTTGGTCTTGATTGTCCGGGTTGCCTGAAATGTGTTCTCTAAAGCACGTTTAAAATAAACAAACAAAAAACCAAACCAAACTACTTTTCTTGGTCTTCTCGAAGATGCTTAAGTGAATGTGGGTAACTCCTGCTCAGAATCTTCTGTAGGTTTTGTCTTTATGACAAGTCACTTGGATGAAGCAAAGTGTTTTGTGGATTTCAGAGTATGAGAGATGGGGGAATCTTTTTCTCTTTCCCCAGATGGAGTTCATTGGAGTAAGCCAGCTGTCATTCATCCACGACCTGGGACCAAAGGGCATGTGAGTTAATCTGTGTCTTTGTGAATTACGATTCACCAAGAGCACAGCTTTATAAATAAATATGGTTCAAATGAATAGCTTTCCTTTCTCGGCAGTAACTGACTGGGGAATATTTTACCATCCGGATAGGAAAAATTATTAATGTTCAGACAGAAATGCTACAACTTTGGGGAATAATTTTGTGAGCGGGCTGCTTTGCGAGATGCGGGCTGCAGCTCACGGGCTGGCTTGCAGAGTTTCTCCCCTTCCCTCCCTGCAACCTGCAGACCCACTTGTTCTTCTGCTTGTGCTGTAAAACAGGGCTCTGCATTTCTTAAATATGCATGATTTCCTTCTGGGGTGTTGTTTTTGCCCTTCTTCCAGCTTTCAGGGCATGGTGCAGAGGCCGCTCGGGCACGGCTGGAGGCGGCAGGAGCCATCCCTGGGCACGGGGGATGGGGGGTTCAGCAAGCATCCCCCACCTGAGAGCCCTCCTGCACCCCCAGGTGAGCCATGCCACCCATCCTGACCGTGCTTCTGTCCTTGCAGAGAAGGGTTCATCATGAAGCGCTCCGGAGGCCACCGCATACCTGGCCTGAACTGCTGCGGCCAAGGAAGGATGTGCTACCGATGGTCCAAAAGGTACTGCTGGGGCGGGCGAAGGGGGCGATGCTATGTGCTCCTCAGGCACGCGTACAAAAATCCTAATTTATCTTTTTCTCCCCAAAAGTCTGTGAGGGAGAGTCTTGCTTTTTTACAGAAGTCATGGATTTTTCAGGTCAAAACAGCCCGTAGGCTATTCCCCCCCTCACCCTCCTGTGTGGAGGAGGGTGGGTTTTTTTCTTCTGCTTTGGAGTTCATAGAAGGGACATGTTGCTGCAGAGGAAAATTGGGATTTCCTACAGCCCGGAGCTGGCAGAAATGGCAATAATCGCCTGGTCCGTGCCCAGCTTTCCCTGCTCCGGGAGCACCCAGAGGCTCCGTGCCTTTGGGAGGGGGACACGGTTGGTGATACTGCCCCAGCCAGATTTCAGCCTGGTTTTCTGAGTTTCCCTTCCTCAATTTACAAAAAGAAAGTCAACTAACTGAAACACTGTCTGGATTGCTTTGCAGCTGGATTAAGTCAGACGTGACCTGCAGCAGTAAGGAGCTCTGTTTGGTGCAATTAACCTTGGAATTAAATACATCGCCCCTTCCTTATTACTGCACGTGCTTAAATGTCAGTGTTTTCATGGGAGTTTTCACAACCCACCCTGTTCCCGTGTCCCTTCCTGCTGCAGACAGATGTAACTTACTGTCCTCATCCCTTTACCTTCTGTGTTAGATCTCGGTGTTTCCTGGGGCTGCAGTGCAGTGAGGCGTGTGCTATGGAGGAATATGTGTGTTACCAGCTAGCATCCAAAAAACGCAAGGGGTATTTCCTGGAGCTTGCCCTTCCCAGGCAAATATTTCCTTTTGAAAAGGCAAATAGCACATATCTGCCTTAGAGCAACAATTTCTTGGTCTGTAAGAGCTTCCCCAAGCATTATCCACCTTTGGATTTTAGCATCGCCGATGGGCTGTCGTTAGTTTTATCTTAAAAAATTCTGTTTTCCAACAAAACCTTTCTGCATTCTTGTGAAGAAAAGGTCCTATTTCTTCATAGTCTTTTTAACATTTCTTAATGTAATTTCACAGAGATCTCTATAATGAGTGCACAAGGAGATGAAGATGTGACCTTCTTTCAGGTCAAATCATTAAATTGTCTCCAATTCTTTTTTCTTTTTTATGGAAAAAAAAATGCTTTTTCCTCTTGATAGCCCTCTGTTAACTCTTCCCTATGTTATGCAGAGCTCAGGCTTTAGTGGGGACAGTAGCACATTCAGCTCTGATGGATCTTGATTTTCCTTTAGAGCGTAAAAAGGAGATGGGAGAAGTGTTTGAGTGGGATTGTGTGCAGGGTAACACAAGAGGGGCACCAAATTCCCACCATAGCCTGCCAGGACTGACAGCGTATGCATCAAGAAATAAGCAAATAACAGTAACATTTCCCAGAGAGGGTTATTTAAGTGAAGGATTTTAGGACATGTCAAACTGGGGGCAGAGCTCCCCCCCCCCACTGAGCATGGGGCAGACCACACCCAGCCTTTTCCCACAACAGCTTTGCTGCAAGTGTTGGGTTTTCTATACCCCAAATTCAGTTTGCTTATTATAGTAGGTTGGGTGTTTTATGGCCATGAGGGCTGTGGAAAGGGACGCGGAGGATGACAGCGGGGTGATGCTGTGAGCGGGCACGGGCAGGACCTCTTGGGCATGCAGAGTTGCCTAGGAAAAACAGAATGGGGGACGCATGGAAATGTACCCCGTGGGATGTTTGGGAGTGAAATTATGGGCCAAATAGGGAGGGAAGGTGTTTTGGCACCAAATGAGAGGTGATGCTGTGATAACTCTTTCAGGGCCCTGAAAGAAAAGAAAAAATTATGGGATCTGGAAGTAGATGAGGAGCTGAGGCTGTTACTAAAGATACAAGAACAAACAGATTTTTGCGGTATTTTCTGTTGCTTTGTGTGTTTCTCAGTGCGTGGAAGAATGCGGCGAAGGTCTGGTGGTGGAGACCTGTGTGGGACAGAGGGGGCTGGTTACCCCAGCTACGCCGCAGCGGGAGAAAAAATTAGAAATGCCATTCACTCTAAAAAAATGTATTTTTTCCCAGAGTTGCCTTCAGGCTATGGTATTTATGTAAAACCTGCCGGTCATCTCTCCTCGTGTGTTTCTAACAGGGTGCCTGTTGCTTGGCAATAAAAGCTTTCCAAAATGCCTCGTTCATATATTTTGATGGGAGTGAAAGTGATCCTAACATCATAATTAACGTTAGAAATGTCAAGTAACTCCCATATAGCATACAAGCTGAATAAAAACCTGGGGTGGAGGAATCCTTGTTGCACCTTGCCCGGTGCTGGGGCACCTGGCTGGGAGGTTTGTGGGCAGGGAGGTTCTCATTGGTTTTGTTAGACAAGGAAACCTATTTCCAAAGAATTCTGTAAAAAGGAGTCGTGCAAATAACTCTTAAAAGTGTTATACTGAATTCAAACTCATTACCCAAGTTCATAAAGTGGGCACTTTTCTGTTCAAGAAAACCATACCCTGGACTAGCCCCTGAAAAGAAATTTTACCATTTAGTTGAATGCTTTCCTTTCCCTGATAAATGATTTGAACTTGTTTTGAAGGAAACACTTTTCCATTTTATTAGCTTTTTTGATGACACATGTTTTGAAGACTGGCACAGCTGAAACAGGAGTTACCTGCTTGCTGTGCCCGTACAGGTGGCTGGTGGTGAAGGACTCTTTCCTGCTGTACATGAAACCAGACTCGGGGGCCATTGGCTTTGTCCTGCTGGTAGATAAGGAATTCAACATTAAGATAGGCCAGAAAGAAACAGAAACTAAATACGGGTTGCAGATCGACAATCTCTCCAGGTAAGAAATACAGACTTTTATTTCGACCCTTTTTAGTTGGCCTTTGCTTTTTTAAGGACGAATCGATGCTCCTCTCCAGGAGGGGTTAACAAGGTGCGCTGGGCTGACGTGGGGCAGCTCAGCCTCCCGCAAGGCTCAGCGCCGGGTGGCTGCTGGTGTGTTTATACCTGCTGGGGATTTGGCCTGTAATGCTGATCATTTCCGATGTCTTAATGAGGCATTTGGAGCCTCAGCTGCTGTTTGTCCATCCTTGCAGTTATTGCTCGGGCCTCGGGGCACAGTGCACGTAGAGTCGCACAGTCTGTTTTTGCAGCAATTGCTTACAGTAGTTTTCTAGGTGCTTTGTTCCGTTATGCTGCAAGCAGAGACGTGTCCTACATCCCAACCAGCATATTACCCAAAAGACATGCTAGTTGGGATTAAATAACTCTAAAGAGATATTTAATATTTTTATGGTAGCGTACAGTATAAGTCCATCTTTTAAAAAA
This sequence comes from Aviceda cuculoides, assembly GCA_035590195.1. Lineage (NCBI taxonomy): Eukaryota > Metazoa > Chordata > Aves > Accipitriformes > Accipitridae > Aviceda > Aviceda cuculoides. The sequence continues at coordinate 37,251,542 of JAVJGG010000085.1, forward strand.
ATACAGCATTAGCTAGGTCCAACTCCCCTCCGAGTTAAGGTGATGCTATTAATTTAAATCTGGGTGGTTTTTTGTTTTTTTTTTTTTTTAATGCTTGGCAGTGCAACACTGTGTTAGTCAGTGCGGCTCAGAGCTGATGCATTCATTTGCAAACAAAACAGCAAAGCACCATGCTTACTTTTTGCTTAAATAAAATGACTGACACAGGTGCATTTATCAATGCGTATAGACAGCGAGGAGCAGCCCAATTAAATGTACATGCCTTCGGCATCCTGCCCCACGCGCTGTCTGTTTTACAGGTCGCTGATTTTGAAGTGCAACAGCTACAGGCATGCCCAGTGGTGGAGGCAGGGCATAGACGAGTTCATTCGGAAACACGGCAAGGACTTCCTCACGGAGCACCGCTTCAGGTCTTACGCAGCCGTGCAGGAGAACACGCTGGCCAAGTGGTGAGGATGGCGTCGAGGCTGCGACCGACTCGTGGTGCCTTGGGTGCTGTGACCCGCAGCAGCGACGGCACGCTGCCGCCCGCGTTAGCCGGCTCTGATGGATAGAGCTGGAGGCATTCGGTAGCTGTAGGGGCTGACGGTGATTAGAGAAGTTGCAAAAAATGAGGCTTTCTTCACCAGGAAAGGAATAGCAGTACTGGTGAGAGGAGTGCTTTGATCCTGTTAGGGCTTTGCATCGCAACTAATAGCGTTTTGAAACATCAAGTTTCTCTGAATTTGAACACGTTGGGTATTTGTTATTGTAAGGTTAAAAATGGTATCTTGATGCGCATGTAATTGGCAGGATCCTTATAAGTTAAAACCAGAACTGCTCTTTCATTAAGATATTCCTGGCATCAATTTTATCCCAGTTTCTGATTCTGGAAATGGTGTTCCCTTAGGATTTAGGTCTTTGGGCTCTGGCTTGTAAACTCATGGTAATGTAGGTACTATTGAAAACATTTGCCTATTTGGCTACTCCCTTCTCTGTAGCTCCCTCCCAAAGCAGCTGTGCTGCAGTCTGTCCTGCCCATGCTCCCTTGTAACCGATAATCTGGTCATGTCCTTCATGTTCTGAAATGCAAGTTATGTCCTGCTCATTACATTTGCAAGGCTGATTCTCATCCCATAGCGCAGCATTGCCCTTCCAGGCACCACGGATGTGTTCAGGTGCAAATGTCACTCATTGAGTTGAAGAGCAGCATCAGATTCAGGCCTTGGAGATTGGCTTTACAGTGAAACAGAATCAGCAAATGCAAATTCCAGTATAGTCTGAGGGTGCCTGGGCTTTATGCACACAGCAGTCCCACAAGAAATCCTCCTGTCTGTAGCATAACCTAATTGCACTAAGCCATTCCCAGAAGCACCTCAAAAAATTGATTCTAGCTGGAAGCAAACCCTAACAGTGCTCTCACTGCAGCTTCTGCCTTGCAGCAACTGCTGCCCAAATAGTTTCTGTAAATCAAAGCAAACACCACTCCGCCATCCTTTCCTGAGAGCCAAACCTAGCTCACTTGTCGGGCAAAACCCAAGAATATTGTGTGCAGTTGGCAGAAGTACCAAGTGGCACTTAATAATCTCTTATTGTGCTGTTTCATTAAGCTGCTAATAGCAGCGTGAAATTCTCCCTGCGTGTTGTCCCAATTCTTGAAATTCTTTTGAGAAGAGAATGTAAATGTCATTAACACAGAACCCCGTTGGTCTTCAGCTGTGGACTTTGTTTAATGAAGGGAAGGAAACCTAAATCTATGCGCTGTGTTTACTTTTACAGGTATGTAAATGCTAAATGGTACTTTGAAGATGTCGCAAATGCTATGGAAGCTGCTAAGGAAGAAATTTTCATCACAGATTGGTGGTTCGTACTTACGTATTTGGATGTTGACCAGCTCTCTCTCTCGGGACGTTCCCGACAATGCGGCACTGTTCGGAGGCCCTACAGTATGGCAGCTAGCCGTGCGGCCAGATGGTTTGGCAGCACACCCAAACATCTCCTTGTGTTGTATTCAAAGGCCTTTTCAGGAGGGTTGGCAGCAAAAGCGCATGCTTGAAATCAACAGCCTGGTTGTCTCCTTCCAAGGAAAGGCCTGCGATTGCATGAAGGCACCACCTGAATTGCAAGTGTAATGGCTTGAAGTGTTCATCAGGAGTGTGTAAATGGCTGCAGACCCGAGGGGCACCAATGTCTTTCAGTGTGTAAGGGAACATGGACGCTCAACCACCTCTGACAGTGCTCTTCCCATGGGATCCTGCATGGGATCCTCCTCACTGTCTTGGGAAGCCTCATGCCATCAATGAGAGCATCTTGGCAGGGGGCGGGGGGGTGATTGTGCTCTACTCTTAAATGGGCCAGACAACGGAGGGGAAGTTTTGTCACCCCTTCCGAGCTGCCTGGCTGCCGAGCTGGCTCTGCTCGCTTCTTTACTAGTAATTCAGTATGTTTATGCAGTGCTCTGGTTCCTGTTTGTGGCAGAAGTGTGCTCTTGTAGACTTGGGGCAGAGTTACTTGGCTGGATGCCGGTTGCGGCTGCCTGCATCTTGCCTTTGCGGAGGTTCATCTGCTGAACCAGCCTGGACCTTGGGGAGGGAATGGTAGGGCAGGCTCCCAAGCCAGAGCTTAGGTGTCCTCTTTACTGTTGGGCACATCTCTGTGCTCTTCTTTCTCCACCTGTTAAAATGAACCTACTAATCCACTGCCTGTAGGAACTGGGAGGATTAGTTCTTAGGTGGTAATTATTATGAGAAAACTAAATAGGGTGTTGGCATTTCCTGAGGTAAATCTGTTTCCTAACAGGACCACAGATAATGAACGTGGTTTAGTGGGCATGTTTGATGGTTGGACTTGATGATCTTGAAGGTCTTTTCCAACCCAAATGATTCTATAAACCAAATGCTCCTGGATCCCCATGTGCGACATCAGGTAGCTATGCAAGAGCACCGCATTTCAGACCTGCTGCCTCTTACTTGATGTTTTACTCAGGCAGTTGTTAATGTATCTTGGAATTCCAAAACTTACCTGAAACTTGGAGTTTAAGATAGAAATGCTGTTGCCAGAAGCATTTTTTTAGGATGTAGCAATGTGCTTTATCGAAGCACAAGTTCCCATGTTCGGTACAAAAGTAAAGGAAGGAAATTCTGTCACCTTGCTTTGCAGGAGTTAGATGAGATTGTTTAATTATTCCTTGTCATCCTTAAAGCTATGAATCAATAAAATGTCCTGTTGAGAGACCATATTGTGTTGTATTTAGGCAGCAAGGAAAATTCAGCACAAGTCTATGCTACTCGGATAGCCTAAATACCAGGAGAACTGAAATCCCACTCTGATTTATTTTTTTATGTCTACAAATTTCTTTCAAATCTACATTGGGGTTTTCTTTTGTTGCATCTTTCTTTCATAGATAGAGACCAAGTTTTCCCATTTATACATGACTGTTAAGCTTGGTCTCATGGGCTGTTGAATATGAAGATGAATGTGCTGGACATGTCCCCTGCCCTCTTTAATAATGTTCCGTTATTAAAAAACAAAGAGCGTGGTGTTGGAGAATGCATCACTCTGGGACATGAGTCTTCACATCCACTTTATACAAACTTTGATTTCTTTGCTTCCCAAGTTGATTATTTAGGCCAATGCTTTGTTTGCAGACTACATATGGCTGTGTTTTTTCCACTCTTTTATTTTCTTAGGCTGAGCCCAGAAATCTTCATGAAACGACCCGTTGTGGAAGGCAATCGCTGGCGGCTGGACTGCATCCTCAAGCGGAAAGCAGTAAGTGAGCTCCAGCTGCAACCTTCACCCTGCCGAAAACCCCCTGCACCCACCCAGTTGCAGGGTCATACTGGGACTGGAGCATTTGCACCGTTTATTTTGTTAGGGATGAGAGGTAAAGCAGGCCAAGCCTCACTTCAGACGGCCTCGGAAAACAATGTGCTTTGATTCGCTTCCCCTGGTTTGGGTTTGAAAGAGCTCAGAGGCAGAAGGGTACATCCTCTGCTTGCCCCTTCGAGTCCTTGGGTTTGGGTCACTTCAGCCTTGTGTTACGACTGCCCCAGCTCCTGGTGGGGTCAAAGAGCTGTTGCTGACCAGTGCTCTCCTTGTGGCATATGTAATTTAGAGGTACAGGAAAGACTAAGCACTTTGTGGTGGCTCTTGGTAGGTGGTTTGTGCACGACTCTGTCGTGCAGATCCTGCCTGTCATTGCCATGCATTCTGTGTCTGTGCTGCAGCTTGCGGAGCTGAAACTGTGAAAGATATCGCCAGTCTGCCAAGAAAACCAGGATGTCATTAGCAAAAAGTCACTTGGCGTCCAGAGGTTCACGTTATCTCACGACAGCCTTCTCATTGGGTTTTCCATACTTGATACATCACATAGGTCCTTGCTACAACTAAACACCAAAGAACTGATTGTTGCTGTTCACCCATCATTCCTTGCTGTAGTGAAGAAGTGCCTGTTGACATTAAGCATCATCCCAGTGTCTCCCAGCCCCATTACCCCTGTGGGAGCCCCTTTTGCCTTCATCCTGCCTGGGCCATGCTGCCCAAAGCTCTTCATGCCATAGCTCTTTCACAGCTGCTACTATTGGTAATAGTAAATTTTAGTGGAGCATATAAGAAAGGCCAAAGCCTGAAAAGTTTTTGTGTTTTCTTATTTTTATTTCCAATGATAACTTATATGGTTAGAAAAGGCTTTATTTTGATGGTAGCTGGCTCTCACCACTTGTACGTCTCCTGGTTTTCTTTGTTCCTACCCACGCCTTTTTGTATTCTGCTGGCTCTTGTGGCCACTAAGATGAGGCAGATCAGCTGTGTCCTCCCTGGCTGTCCCTTCTCAAGTAGAGACTCTGGTCATGAGGGTCCTGGTGCATTGCTGTGGAGAAGGGATGTGGGGAAAGGGCTTCAGCAGAGCGTAGGGAAAAAAAAAAGTGTACAAGCACAAGCAGCATCACATTCCCCAGAGCTGGATTGTGGTGTTCAGCTTGTTTACAGGGGGGTGATAAACATGACTCAGAGGCTTGGACTCCTATTTGCATCGCCATGTTATCCGAGTTGTTAAATGCTTGTGTTCAGTAAGCAAATGCTTGTATAAACTTGATAAGGCTTTTTTCCCTCTGTTTTAATTTCTCCTACTCTGCTGTTCCTCCTGAACAGAAAAGCTCAGACCTGCTATTGACCTGGTGCCTTTCCTGGCACCTCCCAGTCAGGATTTTCATGCAAAGCTCTGTCGTGTTGCATGCTCTCCGTTCTCGTGCAGCACTTTGAGATACGAGCAAGCAACTGCAACTATTAGCTCTGTTTCTCTCTTCTTTAAGCGTTTTCATCTCAGACAACAGTTTATTTTGTTGCTGGTTGTACTCTGCTTTCCAATAACATGCCTGGCTCCAGACTATAGAGAACGTGTTTCATGGAGCCAAGCGAGGCAGACAGAGAAGCTGAGTGTGAGCTGTTTATGAGCATGGGTTGTACTTCGGTTGTTCTCCCAACCTGTGATAGCACCAGTGCTAGAAATGGTAGCTTGTCCCATGTGAGCAGTGAGTCAGGAAGGGAAGCACGGCCGGGGAAGTCTCTTGAACTCTTGGTGTGGTAGAAGGGCAGGAGTCCAGGTGGACATGCTGAAATAGTCTTTGACTCCTTGCCCTTCCAAACCAGTTGTCACAGTCCTCACCCCTCTGCATGCCTAGAAAAAAAAAATATATATTTTTTTGTGCCTGACTGTTGTTGATTTGGAAGTAGTTTTATTTTCTGGCAAATGGAAAACGTGGCCACAGGGCATGCTTACTGGATGGAAGAATTTGGCTTTGTCATGTTGACATGGATTTTCCTATGGCTATAAATACCTTGTAAGAGTGAGGAGTGTTTTAAGGTTAGTTCCTGGAAATACTTGCCTGCTCTTTCACTTGTGGCATTTCTTTGGCGTGACAGGGCTGTCAGCAAGCCGGTGTCTAGATACAGGGGTAAGGCTGTCCTTTATGTGTGTACAGTGCTGCCTTGGACTTATCTGGGTGCAGTGGAGAGCAGAATATCATCCATAATTTGGGGACTGCCTAAGCTCTCAGTAGCGGCATTATGGGAATAAGAACTTAAAAAGCTGTGGAAAGTTTAGGTCCCAAGTTTAAGCCTGAAACTCCACTGCAGGAATTTAAGCCATTCTGATTTATGGCAACTGAAGGTGTCCCTGTGCATGACCAGCATCTGCCGAGGTTTGGGAAGTAGTTGGCAGTTTTGAAAGTGCTTTAACAAGTGTCCTTAGAAACCCTCCTGTGGATACCACTCTGGTCACAAAAAGCACCATCCCTTGAGCACTGCTCATTGTATTCCAGGAGCTTGTTTAGCTCTATCAGCAGAAAGAACTTCTTTGCTGGTGTTGAGTTGGTCACATCCCCTTGAGGAGAGGTATGTCCATATGACCACACTGGTATCGTTGTCCTGCAGAGGCTTTTAACTGTAGGCAAACCTCAGGGCAACACGAAGCAGCGGAAAACTGAACTTCAGTGGATGCGTGCAACGCGATTATATGTGGAGTGAATCACGTTTGCAAAATCTTGCCTCAAAGGATGTTTTAAAAGGGCTACTGTAAGAATAACCTCTTGATGGGCTTTGGCGTAGCTCAGCTCTTCACACGTGAATCCAGGTACTGAGCCTTCCTCTGGAAGCTGAAGAGCTTTCCTGAGCAGTGCGGGTCCTTGCACGCTGTGAGGATATGTGGTGGAACTGGAAGAGCGCAGTCAAGAACAAGTAACCTCAGCCTGCATTTCTGTCTGCAGGCACAACGTGCTTACTGCCTACTAGCTTTTCCTCGCTTCGGAAATGGACCGTATCCATTGAAATATCTGCATACCTTGTGTTTCTTTTTATTTCTGACAGCAACAAGGAGTGAGAATTTTTGTTATGCTGTACAAAGAGGTGGAGCTTGCCTTAGGGATCAACAGTGAATACAGCAAGCGGACGCTCATGCACCTCCATCCAAACATTAAGGTAATTGCACATTGGGCAGGTGTATGAAGGACATTTGCATTCATTTGTTCTTGATAGCTAGTGCTGACCCTCAAGGTATTTGGGTGTGAGCCAGAAGAAGAGTGTCTCCCACCATTACAGTGGGAATAGTCTGAGAAGACATACCCATACGGTGATTACCACGTCTGGCAACTTCATTTCTTTGGGTTGTAATTGAACATAAAATTGCTTAGTTTAGACTTGCCAAAGCAACTATTCACCTAATTCACAAGAAACATATTTCATGTGACGAGTTGATGGGGTGACATCAGATGGAAAATTACAACTTGAGAATGTCTCATTTCAGCATTTCTGTTCATATATAGACAATGAGAGTCAACACTGGATGTTTACATTCCCATTGTAAATAAACAGCATTATACTGTCCTGTGCTGTTTCGCTGCTGCTCTGCCACCAAGCAGAGAATGAGCTGTGACACACGAACCAGTAGACAAGGCTAGATCCAGTCTCTTGAAATTAGAGACATCTATATTTTAATGAGCAATAAGGTACATGTTATGTGTAAGGGTGGCTAATAGACTGCTAGAATAATAGATTTATTGTCACTTGATCAGTCATCACGGTGAAGGGAAGCATCCATTCACCACCATCTTCACAGCAAGGCTGGAAGGCGTACCTGGAAGATATGTATGAGCTGTGTAACAGGTTTTGGGAGCAGACAGGTGAAACTCTGTAGCTTTTTCCCCAGGCAGCTGGTCTAATGGTCTAATTAAAAAATAAAACTATATACTGTATGCCTAGATACAGAAATTACCTTGCCATAAACATGTCAAAAAGAATCTCATAAACAAATGCCAAACAACTTGCTGATTTTAAATGGGGAAAAAACCAGCCAACTTCTCATCCCACTTATGTAGCGGCAACAACCAAAGAAGTGAGTCAGATCACCAATATGTTGTTTTCTCTTAGAGCAGGCTCTGTGTTTGAAAGCTCAACTATTAAAGCTCTACTGAAAGAGTGATTTTATTTGTTGAAACAGTTTCCTTGACTATGGTCCTCTTATGAACTCTGTTGTTTTGAGTGTGGCCTATCCCAACATCAGTAACTGTTGCTGCTCGGGAGAACCCCCATTGTGGAGAAGCACCAGCCTGCCCATAAGGCTGAGCCCAACTCAGTGGTGGTCACGTAGCTTCTGTAGTTACAGCAGTCTGTGCAGAGGCATCTTCTAAAAACTCCAGTGTTTCCCCATCATCCTGAGCAGCCAAAAAAAAAAAAAAGCTGGCAGCCCTCTGGCTGGAGGGATATAAACCGAGCAATGATGCTGAGCTTGAGTGCTGGTTTTCTCCCCAGGTGATGAGACACCCAGACCATGTGTCCTCCTCCGTGTACCTCTGGGCCCACCACGAGAAACTCGTCATCGTTGACCAGTCCGTGGCATTTGTGGGTGGCATCGACTTAGCGTATGGCAGGTGGGATGACGATGAGCATCGCCTGACCGACGTGGGCAGCGTGAAACGAATGGCAGCAGTGAAGTCGGTGTCGACGACCAACCTGGCAGTAAGTGAGCTCGCTCCAGCTGTTGGACACGTTCAACATCTGCGTGTCAGGTTTGCGGTGGGGGTGAACAAGTGGTGTCCGCTTCTAAGTGTAGGGTTGGGTTTAGGAGGTTCAAAGAGGAATAGTATTGAGAAGGAGGAAGTATCTGAGCATCATATGACTCTTTAGGGCTAGATCCTGACCAGCCCTTGCTAGGGCGTGGAGATAGACAGCTGGGTTTCCCCTGGAGCTTGGAGCAGCAGTCGCAATTTGTAGGCTGTGTTCTTAATAAAACTTAGCTAGAAATGCATAGTAGGCACTCACAGAGTGCTCTCAACTTCTGGATACTCGAGCCCTCAGCAGGTGCCTTGCTTGCTGAGCTTTCTGCTAACCTGGGTCTTTATGCATCTAGAGATCTCTAAAAGTTTGAGAGGTCTAAATTGATGAGAATTTCAAGGGGAGTAATAATCCAGGGTAAATTTATGGGACTGCAGAAGGTACTGCTAGCATTAATGTTTTTTTCTGTCAAGTGCTTCCTTGGTACAGACTGTCTCCCTCAAAACCATTCGTAGTTCCTAACAAAGCGTGTCTTTGTTACGGCGCAAAGTTTGGCTCGTGGTTGTTTCTGAGCATTGATATGCACAATCATCTGTAATTAAAGGGGAACCTGTCTGTACATGGCCTGCAGCAACGTCCTGTGTCTTTTAAGTCTGCAGCAGAGTCATCTGAATGTGTCCCCCTGCAGTCTGAAGCTCTGGCCCCAGAAAGCCACTTGTTCCAGAGAAATGCTGATGATGTCCCAGACACATCAAAAATGAAAGGAGTGGGAAAACCCAAAAAGTTTTCAAGGTTCAGTATTTACAAGCATCTCCATAAACACGGCATGCACCACGCTGACAGTGTCAGCAGCATAGACAGTGAATCAAGTAAGTAATGCTTTTCAACTAAACAACATATATAAAACATGTGCGGAGGTGGGTGGGTGGGTGTACATGCAGATTCACGTAATTTCTAGGGTAATGTGTTCTTTGTAAGGAAGGAAAGTTGATGAATTTCTTAACTATCAGAATAATAACTATGTGTAGTCAATATATAAATTTGTGTCACTGCAAAATATACAAGAAAAGTTTTAAGTGGATATGCATTTAGTTAATTAGCAATTGTCATGAGCCACCAGATGATGTGATGTAATGTACATGACATCTAATGTTGCTATTGTTGGAAAATTTTTGTTCCTGCAAGGGAGAATTGAATCTTTCATTTTCAACTTGTACTTATTATAACAAGGAAAACAGTTGCTGAATGTGATTATCCCCTCTCATAGGCTAGTGTTATCTAGGTTTAAATCAGTTCACTCAGATGGAAAGATTCCCAATTTACCCACTTACTAGAGAGGAGAGACTATTCAACAGTTGAATATTTGACTGCAGCTTTTAATTCCCCACATTAAAAACAGCTTCCAAGCTAAAATTACAAGGATCAGCTTGACATTTATTCTAGCATGGAGTCCTTCCTGAAATCTGTTCCTGAAGTCCTCAGCTCCTGAAGCTGTATATTGCTCACGATGGGTACTTACTTGAGTTTCCATCACTCCCTGCAGATCTTACTCCTGCCTCTGGCCGGAGGAACCCTTGCTGGAGCATAGTTTGGCTTGGTCGCAGTCAGCTCGGGACATAGCCATGGCTTTGCTGCTTCAATATATCTGTTTGGTTTAAAACCAGCGGGGTCTTGAATTTGGTCCTTTGCCTGTGGGTCACTCGTAATTTCAGCAAATTGACACCTCTTTTGAGACCTGTCATGCAAGGTGTCTTCAGACAGGATCAGGCACCAGCGTAGCAGAAGTGGATGTGTGCTTTTGCCATGAATAGAGCATCTTGACTTTCTGCAGGTTACTGTAACCCCACTAGAAGTCAACCGAATATAATCCAGAGTTTAAAGCCCCATCTGAAAATGTTCCATCACCACACTGAATCCAAACAGGGGCTTGCCAAGCCTCAGGAGGGTAAGTGGAGGAAGGCAGAGGTGCAGACCCCTTCAGGCTTTAGCTGCTGATGGTTTTGCGTTGTAATGGTGGTGAGAGTTAGGTTGGGTGCCAGGATGAGCCTTCACTGCTTGTTGTTCTCCCAGCATCCTTAGCACCCCTCTGAGGGCATCCTGGCAGAAGAGCCTTCTCCAGAAGCTTCAAAAACTGCAGCATAAACAAACAAACAAACATATCACACCAACCACTCCCCAAAAAACCCCAACCAACAACAAAATAACCCACAAAAACAATGAAAAACAAAGAAAGAAATTTGCAATAACGACAGCAGGGAACAATTGGGGAAATAGCTCTGATTCTGTTATATGATTATTTCAGTAATTCCCTTCCTGTAAAGGAAAGGGCTTGTTACTGGAGTTGGGGACTTCTGCATTGGATATTTTAAAAGAAGCCCGATGCAGGAAGACAAATGCAAACAGAGAGAGGAACCAGCAAAGTGGGTGCTGCCAGACCTATGTTTGGATGAAGGCTTGAGGTGTCCCCCTTTTGCCCCTTATTAAAATTAATGAAAGCATACTCAATTGAGAAAGGAGTTGGGTGGTTATGAGCACTGAGCTGTTCTGATCTCTGGACTGATGTTGAAAGGGCCTGTTTCAGTACGGTACCTCCCTGAGATGCCTTTGAGTTCTGGTACAGAGCGAGGAGCAGTTCTTCAACATCTTCCTCTAAGGCATTAATTGCCGTTTATAAAATATTGGTTACAAAGTAGTGGTAGGTATCAAGGAAGGGATGCCTTTGCATCATGGAAATGAAGTGCAGTCTCCCTTGTGGTCACCTCATGCTCACTCATGAGTCAGTGTGCGGTCATCGAAGCTCGGGACGTGAGGTGTGTTTTGGCCGGATGGCGTGTCCCACCCATTCCCATTCGAGCATGCTGAGTCAGCGATTCCCCAGCTCCACCTGGACTCTCACTTAGAAACTCAAGCTTCCCAAGGCAGCTCTGGTGCATACCTCCTGCATGGCATTTTTGACATGGCTTGGCTCTGCTCGGCTCGGTGGGGTTACAGCAGTGCTGGCAGGGCTTGCTTCGTGTAAGCCGGTCTTGTTGCACTGCTGCCGATGTGTATTTTGTTGGCTGTTGAAAGCAGGGGGGTGTGCTAAGGGGTTTTCATGGTTACCTGGAGAAGACTTCTGCTGTTGGCATGTTGCTGTGTGATTATCGCACTAGTATTTGGTACAGCAGGTGAAGGCTGCTCTCGAGGTCAGGAAATAATGCTAGTTAAATGTTTATGGTCTAGGCCAACGTTTTTGGTTTTCTTAAGAGAGAGGAAAAAGAGTTTACTCCGCACCCAAAATAGGTGCTCTAGAAAAGGGATCCTGTTAGAGGGAATATCCCCATTTACAATATTTTAGACCATTTTGAATCACCATCAATTTGGCATTCAGGATCCATTTGTTCAACATGTAAAATCGTATCAAAAGATGACATTGTTATTTGGAAAAACAAAATCAAACAAACAAAACCCACAATACTTAATGAGGGAACATGAGCTTTTTAATCACCTTGTTCTAGTTAATAAAGACTAGCTTCTGTTAGAGGAGATGCACCCTGCTATAGAGGCAAAATAATGAACCCTCTAGCAGAGAAGGTGGAATTAGTTCATTAGTATTGTAAAACGTATTAAGTAGATGATATATGTGATGTTCCTGTACATATATCCACTAAGGTCAGTCACAGCTGGGAGTGAACTCCACATAGTAATATTTAGGTGTCATAGAACTGTGGAAAGGGTAATATTTTTTTTTTTTAAGTCCAATGTAGAGAGAATTCAGCATCTGCTTTTTGTTTCCATGACGGACTCCTATATATTACCTGCCCTGATTGTATAACAAATATTGAAACAGGAAGACTAGGGAGAAAACAGCTTTGGCCAACCGGGACGGGCAAGTCCCACCAATGCTTTTCTGTGGCAGTGAGTCTCTCGCCAGCGGTGTGCAATGGACAGCTGTGACTTTAGAGCGTGTGTTTTTGTTGTCTTGTTTGTCTGTGACAGATAAAGGATCCATCCGCAGCTTGAAGACAGGTGTTGGCGAGCTGCTTGGGGAAACCAGGTTTTGGCACGGAAAAGACTATTGCAACTTCGTCTTTAAAGACTGGGTTCAACTGGACAAACCTTTTGCTGGTAAGTGCCTTTGCACCCTGGAAGTCATTACATTCCCCTAAACCCTATTCTGTGTCTTTTCAGTCTCAAACCATATTTTTTCCTGCTTCTGAGCCAGAGGTAATGAGGCTGGTTTTGTTTGGCTGCTAGGAAGAAGCAGCAAAACTCTCTCTGAGAGGTTCTAGGGCCAATTAATGCCGTTACGGTCCATGGCCTTGGGCTGTGGGCGATTGCATGATTAGTCATCTGCACAGCCCTTGGTGCCGTGTCCCAGAAACTTCAGTTTGAGAAGGGGGATGCAGTGCTTTTCCACATTCATGTCCTTTGCCTGAGAAGGTCCAAACGTGCTTTCCTGTCCCGTAGACTTCATTGACAGATACACCACCCCGAGGATGCCCTGGCATGACATCTCGTCCGTGGTGCACGGCAAAGCGGCCCGTGATGTCGCCCGACACTTCATCCAGCGCTGGAACTTCACCAAGGTGGGGTGTGGGCATCGCTGCCAGGGGCACAGAAATAAATACAGCCCCTGCCTCATCCACGTGCCCTCCGTAGGCATGCGGGGGTTTTTTTAATGTTATTCTGCTATGTTGCAATCTTTTCAATGATCTTTTTTTTCCCCCCCCCGGACAGATTATGAAGCCCAAATACCGGTCCCTGTCCTACCCATTCCTGTTGCCAAAATCTCAGCAAACTGCTAACGAGTTGAAGTATCAGGTGCCTGAGTCTGTTCATGCCACAGTCCAGGTGGGTGTTTGTGGTCTCCAGCTCACCTTCTCCTTATAGAGCTTGTTTTGGATCTTTCCCGCAGGAAGTATTGATGCCTGACAGACCCTCTGCAGAACTTGAAAATATGAAATGAAAACCTCTTATTTAATTTAACTCACAGTATAGGTGGTCAGGTCCTCAATTACAATAAAACAATGCAACTCTTGCAGTAGTTTATACCATTAATTTATACCTCCACCTCTGAGGTAAGGGGACTGAGCTGTATGCAGTACTCAAGTTGTGGGAACACCATGACTTTGTACAGCTGTATAATTTTCTATTTTGTTTTCTGCTGCTCTCGTTCTAATGCCTAACATTTGTTTTTTATGTTTTGGGCAGGCCTGATGGGTTGAGGCTGCCCACTGAGTATTTATCCCAGATCTTAGAGCAGTCTACCAGGCCCCGATGCCTCACTCAGACGGGTAGTGGTCAGCTAAAGCCCAGCATTAAGTGGAGGCTTGGGGCTGTTGCTTTCTGCATTGAATTTCATCTCCATTTTATTATGCAGCTGCTCAGCCCTGTGGGTCCTCTGCAGTTCTGCACAGTCAGCCCACAGTCTCGTTTGTGACAATCATCCTCAGTCATAATTGCCAAGATACCGATATTTAAAAACCTGGTTAGCTATATTGAGTGCATATATTCAATACTACTGTTACCCAGCAGAAACATGGACTTGTTGAAGAGTACAAAGTCAAAATAGTTATGCTGAAGCAGCAAAACAATTGTGTGTCTCTGTGGATGAAAGATGTACGAAATAAGAGCAATTAGACCAAAACCAGGGAAAAATGCATGCCTTTGCTCTTCGTAAGGAGTGGTCCACCCAGATGACAGCACCGCTTGGGGAAGCTTAGTGTAACAAGATGCATTTTTCTGGGTTTGTGTGTTGCCAGGGCATTGTCTGCTCCTCCCTGCGTGGTGTGAGGGATGGCCAGCACAGGGATCTTGTGTCATGGGTCTCGGGCATTTTACATCAGCCTCCAAAACAATGCTTGCAGCTTGTTGAGAAATAGTCTCACTTCAGGCATCATCATGTTTCCCTGTGGCTGTAAATGCCTCCCCAGCTGTGTCCGTGATACCAGCTTCTTGGGGAAATTTTGCTTTAATGGAAGTGAGGGGGCTTCTGTCCTCTGAGCGTGCTCTAACTGCAAAATAAGCCTCAACTTCTAAATCGTGGCGTTTGCTGTAGCAAAAAGTTAAGCTCTACTGATTACAGAACTGGAAGCGGTTCCCAAAGGAGAAACTGAACTGAGCCCAGCCTAGGTCTGACCTTCCCTCAGTCTGTACTGCAGAGCTGCTGGCTCAGGACATCAGCCCATGGGAGAGGAGGATGAAGCTCAAACGGTGACTGCTAAATGCTGCATACACCAATGCTGAGTGATGGGTGAGCTGTTTGAAAACTAGCCTTGTCACGACATTGTTGGGGCATTGCAAATAACTGATACATTCCAGGAAATGAGGGGCTGTTCTCAACGATGCCATAAACAGCAAAAAGAGAGCAGGTTTGTCTTGTAAATTATTCATTAGAAACTACCTTGCTCATTTCTAATTTATGTCAAATTGCAGCTTTTAGAGACCTGTCAGGGTAGCCCAGCCCTGCACATAGCCAGATAAATAAAACTGTATGATATTAGGCTGAAAACATGTTGCACTGCAATCTACCAGCCTTCCCGGTATGGGAAGACTGGGGGAAGAGTCTTTGCAGCCCCAAGCACGGTGGAAGCGGTGAGGGCGGCTCCTCTGCCCAGGCTGGTGCACCCTGCCTGGGTGCAGGTCCCTTGGCCCCAGGCTGCTTGCAGCTGATTTATGATCTCTGGGTGATCTCCTTGAGCTCCGAGGCGTGGTTTTACATGCACGTACTATAATTTTGGCTGTCTCCTCCATACTGCTCACACTGGCCTGGTTTCCATGGATCCCTGCATGACACAAGTGCCCTGAGCATCCCTGAAGTCCCGCGACGGGTCGGTGGGTGGCTTGGGCTCTCCTCCTGATGAAGGTTTCGGATTTGGCTGCTGCAGGAGGTGGGGAGAGGGCAGGAGACCCGCAGCCTGGATCTGACCCCCCCCTTCCTCCCGGTTGCCTTTTTCTGGAGCTCCCGAGGTGTGCATCAGGGTGTCCCTGCGTGGCTTCTCCTTTCCTGCAGTCACAGGGACGTCAACCTCTTGCCTGTCCCATAGATTAGTTTGGGACCAGAGGGCTTGTCGTGGTTTAACCCCAGCCGGCAACTAAGCACCACGCAGCCGCTCACTCACTCCCCCCCCCCCCTGCAGTGGGATGGGGGAGGAAATCAGGAAAAGAAGTAAAACTCGTGGGTTGAGATAAGAACAGTTTAATAGAACAGAA
>JAVJGG010000085.1:37267361-37302488 GCA_035590195.1 Aviceda cuculoides
TACTGAACTCAAAACACAGCACTGTACCAGCTACTAGGAAGACAATTAACTCTATCCCAGCTGAAACCAGGACAGGGCTGCAGGTGCTCACGTCTCCTTTCAGTGGTACAGTCCAGTGCAGAAATAAGCAGATTCCCTAAAATCTTTCACCAACTTTTATATCCAGAAAAAGTAGAGAAATATTGTTGTTCTTGACTTTGAATCCTTTGGCTGGCCAACAGCCAAAGCGGCGTTATCCCCGTTTTGGTGCTGTATAGGGACTTTACAAGCAGAAGTTACTGCCCCGAGGTACAATCCAGCACCCAGTGACTGTCCTTGGCTGCTGGCTGCCAGTTTTCTTGTTTCTGAGCTTGTTTGCAAATCTGTCTTCAATTGTGGGCACATCAGAGGAAGGGAATATACAAAGGATCTGTGGGGACTGCAACGTTGCCGCAGGCCCAAGCCACTGACCTGCCAGCAACAGATTTTGACCTCATTGTACCATCTGGTTTTGCTCTCCTTTGTCAGAGGAGAGGAGCAGGAAAGTGTTTTCGGGAGGGTGGGCATAGCAGGGGCGGCACTGACAGGGGCTTTCCCCCGGGCAGGGAGGATGAATGCGGCGTGCGTGGGAAACGATGTGGAGGTACCGGCTGGGAAGGAGGAAAGGAGCCTGTCAGCTCCACGGGTTGGTCAGACATGGTCTCTCATCCTCTTTCGTTTGAACTTCTGGGCTTTGTTCACAAGAGCAATGTGATTGCACGTTGATTTTTGCAAGAGTCAAATAGCTGTCTGCCAAAGGCAATGCCAGGGTTTTTTCCATCTCTCTATTTCCATTCCAGAGCTTGCAGTTATCAGCCAAAGCCAGCGCTGCAAAAGATGTGAGGTGGTGAGGCGATATCCAGTTCCTGATGTAAACGCAATGAAAATTTAATGCTCTGGCAATGGCTAATGTCCTTACCTCTTTGAAGTCCGCATGAGAGCTTGCATTGTTCGGGATTTATGCGCTAGCCCACAGCAAACATCAAATTTATTACTGTTGTATCGGTGAAAGAAGTTAAAGGGATGACAAGCCTGGGACAGCACTCAGTGCTGCTTTTGAGAGGTTTGAGGGAGAGGAGAAGAAGGAGCATGGAGACACCAGCCCTGGTTTGTAGGAGCTGTGCTGGGCAGCGCGTGGCTTTTTCTCCCCAGGAAAATAGGTTGGGTTTGAACCAGCTCACTTTAAATACTGTGACAGAAAAGGAGAGATGTCCAGAAGTTTGAGGTGAAGCATCAGCAGTAAGGGAAGGCCTGTGTAGGAAACTTCTAGGTGTGTATTTGAGTGCCGCAGCTTCGTTTCCTCAAGGTGCGTGCTGCATCGGTGGCCACAGAGCCACCAGCCTTGGTGGCATTGTCCCACCATCTCCTCACCCATTGCTGTGGCTGTGGAGCTGCGCCGCGATCGGTGCTGGCCACTGAAGTGATCCAGGTTAAAAATAACTTTATTTTGAGGAGGTCTAAGCTGGAACACCTTATACCCGTTCAGCTGCCCCAGCCAGCATCTTCTGACACCTTCCCTCCACGTGTGGATTTGAGGTGGTACCTGACGTGAGCGAGTTGGGTGATGCTGAGCCAGCTTTTTAGGAGGAGCCATGACACGTTGTTCTGGGGTGAGGGCAGAGGGGTGATGGTCGTGTAACAGCGGGCGGCTTGGTGTGCAGAGGGAGCTGGGGTGCCGGTGTGTGGAGGGGTGAAGAGGAAGGCAGGGAAGGGCAGGTGGGTGATGTGCTGGGAAGCCGAGGTGCTGGAAAGGGATGGTCCTGAGTGATGGTTTTGTTGGGTCAGCTGGCATCGTTGGTTTGGAATAAACTTGTCTCCCGGCAGTAAAGTTATCTTTCAAAGGCTTTGGTGCTGTCAAGCTCCCAATTCAGAAAAGGACGTTTATTCCTCGTTCCCAGCAGTTTCAGCTATTGCTGCTGTAAATGAGGGTAAATGTGGAAGTTATTTTGTTCAGTGCAGGGCTCAGCAGCTGACCTTGAAAAGAGAAGTGGCTCTTTGGAGCGTGGACAAAGTTAACTATCAAAAAAAAAAAAAAAGGATTAAATATCAGTACTTTGTACACTAGGAAGCTACAGTCTGCAGCTTTCTGAAGTGCAATTCCAGACTGCATTTGCTGGAGATCCCCAGCCCACAGGGACGCACGTTGTGGCCCGGCTGCTCATCACCAGCTGTGCCGGTGAAGGTGGAAGGGCTGCTTTCTGTTTTTCTGTCCTTATTTATGCAAATGGTGGAATTTTATTCAGAAGCTCTGTCTGCCGTGGTGCTCGGCGGGGTTTCAGCAGTGCCCAGCCTGGGGCATGTGGTAGCACACAGCCTTGGCTTTGCAAACCAAAGGAGTGATTAAAACCCCGCGGGCACGAGCAGCATCACCTTGGGGAGGTTTACACAAGTGAAGGGTGGCTGTTTGGGACCAGCAAAGGCTGTGCTGGCCCTTGTGTCCAGGCCAGCTCCCTCGCTCAAGCATCCGCCACCGCGACGTTCAGCTCAGGAGGCTGCAGGGTGCTCCTTCCCGTTGGCCAAGTGAGCAGCCAAATAGGAAAGTTGCAGAATCTCTGTTTTTGGTGACCTGTGGGAGAGGGCTCCTTCTGTGCAGGTGGAGGAATTGGCTCGGGAGTCGTGCGCTGCTTAGCAGCAATGTCCCTCAGTGCCACCTCCACAGGTGCTGCGGAGACCAGAGGATTGGTTCGGGTCGGGCGTGCAGCACCTGGACCAAAGGGCCAAATGGTTATCTACTCATATATGACTGGTAATTAGCCCTTAAAAGTCCTCAGCCGTGCCAGGGCCAGCAGCCTGCTTTCATGGTGGATGGTGACAGCAGAGCTCAGGGTATCAGGGATGTCAGGGGGACAGGGAGAGTAACATGGAGCAAAGTAGAAGCTGGACACGAAGAATTAAAAGAAATCCATGGGAGGGATTTCCAGGGCAAAATGTTGTTGAGCCCCGAAAGAGATCAGGATTTTGCAGGTACTGACATGCACGTTTCACAGATCCTCAGCATTTGGATCTTGTCCTGTGTGTGGCTGGCCCTGGGCGCTCGTATAATGGCTGTATTGAGATATTTTAAGGCTATTGTTTCAGCGTTTTTGTCTTGACAATGTTTAAAGACAGAGGCTAATCATGAGTAATTATTTCTCCTGAGCACGTACCCTGCCAAGCCTTAATTAAAAACTACATTTCCATCTAGGAAAATGTCACTCAGGGCATAGCGTGGTTGCTTCTTGACTCAACGCACAGAAGTGGGAGATGCTGCAGCATCTCTGGCTGTCGGGGATGGGAAGCTGTCCGCTGTGGGCCTTGCTCAGCCTGGTCGAGAGCATGAACAAAGATTGTTTCTCATATTGGTTTGGCTTTCTTGCACAAGAACTGCAGGAGACAGGGGGAGAACGTGCCTCAGGGATCTCACAGTATCTACTTTAAATGTGGATTTCCAGTAAAAATTAAGAAATATGTGCGGGCAGCTGAACTGCTATGAATTTTAAAAGTTGTATCATCCCAAATCGGATGGCTTGTGCAAGAATTTGGCAGAAGAAATAAATGACCTTGAGTGCTCAGGACAAAGACATGGCCTGCATTATCAAACTGACTGTGTAATTATGTGCTGCCTGTTTGTGGGAAAAACGCATTGCTCCAGCTGGAGACCAGCTTTTGAATACTGCTAGAGAGGAGATCACTGATTGGATGTGCACCCCTAAAGCTTGGAAATTTAGGTTGTTTTAAAAGCAGTTTATCATAAGACCTTAAGCAAGAATGTGCTGCTCTGCTGGTTCTATCACATCTAAAACTGCTCAGGTGAGGGAGGGCAGTAATGCAGCAACAGGACAGGGCACTTACGTTTTTAATCAAAACATTATTAAGCATTAATACTATTTTTGAGCATCCTTTCTTCTTATTACAAATGCAGTATAAATTGTGAATGTTGCACGTGTTACCTTATTTAGTGAAATCCTGACAGGCGACCAGTGCCGGGGACGAGCATTGCCTCTTAAATAATTCAGTTGCAATGCTGTGCCATCCTGGATGGGAGAGAGCTGAAGATGTTAATCTCTTGCTTTCCAGGTGATCCGTTCTGCTGCTGACTGGTCCGCTGGCATTAAATACCACGAGGAGTCCATCCACAATGCCTACGTCAGCGTGATAGAAAACAGCAAGCACTACATTTATATAGAAGTGAGTGAAAATGAGGGAAAGCAGGAGGGTCCTGATGCTCCGGGCATGGCTCGCAGCCATCAGGAGGGTACTTCTGCTTCTTGAGGTTTGGCTTCAATTTTTTATGCACAGGTGTCTAACCTGTGGCTATTAATACAGCATCTGCTCTGCATTTTTGGGGCTACTTCCATTGACTTCAGTGGTCTTTGGACCAGTTTGATGGGTATGTGCCCTGACAGCCATCTGACCACAAGTTGGAAGAAAGTAGACCTTTCCTTTATAAGCCTCGTTGCAAAATTTTCAGCAACTTTCATGGCCTGTGCAATAGTCTTCCTGTCCCCTCCATGGCTTTGCAGCGTCCCCTGTGCATGCCTGAAGCTCCCACTCACAGGGCTGATCTCGCATCTGTGCAGCCTTGAGCTGCAGGAATCTCCTGTACTGGAGTGACTCTCAGCACTGGCTGAATGGAGACGCTTATTCTCCTCTTTTTTTCTTTTTGTTAGCCTCTCATTAGGATGTTCTTTATGTGAACTTTGTAAGGAGTGTGATTAGTAAGGACTAATTAATTCCCTAAGCGAGCACAGAAACGCACATCATATAATAATAATTTTAAAAAAGCATCAACTGAAATGGCACACAAACCCAGCTATCTGTAGTTGCTCTTGGTCTGAAATGAAGCATACAAATATTTTTTTGTTCATAGCTGGCAGGGTCTGACAGTAGCTTTGCTTGCTTTTCCTGCAGAACCAGTTTTTTATTAGCTGTGCCGATGACAAAGTTGTCTGGAACAAGATTGGTGATGCGATTGCTCAGAGGATTCTTAAAGCTCACAGGTAACCTGTTCTTTAACAAGGCAATGAAAGTCTTCCAGGTGCATTTATATGGTGTGGTGTAAAATAATATCTTAATGGACACGACTGTACAATAGCTTTTCCAATGCAGAACTGATGCAGTCAAACGTCTGCTTGCTTTTGCAGCCGTGAGACTCTTTAGTGGTTTCTTTGCAGCCAACAAGTGGTTTTCTGGACTTACCCTGATGTAAATGTATTTTTAACTCTGCGACTTGTTTAAAAGCAAGTCCTTTATACTCCAGTTCCGTGACGCCTTTGCTCCCTAGCCAAGCAGTCTTGAACTGCCTGGTAAGGCAAGTTAATGGGCAAGAAAGCCGAACTGGGATTTGCGGCTGATTTAAGTTATCTATAGAGAGGATTGGCTTCAAATAGGGGAGGCAAACACTTTTCGAGGATGTGACTGCAGGGTTCAGCTATTGTTTGAACAACTTTTTCTGGTAAGTGCTGGAGGGTATTTACAACCTCCAGCCATTGCAAGAAGACCGTCGTTTGTTCCCGGATGGATCAAATCCAACCATGGTTTAGACACTCCTTTTACTTCAGCATGCCTAACCCTATGTTAACATTTATACCACAGGTAGTGTCTTGTCTTCGCTTTGATCCTGGACAGCCTTGCTTAAGGTTGCTCCCCTGGAGTCTCTCTTTAAGATACGTGTATGTCAGAGTCTACAGCTGTATCCTGGTCTTGCTGGGCTGATATACAGAAAATTTTCTAAACTTCTTCCTTTCATGTCTCATGTGCTTTTTTGCCAGGCATGGAGACATTTCTTGCAATGATTATTTTTCCTGTATTGTAGTCGTCCAGAGCTATGCAGGGGCTGCTTTCCCAGACGTGCTCTCTCCAGAGTCGCAGAAATTTCTCTCTCTTTCGCACTTGAGCTTGGAAATTCCCACTCGGGCAAAGGCAACCAACCTGAGACAGACAGACAGACAGACACTAGGGTACAGGCAGTATTTGCAAGGCCACAGGAGCTGCCATGAGACAGGCTTTGTTCAGAGGCACTGTGGAAAGAGGAGGACTGTTCAAACTGGGAGAGCTGGGTGTTATCAGCTGAGCCATTAGCAACAGGGCAGGGTAACAGGGAGGAGCTGCTGGTAATCTGCGAGCTGCAGTGCATAGCCCAAATAATTGAAGTGAGCTAAGGATGAAAAGCTGGGGTGGATTTTCTCACCCCAGGGTAAATGAGGAGTGGTGCCAGCGCTGCTGGAAATGGCGTTGCTGGTGTTTGCATTGCAACCTCGAGGCTCGCAGGCAGCTGGACGTGGCATCTCTGTGCCGGTCGGTTGGTGTACCCCTGGAAAGCTGCTCCGGATTGCCTTTCCTGCCTTTGGGAACTGATCACACCACCGGCCCTTTGCATCTGTTGCCCGCTTTTAGCAGCGCTACTGAGGAAGTGGCAAATTTTGCAGGTAATCTGCTAAGAATTTTCCTTTTACATAAAATTTATATAAAGGGTGTGATTCCATCCAGACATCAAAAAGTCTAGTACCAAAGGGAATCGCACAAATTCTTCAGTGACCCATTTTCAGATGCGATGCTCGCTTTTGTATTACTCCAATTTTATGCCAATACTGTGCCAGCTTAATGTCAGTGATTCCTAACAGAATATAAGATTCAAATTCTGCACACTCCAGAGTGCTTGGCATTGCCTAAGACTAAAAGTAAATTCAGACTTAAATGGTTTGTATCATAATGCTTATGTTGCAAATTGACCCAGGAAAACAGAGGTTTAATTATAAATTAAGTTCTTCAGTTAAGCTTGTACACTTCTCACTCTTCTAAACTAAATATTTTCTACTAATGTAATGAATAATTTTCTTTTCTTGGTTTCTTCTTTTTTTCATGGGTGGCTCTCTAACTAGTTTAATAAACACTGGGCTTAGACAAACAAGCTGCTTTTGGGGGAATGCTTTTGTTGGTAGATCTTTTTCATGAAACAAACAAGCTTAGTTTCAAAGTCTCTTGTTGTGTACCAGTAAGACCTCATTAACTGTTTCTGAGGTCTGCTGTCAGATTAAAGCTGGCTTACAGTGCCTAGCACAGCTATAAAGAAGCACTGGTTGAAATTAAAGAAACACAGGTCCTCACCTTCTCCCTTACAGCTCAGATGAGACCCCAGTTCTTCACAATTCCAAATCCACAGGCAGGGCTTCCCCGAGGAAGGAGTACTTTTAACAAAAACTGCAGACTGGCTTATCTTCAGACTGCTCCTGAAATGGTTTTTCCTGATTAAACTGTGTTTGCCATCTAGTGGCAGCACCCTTCAGTGGAGCATCCTCCTCCTCCTCTGGGGTGCAGGGCAGGGGATTGCCAACACCCAGGCGTGACTGGAAAGCCCTGGCAGAGCAGATGCATCTGGCTTTTGTCAGCAAAGAAAACCCAAAGGTGGGCTTTAAGAAAAGCCCCAAGCAGTGCCATAACTATAGCTTTTGTTCTGAATGGGATCACCGTTAGGGTATGGTTTAGTTTGGGGGAACTCTGGAACTGAGTTTTTGTGGGTTGTGATATATCAGTTAAATACTTGCCTGCCTTGAATGATCAATGTTTTGCTTGTGTCCTGAGCTTTTTCCACCTTCTGTCATGTTTCTGACTTCTAAAAACCAGGTTGTAGTGGGAATGTCAGGTTAGATTTTGGGTTTCTGCCTGTGATAGCTCTGTGATCTTTGCTGTGCTCTGCCAGGCAGTTGTACACACAACAGTCTGCACCAGTAGCCATGTGACTGGGCTGTCGGGGTGCTCAAACAAACTTTTATAGTGGCAGAGACAATCTGCAAAATAATTAGCCTGCCCTTGAACTTCAGTGAAAACGTCTTTTTTTCTTTGAGCTTCTTTTGTTGTCTGCCGAGAGTAATTTGTTCCTTCTCCTCCTGAAGGTTTGAGCACTCGCTGAAGTACTGGTGACAGGTGATGAAGACCTGAAACTGGAAATACGTTTCACACTTTGCTCCCTTAAAATTTGTGTGGTAGCCTTGGATGGAAACCAAGTCGGTCAACACAGGGAAAGTGAAACCGAGGGGACTTCACTTTGTACGAAGCTGTAACATTTGCAGGCTAATATTCCCCCAAACTTATGGTTTCAGGGAAAACAAGCGTTTCCGAGTATACGTGGTGATCCCACTGCTGCCTGGGTTTGAAGGAGACATTTCGACGGGCGGAGGGAACGCGCTGCAGGCCATAATGCACTTCAACTACAGGTATGGCAGGCAGCCCCGCTGCCGGAGACCTCCCCGGTCACCCCGGGCTGCTGCCGGTGGTGCCATCAGCGTGGCATCACGTCAGGTGTCCACACGAGCACGGGGCGTTGTGAAAAGGAGAAGAAAAGTGTTTGTGTAACTTTCGCTTAGTACTTCAGCTCATTTATTTGCTAGCTGTGGGATTTGCATTAGGAGGTGAGGCGATGCTCGCTGAGCAGGGAATTACGGTGGGTAAAGCCCGGTGCTCTCTGTGGTGAAGTCCCTCTGCCCTGGCACGGCGGGTGCCCCGATCCCTTACACAAACCCCAGAATTCCTGGCTCGTCAGCCGCTCCCTGCACACGGCGTAACACTGCCAAGTGCATTCGCTTTCCTTGTAGCTCATCAAATCAGGACTTACTCGCCCTCCTGTTTGACGATCGTACTTTTCTTTAGGCACTTACCGCAGCTTTTACTGCGTTTCCTCACAGCAGCATCCCCATCGCCGCTGCGGCCAGGGCGGGAGCGCGCAGCCCTGGGGGTTCGTTAGCCGGACTTTGTCTCCAAATCTGCCTTTCCGGCCGATGCTTTGCCTGGCTCTGCCTGTCAGCAACGCTGCCTTCTCCGATGTGGTTCCCCCCGCTCCGGGATGGATGGTTTTGGGGCTGCTTGCAACACAGCAGATCTCATGGGAAGGATTGAGATGTAGTGGTGCCAGGTAGCCCGGTGCTGGGAACTGGCTGTAGAGGAAGGCAAAATGGCCCAAGGCAAGATGGTTTTACTGGAAAGCTGCTGTGTTATGGCATGGCCAGGGCACAGTTGGTCTGCAGAGACCACTGCTGCCTCTGGAGTGAAATCTCCCTTGTCTGCTGGTCTGCAGGGCTCCTGCTGCACTTCCAGAAGGATGAGCGGGACAGGACACACAAGCAGAAGGAAAGCAGCATGTTTCCCTAACCAGGCCCTTCTGCCTGAGCTTTCTTCTGCAAGGGCAACCATAGGTCTTAAGAAATTGCCCATGGGTTGGTTTTGGGTTCTTTTTGAACGAGATGCCAGCTGTGGCTTTTCCAGTCGGGCCATAATCATGCAAACTCCCTGACCTGGTGTTCTGTACATGTTGACTTTTTTTTCTTGATGTGAGTTCACATCCAGACCTGTGGCACAGGCGGTAGCAGCCCTGCTTTTGTAACACCTTTATCATCATTGTGGTGTGCTCTAGAATGCAAAAATGCTCCCCAGCTCCTATGTGGATTGGTACAAGCTCCTTCAGGAAATGAGCAGTCCTTGATGTATCAACAGTCGCTTGGGAAAAATGTGTGCTCTGGAAGCACCGTGTTTCTTCTGCTTGCATGGGGTATTTAAAAGGCATCTGTGTTTGCAATTTACCTCGCCTGGTTCTGCTTCAGCATATGCCATTGCCTCGAGTGGTGGTGGTGCTGACAGCTGCCTACCTTCTTTCCAGGACCATGTGCCGAGGAGAAAACTCAATCCTGGGCCAGCTGAAGACAGAGAGTAAGAGCTTTATTCTTCTCCCCTGTGTTGTTTAGTCTTGGGGGTGCTGCTGTTCAATGGATATGTCTGTAAAACATAAATCAGATCCTCTAGCTTCTTATTAACATGGGCTCGCTGTGGCTGAGGGGTTCGAGGGGGGACTGTGGCATCTCACGGCAGCGTGTGCCACAGGCTGGTGGGGCTGTGAGCGACCTCCTCCTCTGCCCTCAGCCCGTGGCGAGGTCTGTCGCGTCACGCGAGCCGTGGCCCAGTTGTCAGACTTTGCACTTGGATGCAGCCCGGATCCGGAGGAGGGGAGAGCCCCAGGGAGGAGCACGGCGTGATTGCAGCTGCTCGGGATCATGTTATTTGGAAAATGTCCTGAGCAGGGTCACGCTTCTGGGAGCGAGGAGCCCTCAGCCTCCCCTGTGAATCCCACCCTGGGTTTGTTTCTGGAAGCTGATGAAGGCAGAGAGGAAAAACCTGCCGAAGCAGGACGCTGTTTCTGAGTTGCTTCCTCGCCATGAGGATGCCTGCTTGAATTTGCTCTGCTGGGAATAAGAGCACCATGAAAACCCACGTGTCACAAATACTAGGGGTATGCATAATGCCTCATTCGTTCTAAGTCTTCGTGTAAATCTGAACTGCAGGCAAGTACATTAGGACATGTTTTCTGTACTGGGCATGGCCAAAACACCTGCTTCAGCCTCCTTTCTGCAGCATCTGCAGAAGAACGGTTGTATAATCCAGTTATTTTAAGATGTTCGGATCAGTGGTGAAAACTTGTGTGCTGCACAAGGGAGGTTGGGATAATTTCTCACCAAAGTGGAAGTATCTGAGCAGGCAGTGGATCAGGGCAGTGCAGAGAGCCCACAGGCAGCTTTTAAAGCCTATTTTTAAGGAAACTGATTTCCATTATCTGTTTGTTTATTATTTTTTTAAAATGTCAAAAGTGAACTGTTATTCATATGGGTCTTTTATATAAAGAGGGTCTTTTCTCTTTCTTCTCTCTTCCACCTCCCTCATCCCATCAGTTTTGTTCTCTTTTAATTTTCAGTTGGAGATAAGTGGATAAACTACATATCGTTCTGTGGACTTCGAACATATGCAGAGCTGGAAGGAAAACTAGTCACAGAGCTCATCTATGTTCACAGCAAACTGCTTATTGCTGATGACAACACAGTTATAATCGGTGAGCGGGGGGCTTGCGGGAAGGGGTTGGACCGCTCAATTATATCTGGATTAGCTTCTCTGGCCTGTACTCAGTGCAGGCTGCAGTGCTGTGTGCTTTTCTGTGTTGTGATTTCTTTCTTGTGAAATATTTTGCTGTTTAAAAAAAACAACAAAAAACCGAACTCATAAATTCATCAGGAGGGTAGGTAGGAGGGAGGAAAGGATTTGGAGGGCTGTCATTTAATCTGTTTTTCTAAAATGGTTTTAAATCTCTGTGTAACAGTGAAGAGAATCCCAGTGCAGGGAATATTGTCCATCTGTCTTGTATCAAACTCCGCTCTAGCAGGAAGACTTGTGAGACTTGTCATCTGTTCCTTAAAGAACAGAATGTGCTGTAAAATTTGGAAGGTTTGGACAACATGTGTCATTTATCAGCTCCATTTCCTAAGAATGGGGAAATATGTTATAACAAGTAATAGATATCATTTAATCCGTTTCTCTTACCATATTTATTATGAGATCATGAAGCAAAGACAAGAGACTTCAGGCTCAGAGGTCTACATTGCAGCAGAAGAGCGGAATTTTAGCCTGTTTCTTTAAAGAAACCCTTTTCGATCTGCTAAATCAGCAACGAAAACTTTGCCAAAGAATAACTTAATACCAGATTTTGCAAGACTCAAAATACTCCCCTCCTTCAAAGCAGCAGCTCAGCCTGTAGTCTTGGATGACCTGGGGTTCAGTTTGCTCCTCTGTTACCCTCTCAGGGGTCAGATCCTGTCTTCAGTACGCAGAGCAGCCCGAAGGTGGTTTTAGTATCACAGCAGGAGCAGTGTCATTGCAACTGTGATGGTCTGGGGGCCTGAGACAGCTCTTAATTTCTATTTTCTATACCTGTAAGACTGAAGGCGCATTTTTATACAGCATGTGCATCCCTGTTGGCTGGTGAGGTGATAGGGAGACACTGTCATCCCTTTTCCACCCAAGAAAGAGATGATGCATGGAAATAAAGTGCTAATGGGGCCACCGTGCAGGAGAGGGATGTGAAAGGACGGAGAGGGGCTTGGCTCATTTTTCCTCTGGAGGCGTTCGCTCCCTTTGAGTTAATTCAGTTGCTGGGAAGGCTAAATGGCTAACTAGTGCCTGGGAGACTCTTACAGAGCTGGGAGCTGTGTCTGGAGATTTTTTTTGTTGTTTGGTCACTTCTGTGGGTTAATGACCTGATGACTGATATTGCTGGCTGCATCTTGCTGTTCCCTTGGAGCTGCGGTGTCCCCCATCCCTTGCATTCCGAGGGCTGCGTGCGCCAGAGAAACCCTTTTGGGGGTTAAAGCCTCAGCTGGTCTCGGGCAATGCTGCGGGTGTCAGAGCCTGCATGGCACAAGGAGGCTGGGGAGCTCCCACCACCGTGCACGGTCAGGGCTGGAGCTGCCACGTTGAGCCCAAGCGCACCCAAACCCTTCCATGAGTGGGTGCATTTTGGAGAGGAACCCCCCCCAAAAGGCACAGCCAGAGGAGCTATGCAGTAGAAACGCAATGGGGGAAACGGCTGCTGCCCTCCAGCAGCTTTGTCGGGGACTGAAGCGGTCATTTCCCAGGGTGCGAGCAAGGAGCTGTACACAGGACACCCGTGTGGAAAACCGGTTTTCCCTCTGGAAAGCACCCTTCTCCTTTCTGGGGTTTGGGTTTTATGCAGCATGCAGTAGTGCTGCAGCAGGCACAGGGCAAGGAGTAGAGCAGAAACATCTCCCGTGGTCAGAAGGTGCCCCAGAGCTCTGGGGTCTGCTGGTGCCTTGCTGCGTTAGCAGGGACGGCGCCTGAGCTCTTGTGTCTGCGGACACAAAAGTATGGTCCTGGCAGGATAGGAGGGTCTGGGTGTTGGTTACCCACAGCGAGGAGGTAACGTCCTCCTGCCTCCATCGCCCTCCCCAAAACCTCTACCTTCCAAATGCAAATGAAAAACTTCCCCTCTTCTTGCCTCTACTGAAGGTAAGAGCGGATTTACCCATGGAGCCCGTCCTGCGTCAGGTAACTTGGTATCCAAACCAAATGCAGTTGAGGCCTTTGAAAGTTGTGGCATCCTTCAGCAAAAGCACCTGGGAAGTTACAGCGAGAGTAAACTTTTGAAAATGTTGGCCTGGGCTTGGCTGTGATTTAACCTTCTTCCAAGCCTGGAGCTTTTGAAGCTTGCAAAAATGCGGGTGGGTTTTTTTCCCTCCCCCAAATCCTGGCTCTCAGGGTTTGTGTTTCCACAAGGAAGCTCTCTGGTCAGGGTTTTACCTAGCGAAGACATAGATGGTCCCTGGTGGAGATGAGGGATGCAGAGGGCCCGGAGTGGGGGGGTGAGTGGCGATGGAAGGCACGCAGGAGCATCTCACGTGGCGGTGGTGCATTGCCGGTGCTTCTTTTTTTCCCCCTTGTCAGGCTCTGCCAACATCAATGACCGCAGCATGCTGGGGAAACGGGACAGCGAGATGGCCGTCATCGTGCAGGACACTGAGACCGTCCCCTCTGTGATGGACGGGGAGGACTACAGCGCTGGGAAGTTTGCCCAGTCCCTCCGGCTGCGGTGCTTCAGGTGGGATGCATGGGGCCGGGCGAGCGCGGGCAGCGAGCGGGGATGCAGGCAGGGCTTGCTCAGGCTTACGTCTCCATAGCCTTTCAAACCAGCGGGGCTGCTGCTGCCTGCTCAGCTTTAGCATTGCCTGGCCTGAATTTAGCCCAGTTTTGCTGCTGTTCCATTGACGTTAGCCTTTCTCACACCGCTCCTGTCCTCAGCTCGGCAGCTTGACTTACAAATAGTTTTGGCTCCAGGATTTCGCTAGGCGAGCTCATAAACAAGACAGTGATATTTTGCCTCCAGATCCTGTTTTCACACTCTCTCAATTTTGGATGGCGGTGTCTCTAATGGAAGTTTCCCTACTTGGAGCAGCCATCTGGACCACAACACGGCTGTTTTTTCATTAAGACCTTTTTCTTTTCCCTTTTTTTTTTTCCTCTGTTTCCCATCTGGACAGTTATTGCACAGATAAAAAAAAAAAAAAAAGGATAAACTTGGGCAACATTAAGGCTGACAGACTATTGCAGGGAATGAGAGCAGGAGGGCGCTGGGAACACACAGGGTTTGGCAAGTCCCAAGGAAACTTTTCCTCCCCTACATTTCTCAAGAGGGGGAGTGCCTGGTGCTTCAGCCTCCCTGAGCATCAATCCCTTTATCTTCTCAGGGTTGTCCTTGGCGGCTCTGATCTCAGTCCGGAACATCAGGATCCCGTCTGTGACAAATTCTTCAAGGAAGTGTGGATTTCTACGGCAGCCCGCAATGCCACCATCTTCGACAAGGTGAGGGACACGGTGCCTTTTCCCTCCCTCCTTCCACGTGGCAGCAGCAGATGCCAACGGGAGAAGCAGCACAGGGAGAGCAAGGGCAGCAGGTCCAGCTCCTGGGATTGGACCTTCAGAGGTGCTTTGAAGGAATGAGTAGCATCAGATGGAAGAGCTGTGAAAAAGAAACTGGAATTTGTGCATCCTCAAAGTGAGACAGCGGCCCAGGAAGGCAGCAGTTCTGAATTCTCCTTTTTTTTTGTATCAGATATGGCTGTGGTGACTTAGTGTTTTTAGCTGGCTATAGCGTAACTGGAGTAGAATCAAATTTTACTTCTGGTTTCTAATGAGCTTCTGCAGTGATCAGAAAAAGCCCTGGAGCTTCCCCTCTGCCTGCTCCAGCTTTATCACAGATAGGCACATATGTCTTTTCTCTCCTCGTTCTTCAGGCTGTTAATTAAGTCACTCCCATCCTGGGGAATTTGTATAAGATGTTTTGGTCTTTCTTGGGAACTCTGCATTGCAGTATTTCCCCGGCACTGACATGCCACTTCTTCTTTCTGTTTTGATCAGGTTTTTCGGTGCCTTCCCAGTGACCAGGTGAATAATTTAACCCAACTGCGTGACTTCATCAACAAGCCCAAATTAGCGAATGATGATCCTGCGAAAGCTGCAGAAGAATTAAAAAAGATTCGTGGGTTTTTAGTACAATTCCCCTTTCGTTTTCTGGAGGAAGAGTACTTGCTTCCCTCCGTCGGAACAAAGGAGTCCATGGTACCCATGGAGGTTTGGACTTAAGAAGATGCAGACTGCTTTACGTTTTAAAGCCTGGTTCTCTAGAGATAAGCTGATGAACGATATGGGATTTCAGAAAGCTTGTTATTGCTAAGGGAGGCGAAAAAGATCTCCACCAAGCTAATGTGCCTTTCTTAGGGATTTTGGTGGAGGAACTTGAAGCAAATTGACAGTAGCAAAGGAGGGGAGCAGGCAGACTTGGAAATTATGGCAAATGAGAAGTTTAACTTCTGAAGGAGTTACTGCTTAAGGCATTTCTGAGCACTTAAAGGATGCAGGCCACTTTCTAGGACAGGAAACAAATTCCAATCGATGTTACTACTGCCAGCTGTATATTGTGGTTGCGTACGTACTGTGATCCTGCTGTGGCTGCGCGGGAGTCGTGGGCTGCGTGTACTTCTAAGGCTTTTGGGTATCGGCACCTTGGCTCGCTGGAATCCCCCCATCTCACCCTTTAGTTTCTCCGGCGCTGCCGGGAAGTGCTGCTTGGTGCTGCCTTGGGCTGTCCTGCAGCTTGCCAAGTGTAGGTATTTCACTTCGTAAATGGAAACGGACTAACAATCTTGTATCAGAATCAGCATTTTGGTCTCTTCTCCCCTCGGGGTGGGGAACAACAGACTGTTTCTACCATAGCTAGAGCAATCAGCAGTCCTCATGCAGCACAACACTACCTAGGTCTTGGCAAAGAGCAGCCTTGATGGAGCCAGAGTGCTGGACATCACTGGAGTTTGCCGGCCTTTACAGAAGCGCAGCACGTCAGTTTGTTCAAACTGCATGAAGGCTTTCTCCAGGAGAGGATCAAAGTTTAAACTCAAGCCTTAGATCTCCAGAGCTCAAGGAAAGCAAGGCACTGCATGTGATGGGACAGAAACTTAAAAGCCAGCAAGGGCCAAACAATGCCCTGCGCTCCAGGTCCTCCATTCGTGCATTTCTATTGCAGTACATAGGTAGAACTTTTTTTCCATCTCTTTCCTCCCTGTTTAAAAGAAGTGGAAGGCCATTAAGCTAGAGCTGATGCCATGCTCGAACTAAGCTGACGTGTCGCTTTGTAGTATGGGGTGAATGCAAGGGGGAAGGGGAGCAGTTAGCAAAGCTTTGTCTCTGGTCTACTTTGCTATCAGACCAGCCCCAATCTCGAGCTCAGTCATGCAGGACGTGTCTTCCCAAGCACAGGTAAAGCTCAGCATGCTCAGTCCTGTTTTCCATTTCCGCAAGACAGTTTCCAAAGCTATTTTGCATCTCACTGTGCAGCAAAGCAGCAATTTGATTCAGCATCCCTGGGCAAAACACTACCACTCCTGGGTCGGGACCTCACTTGGTGGGTGCTGTCCTGGGTCTTCACTCCATCCTCCATCCTGCAATGAGCTGTGTCTCCCGATGTCCTGTCCAGCTCCAACTGCAGTTCCGGGAGAAGCGTTCCCCGGCAGGCAGCAGTGCCGTGTCCAACACTAAGAGATCAGACCGTTAGAGATGCTGAAGGGGGGGTCGAATCTGGAGAAGTGGGAGGCTGAGCTCCTCTGCTGCCACTGCGTCCGGGGGGATCCCTTCGCTAGCTGGGTTTAACCCTGTGCCCAGCTCTCCTTGGTCAAAAGACCAGGTGAACTGGTATTTACTTCAGTTCACAAGCAAGTTTTTTTTTTCCTTTTCTGGCTCTTCCAACAGTCTCACCTGCTTTTAACTGGAAAAGAATCACACTGGTTGCCCAGCTATCCCCAAAACATAGCCGGCACCACATTTTAGCTCATTGCCTTCTGTGTCTTCAGACGTGTAAATAGGCACCGGGTACTTCTGTACCTGCTGCATCGCCTGAGTAAGTAACGACCCCAGACATTCCTCCAGGGCAGCCCGAGTCTCAGCCCCTTCCTGCAGTTTTCACTGTTTTAAGCGTGTGTTTTGTAGATGCAATTGCCAATTAGACTTCTTTCTGGTTGGTACATCTGTGGTCTGGTTAGCCTGTTGGAAGTGCTTGTGCAGCATTTTATGTGATGACCTTTGGTCCAGGGGGTTGATGCTTTTAGCTGGCATGCTGTAAGCAGATAAGTATGTTTCCTTGATTTTTTTTTTTTCCCCTTAAA
Organism: Aviceda cuculoides; assembly: GCA_035590195.1. Taxonomy (NCBI): domain Eukaryota; kingdom Metazoa; phylum Chordata; class Aves; order Accipitriformes; family Accipitridae; genus Aviceda; species Aviceda cuculoides. Next base: position 37,284,398 of record JAVJGG010000085.1, read on the forward strand.
AAAATTGACCTGGGGTCACCCCCTGCAGAGCCAGAGCAATGTGTGCCCTGACCATTTGCAATCAAGAAAGATCAAAGGTGTCTTGTTATTTCATGTCAGTGCTAGTTCAGAGCTTTTCTCTCCTGATATGTTTTTAGCTGTTTTAGTTTGAACAAAGCTGTTAACTTTAAACAATTACAGCCTGTCAGAGAATCATTGTAAGTCACACGGATCTGTATTCATAGTTGAAAAGGAAGCATTCAACCCTGCTACACGTGAACCTTGAAGAAGTGCAAGACTCCTGTCATCTTCTAAGTGCTCTTATTGTCCCCGTCCTCATATTAGCAAAGATTCTTGTAATCGTTAAATTATCCTTATATTGTCTTTTAAGGTGGTAGGTAGCTAATTACTGGGGCTTCGTAATTCCAGTGGTGTCTCTCTCTGCCAGGCTGCTTTGGGGAAAAACCTCCCAGGTTCTGCAACACTCAGCCCACCATGTGATGGCTGCTGGACCCAAGCGACACAGCAGAGCCACAGAGGAGAGATTTAGTTGACTGATTCGGTATGAAAAGGTGCTAATTAAGAAGGTCTTTCATTATTAAAGTAGCAGACAGGCCTCACATTTGGCTTCTGTCCGAGAGGCGGTTTCCCTCTGTGGGAACAGAGGAGCCGCGCTGAACATTCCCTTCCCTGTGTTGGTGCTAAATTCCCGATACCCGGAATTTAGTAGCATTCAAATGCAAGCAAGGTGTGCAAAGCAGCCTCGGCACAGTGCAGAGAGCCCTGCATCCCCAGGACCCCCCCATGGATACAGCACCGGTCACCCCAAAGAGATGATGGGGCTGGAGCCATTTCCAGTGAAGGCATGACTCTTGTTCATACCCATGGGCTGTGCTGTTCCTTGGGTCCTGTCAACAGGAGGTTTATTTCTTATATTAAGAAGCCCGTGAGGTTGAACACCTTGTGAGAGAGTTAATTTCTGCACCTAAACAATCACTACTTCTTAGTCCGTAATACCAGCATGGGTTTATTTTTAATACCTTCAAACTGGAGAGGATCACTTGCAAATACACAGTACTGTAACAAGTGATGTGGATTCAAGCACTAGCAAACCCGGAAACATGAACTGTTTCTTGTGGCATTTATTTGTTAGAACTATAGGAAATGAGAACTTCTCCCAGGCTCAGACTTTATTTTGTAGTTCAACCTGAGTACAACCCTTTTTTTTTTTTTTTCCCCTTTAATTTATTCCTTAACATGTGCCACTTTGAGAACTCATACTCCTTACCGTATCTTTTTTAATAGTCTGATATTTTAAAATACATGTTTTGTTGTATAGATGTTGGACTGGATAAATGTTTCACTGTAAAGTTAACGCATGATTTAAAAGATGAGGGATAAAATGTCATCATATGTAAGAACTCTACTAAAAAGTAATTTGTAGGAGAACTACTCCAGTGCTCCATGGCAGATGCAAAGTGCTCGGCTCAGTTTCTTGTCCCTTGGTCTCAGTTTGTTGCCTGACTTGATGTGACCTTTGCTGAATTAAACCCCAGACACTCCATTTTCCTTTCTTTCGATCAGGTTTCACAACATGATTTCTCAATCCTGGTGCTGTCCCTGGGGGAGACCTCAGTGCAGGTTTTGCCTAGCTGGGACCCTGACATTAATAATTTACAATATCTTTATTCCTTCCAAGGAAACATCCATGTACAATCAAGCTCAGACGTGGTTTGCTATTGTTATTTCAGTGTAACAAATCTTTTGTGCACTTGTAGTTAGGACAGTCGGGAGGGGTTGTAATCTGTGCACAGAGGCTGCATTTGGGAGGATGTTTAAATGAATGGTCCTTTAGGTTAATGCCATTTCTTTCTCCTCCTGCCGAATGTAAAGATGCAAATCCACGCTGGTCTCAACTGACACATCTCCCATCAGCTGCGGAGCTGCTGCACTGGTTTTCTGGCAGAAAGGACCTGGTCTGTGGTGAAGAAAGCAAGTGGTCTCTGGACCAGGTATATGGGTAGAGGTTAGCATCTCTTGGGTGGCCTGCAAGACGTGAACGCATTCTCACGTTTTGTGGCATTGTTTCAAACGGGCCGTCCCTTCTGCACAGCTGAGATCCTGCTGAAACCAGGAGCTTTGCAGAATGGAGGTTTTAAACCAGGAGTGTAACGCCATGGCAATGAATCGAGTCAAGCATGCCAAATTAAGGTAGATCAAAGTGGAGCAGACCCACAAACTGTATGTTGACCACTGAATGCAATGATCCTCTTGGGGTTTCTCCTCTTTTTCTTTTTTTTTTTTTTCCTTTCTTCCGTGCCTGCTTTCTTGTTGTATTTTCCAGTATTTGTGATTATTACATTTTTAACCTCCCACTGTGCGTTCATAAAATCTCCTCCATGTAAATAATTCCGACTTACCAGATTCTTTCTTGACACTCGGGAAACAAGAAAAAGCATCAGAGGTCACAGTTCTGGGAATGTGGGGTTTTTTTCTAACTCGTGTCTCTAGCTAAACTGATCAACAAAAGGAGAGCTTCCACTTCAAGTGTGAGTGCAGGTCTCCCTGCGTCTCTACCTTCCGACGATGCAGTTGTGAACACTGAATATCCCTTCTGTGAAGGCTGCTGGAATTGTTTTGTATCCTTGTTTCTGCTAACAATGGCTTTCCTTTCCATTCCGTTTGTATCTGGTAAATGAATGTGTATTAATGGACTGAAAATACAACTGATCATCATGTGTCGAAACATTTGGCTTTGGTCTCGTTTCTGCTTGCTTTGGGGACTGTGGCCGCGTCCCGCTTGTGGGCTGACTTCTGCCCTTGCCTTGCGTTGGCAGTGCTGCCCCAGTGGCCACGATGTGATGGAAAAGGCCCAGGGTCGCAATAAAAATGGCTAGACTTGAGTCATTTGGGTTTTCCTGGGAGAGAGAAATTGCTGAAGTGAAACAGCATAGAAACAGAAAATTGGACTTCTTAAATTAAATAAATTAAAAACTCCTGTTTTAAAGGAGTTTTAATAATCCAGAGGCTTTCTGAAAGGCACACACAAAAATGGTCTGTCTCCAAAATAGAATTAACTTGCCGCTGTCCCTTTTAACTTTCAGTAAAGGAAATTCAGCATAAAGAGAGGAAAAAAGCAGATCACTGTTGTCCTCCAGGGGGAGAAGAGATGAATAAAGCATCAGTGGCATTTCCAAGCTCTCTCGCAAACTGAAAACATATTAACTTCTCTGTTTCTTACGTTTCATCTCCTTCCTCAAAAGCCAAAGGGCTCTCCGCATCTTCAGAACTTCCAGCTGCAGTCTGCGCCCTTGATAAACACAATAAACCGAGATAGCAGATCCGGAGCTTCAGGGCCGGGGGTGCGTTGGTAAAAGGCAGGCAGCTGCCGATTGACACCGCCGGCTTCTGCTGCCGCTCCGACATCTCGCAGCTAATTACATGCTTGCTGCATCGCGCTTAGGAGGGTCTTGCAAGCAGAGATAAGAGCAAGCGGGAGTGATGCGGAGACCTGCCGTTGCCGCCGGGCGCGGAGGTGCTGGCCGGCAGTGCAGGCGTGGGGGGACGGCGGGCGGCCGCAGCTGGGGCTGGCAGCCGCTGCTGGCTCCGTCTTGCCGGCGTGGGTTGGTTTCTGTGCTGGCAGCGCAGGGGAGTCGTGGCATCTCGGTGCAGGCTTATCTCCGTGTGAAATTAATGTGGAACTAGAAGCAGCACTGAATCTAGGGAGTTCAGGTGGCTGTAGGACGGATCCTTTGCCTTTCCTATGGGATGTAGGGGCCCAACTTGAGGGTCCTGTTGCTGCTTTTGCTGTTTTGCGTCTCCTACACGTAGGTACGCAGTGCTTTTACTGGGCACAACTTCACCCACATCCATCAGCCCGTTAAGAACACAAGTGGACGCCAGCTTATGGGCTATAGCTAGCACAAGGCGCGCAGGGCAGGCAGGAGCACGCTGCCTCCGGCGAGGGCGATGGCAAAACTCCCTTTGACTTTCCTACGGCCAAAGCATTCGCTTGATGAACAACTTGCAAAGCCTCTAATTCAATGGCTCCTCGCTGAGCAGAAACGCAGCCCCTGCATACCCTGAACACAAAGCAACTTTGCCAGTATGTTTAGTAGAACTGTTCTTTCCAGGATGAATTTCTTCAGCTGCTTTTGTACTGAGGCTGTTCCTGCCTCCTTTCACAGATCGGCTTCTCCTTCACTGTGTGTCCGCAGGCCTCCTGTGCCAGAGGCTGGAGAAATCTTCTCCTCCACCCCAGCACCAAGCAGATCTGCTCTTTGGGCCTTCGTTAGCCATGCGTTTATGCACTGAGCTCTCAATAACGTGTCAACTTTTTAAATAGTGCCAGCCTTTTGCATGTATGAAATTACTAATACTCTTTAGTTATTTTTGTAGAGGAGGAAAGTAGGGAAGAAAGAAAGAAAAGAGTTTGTGAGACGGGTCTAAAGGCATGTGAAGAAACAGGTTTCTTCTCACTGCTAAAAATCAATCTGTTTTAGTTTCCCTGCAATTGTGCCCGCTCTTCAGATTTTCAAGTACATCTCTGAAGCGCTGATGCAGTGGAGTGAAGGTTTTAAGAGCTTGAATCACAACAGCACTGAGAGTGAAATGCTCAATTTTTTTTATTGGAAAAATTAAAAGTGACAGTTTCAAAATTGGTTCCACTGCTGTGATTGATTACTCAGAATATTTAGCTCAGAATGATTATGGCAAGATTTTCTACTGAGGCTCGTGGCTGGGATGGAAATTAATTGGGGAGGGGAGGGTGGAGTTCTTAAAAAAGAAATTATTCTGCAAAGGAAACTGTTTATACCCAGACTCAGTGATGAGTAATCTCTCCATATTCAGCCTGATCTCAATAATTAAACATCCTGTGAGTTCCTATTTGAGGACAAAGGAGAGGAGGCCAGGGAGATAGACAGTGTTATCATGGCTTCACAGGTGTGTGTTATCTGGAGATTACTGGTGCCCAGCAGAAGAGGTGGAGCCAGCCGCATGCTGCTCAGGATCTCTGTCGTGCCCTGCTGCTGGCCTGTCCATATGGTATGTCCCTACTGGGAAACCTGGCCCACAACCTGGGCCGAGGCTTGTGCGTTTAACGAGGCGGAGGAGTGCTGGGGTCCTGCTGGGGCAGATGCGCTGGAAGTCACCCATCGCCGGCGGAGGAGAAGCTGAAGGTGGTGTGGGCACAAGAGAAGTTCAGGTAAGAGCTAGTCCCACCTCTTCAGCTGGAGAAAGCACCAGGGCCAAGCTGTGCGGTGGTTCCACCAGGGCTTTGGCACCCATGGGTGCAGCACGCTGTCCAGGCAAATGCAATCCCACCACCTTGGTCTTCGGCTTCTCTTATCCTTGCTGGGTCCTTGTAAGCTCCCTTACGTTCCCTCAAAAGACACTGCTTAAAAGCAGGCATGTCGCACAGATGCTCTGGTGTCTCCAGGCGGATGGCTGCTCTCTCGCTCCAGGTCCTTCCCGGGACCAGCCAGGAGAGAGGGGATGGGCAGGCTGGGCTGTCACCCAGAGAGACACCAATCTTCCCGGCTCCCTCCTGCCCACAGTTTTGGAACTCTGTCCTGCTTCTGGTGTGTTGCCTTTGGCATTTATCTGATTCCTCCAGCTTATCTCGCAAAACAGGCAGAAGTATTTATATTTTCTTCTCTGGGTTGCCTTCCTTATTTCATTCTTTACCAACCAAGCCTCGGTAGACTCGCAGGCTGGAACGTGCACATTGTACGTCCAAGACAAACATAAAATGTATCCTTCAGGAGAAGACTCAGTCTGTTGGCCCAGCATTTTTTAATTTCGACTTGAAAGATGGGTTTGAGACTTCAGATTTTGCAGGGGGTTTTTTACATTGCAGGATTTCATGTTTCAGCCATGCTTCCTCTTCAAATAGACACATGGTTTATGAAATAAAATATAAAGCACTGTAACTTCAGAAATATGAACTAGATACTATATACAGGATTAATTTTAGGCAGAACTAATGGCTTGCTTTATACAGAAAACTCCTATTTTGGCCAGGTTTAGATGTGGAACTGGGAAACTCCAGAAACGAAGGCAGCTGTAGCCACAAGCCATGGACCAGCACAGTACAGCAGTCGGAGGATGTTTGTCCTCGGGTGTCTCATGTCTTCTACCCAGCAAATCCCAGGTGAACCCCATATATCTGTTAGGACTGTGTGTTGACCAGCACATACTGATCGGCAAGAGTATAGCAAATACTGGTAATTGTCTGGATGTAACCTGTGCATTTAATTACCTGTAGGAATTTAAGCTATGTTTCCTTGGGGCCACACTGAAGTGTGATTTCACCGATAGGTCACTTTTAAGTAACATTCAACCTAACTCCTCTTGCGCTTGCCACAGCTGGAGGAGAACAGCTGCCCTGTCGAGGTGAGTGTAGGGATGCTGGGCTAAACTGGGCTGCAGCCTACAGCCCTCTGGGGACCGCATGGTGGGAGGGAAGCGTCCACCTCCGCACCTGCGAGGACTTGATTTCCAGTTTGGGGTAAACCTGCCATCGGGATGATGTTGGCTACGGCTGGGGACACACCAGAGGCCTGGAGCCCTGCAAAGCAGGAGCTCGGAGGACTTTTCCCTGGATGCTACTTCCCAGCTTGATGGGGAGCCCCTGCTCTACCTCACCCGCTCCATCCCGGCCCTTGCCTCCAGCGCTGCCCGTCTCCATCCCTCCCAGCACCAGGAGGGACAAGCTGGAGGCCTGATGCCACCCAGTAGAGATGCACAGGGCTCAGCAGCCCCAAAACGAGCTGGTGCACGTGGTTGGAGGAGAGAGATGCTTTTCAGCGCATCCAAATCCTCCCTGGAACCAAGGGCTGGGTGGCTGCGGTCCTCTAGAGGGTGCTGCGGGCTCAACGTGCTTCACCCACGAAAAAAGATGGGTGCCCGCTTTCCCGGGCGGCTGCAAGCCCTGACCCGGGGTGCTGGGTCCTGCCGTGCCTGCTCCCTCCTCCACGGTGTCCTGGCTCCCGTGGGAGCTTCTCCCAAAGGGATGCAAAGCCCCTGAGGTGCAACCCCAAATGTGGCCTTGCTGGCTGCTCCAAAGACAGGCTGCTGGGGGGGCTTGCGGGTCAGCGTCTTCCCCTTTCCTCCGAACATAGTCACACTGAGCCATTTTAAAATGAAATACTACATATACCTCGCCTCTTTGGGCTTAAATACATTCCCTGTCTAAAATGTTACTCCCAGAAGCCTGTATTAGCTCTCAGATGACTCGCTGCAATATATATCTCCACTTTGTTTCCTCGCAGACCATATCTGTATGACATCAATTGTACTGGCGAAGAATGCTTACGAACCTGTTTCCTGCTGCAGGATGATCACATTATACACAATTACACACTCTAGGAATTTCTCCTGAGATCCAGCTGGGTACAGGCTGGAGCGGCGGAGGAGCCGGAGTATGCGCGGAATAATGAATCGTTCATTCAAACCTCTGCGCTGACTTCAAGCTCTTGGGTTGTGCGAGCATGTGGTGAGCTGCGCTAGCTGCTTATTACCCTAAAAAAAGCCCAAACCATCTAAATCATTCCAAATTTGGTTTCCACTGTGTCTCTATGCTTTCTGTGTCTTGCCATTTCATTATTATTATTTTTAACATTGTTATTATCAGAAAGGTTTAGGCAGAACTTATTCAAAATGTCTCAGCAGGAGAAGTCTCCCTGAGCCGAGACATGCTATTTCAGAGACTTTCTCAGCAGGAGCAAAATCCAGTTGTCCGTGTCCACGAGGTTCCTGTCCTCAGAACAGACTCAGACCAGTATCGCCTGTCCTGTGTTACTGGTGGTGATGGCAGCAGCAGCAGCAGCACTGTTATGTATTTGCATTGCAGCACCATGGCGCGCTGTTCCAGGATCCTGCGACGCTAAGGGACCTAAAACCACAGCATTTCCCTAGAAATCTGATAGCCCTATATAGGAGAAAGCCAACTGGAAACATGGAGATGCTATTTGTCCTCATGATGGGTAGGGACCTCTGTGAAAACTAGGTAGGTTTTTTTCTATAAACAAGTAAACTGAAGCTTTTCTTTGACCCGCTAGCGGATCCCTCTAGCAAAACCGTGTGTTGTAGTGTCATGGGAGCGACATGGAGGTGACGCACGGACGTGATGACCCCCCCCAGTGAGGAGCACGAAGCCCATCAGGCCATGCTGACTGTCCCTGAGCGCAGGGCGCTGGCGCAGTTGCGGTGTCGGGGCTGCTGCGTGGTGTTTTGCAACACCTTACAAAACCAAACCGCCACCTTCCTCTTCCTCTTCCTGGCCGAGTCATGCCTGAAGCAGCTCTCCTGCTCTGCACAACTCGCTCCGGCCTGGTGAAGCAGCCCCTTGCATGGCACCAAGTCAACCGCTTCCCTGAAACCCTGCTATATTTTATTCACTGTTTCATCATTATCTGCCAGCTCAAAAGGCTGCAGCATATTTGTTAGCTGAAGATTTCCTTTTAGGGAGCTGGCGGCAGATTATCCTGGCTCTTTCTAACAATGTGTAATCTAAGCTGTCACCCACATTTCCAATATTTTACTTCTGGTAAGGCTACAGCAAGGCCGGAATGGAGCCAAGGTGCAGCAGAACCCTCCTCATACAGGATGGGATGGTCTCTGGGACCTCACAGATCCCATCACCTCCCCCCTCAGGTCATCTGAACTTACCTTTACTTTCCTTAACCCTCTCAGGGATCGTATTCTATTGTTTTCCTAAGGCTACGACTTTCACTTGTTTACCTCTTTTTAAAGTATACTAAAGTATAGATGTCTGGTTCCAGGATCTGCAAAAGTGCTGAATATAGTGAGAGTTGGGACAAAAATGAAGTGAGCTGGCCCCATCTCCTCCCCATGGTAACACATAGCCATGCTGCTTGGAGGAACCGTCCTTTCTGAACAGGCTTGTGCGTTCTCCTCTTGTTCAGTATGACTTCTGTTATATTGTGTTCATATAAACTTCTACAAAAATAAGTTAATATGGGATTTACTGGTACACAGGCTTTTTGCTAGTTTTCTGATTTCATTGTCTGGGTGTGTTTAGCAGGTGCTCAGCATCGTGGACATTTTCCAACACTATAGGAGATAATGTAATTTTGACCCTATATGCTTCTTTCTGATTGAACGGGTACTGCTGTTGGTGATTTTACTGTGTTTAATCTGAACTCGGTATTAAGCTGACATGCTCATTATGTTCCCAAATTGCTTAATCTGCAATGTTAGGACCTGAAACAAAACACAGGCAATACTGGTAAGGGCGAACATGGCTGTTTTGCATGCCTGGAAGAAACTGTTGTCTTACAGTTGTCTTACAGGTTTTTTTCATTCTTTTTAATGGGTAATTTCAGGTCAGATGCATCTCAGCTCTTAGACTAGCTCATGTTAGAGACAGAAAAGAAAGGAAAAACAAGGCTGAAAGAGGGCCTGCATGTTTCAGGAGCTCAAGTCTTATTCTCCAAAAGCAGCCTCGGCTTTTAGCAGCCTAATTGCCATTGACTAGCAGTCAGACTAGCTCTTAAAGCTCAGTTTTGCAGAGGAAAAGGCTAATTCCCTTTCGGCAAACAGCCTGTGTCAGCTACGGCACTTGCAAAACTCATACTTTGCTGCATGTGTCATTTGGTGCTTCTGAGAGCGTGGTTGCTCATAAAGTGCTAAATCCGCCACCTGCCTACATAGAGGATAGTGGATTTTCTGTTAGGATGTATCTAACTTGCTTCTTAAGATATTGTGTAAAGCACTGAAATCTTCTTTAACAACTAAATAATCCAGAGAAATTTTGCAGAGAGGTCTCTTGTGGGGCTGTCAGCACTTCCCCTCCATGCATTTTGGCGAGATGCTGTGGTATGGAGGGGGTTTATCTCTCTGGAGATGTCTGCAGCTTGGTGTTGTCTCAAGGCTTGAGGATTTCACTAACGAGTTTTAACAATGAGTATCTTTGGTTAGGTCCTACTACTGATGACTGTCTGAAATCAGTGCAAGCATTGCTTGTGGAAGATGAGCTTTAGTACTTATTCCTGTGAGTATTTCTTTCTGCCTGACACTCAGCTCCTACTGATGCCTTTCCAGGTGGAAAGCTCCAGATGAGTCCCTATTTATTCACCTCCATTTGGGATCTGGAGGTGGTGGAGGGGGAGCAGGGAGTGTGGGATGAGGGAGCAAGGAGAGGGGCAGGGGATGGATGTGGGGAGGGCAGGAGGGGCTGGCCGTGGGACCAGGGTGGGCAGCACTGGTGGGCTCACTATATCTACCCACCATGTGCCAAAGTGACCTCTGGACGATGCTGCTCACCAGAGAATCTGGCTCAGTATCTTCAAAATATCTCCACTGCACATCACTCCGCTTTATCGTCCCCGTCCGGCTTGTCTCACTGCCTCAGCCCTGTCTTCGTCCCCTGTTTACCTCCCGTTGCTGTGACAGCCTGAATCTGTGCCTTAGCAGTCACTCTGCACTTCTTCAGAGCAGACTCAGTCCATTCCCTCCTTCATCAGACAAGGCACATATGCAGATTGTTCCCTGTTTATTTTAATAATGTATTGGTCATTTTACAGAAACACCTTGTGACTTTATTTCATGCCATTACTGGGCTGTCATTTATTCCAGGTAAGGGAAATTGCATGTTTTCAGCATTCAGGACTCTTTCTCTTCCAGTTACTATCTTGCCATGTTCAGTGCATGCTGTATATGTTAGTAAAAGTGAAGTGGCCTAGAAAGGATGGCAAGAAATTAATCAGCTTGTGAAGTATCCTCAGTTTCCCTCGAGTTGCTGCTGCACCCTTCTCGCCAATCTTTCCTTCATGCCACATAACCATGGATCTCTCTCAGCGAGATGTGCAGAAAACAGCCGGGACAGGAGGACGCGGGACAGTGCCAGCAGGTGAAGTGCCCAGTGCGGGTCCCAGCTCACCCCATGCAGCAGCAGGACACACTTCCCACCCCGGTGGCATTGCAGAGCCCATCTCAATGTGGCCAGGAGCCACAAACTGAGAATCACAAACTTCTGAAACCCCGAGATTAATTAAATATATAACGTCACTTTAAAAAGTCTCTCTAATACGCTGGCTGCTTTGAGCCTGTAGGGGCCAGAATTTCAAAGGAAATTTTCCAGTTCATCCTTCCCACTCAGCACTGGTGCACAGGGGAAATGGGGCTCGGTCACGTCTTTGTCATTTGGGGTTGATCTACCCTTCTTGCCAAGGTTTTTCTGAGTGTCCTGTTTAGTTCCCAGCTGATGGCTTCCTTGCTGTAACCTCCTCGTGAGAGCCCAGACTGCAGGCTCAGATGTGGGCAGGGTTTCCCCCTGCTCCGAGATCGGCCCACTCTTTTCTGCTTTCTTAACTGAAGATGGAGTCATTCCACTGAACATGCAGCATGCCATTCATAGATATTTTCAAACCCACCTAGTTTCCTGCCTGGTGTTTTGGTAGTTTCTCAGAAATCACATGTTAACACTAAAATCATGAACTTGTTTAAATATATCTGTTTTCTTTTGTTTTATACATCCCTGAGCTGAACCAAGTGTTGCCCATGCTTTTCCCATCCTGGATGTCACTTCATTTCCAGATCTCTGCTGACCAGTGGGATGCTGCACAAGCTAGGTGAACCCTTCACCCTTCTTCATAAGTTTGCCTCCTAGTACTACCTGGCACTTGTGTTTCAAGGGCTTTTTCCCCGCTGTAATTACTCAGTCCTACTTGTCTGTGGCTTTCTGGAGGTATTTCTTGGTGGCGTGGTGTAATCTTCACAGCCCTTGAGGGGTTAGCCATCCTTTTGTGCTACATTTGCATTAGCAGCGTTAGTCATCAGGCCACATGGCAGTGGTGAGGACATGGCCATATCAGCCAGGGCTTTTGTCTGGCTCTTCAGCCTTTCGGAGACTTTTCCATCTGTAGGTGATGTTAATGACTTCAGCTGGGATTTGTAGGAGTGAAGGTTGTTCCATATTGCAGGCTGAAAAATGCCTTCTGAGGGTCACAAAACTGATGTTGAAGAAAGTTCACTGTTTCTGCAGAGTTTTCTGATATGATCTGTAAATCAGACTATCTCAACTCTACAGGATCTCCTGGGCCTCAAGTCCTTCCTGCATCCCCTTCCCTGCCATGCAGCAGCACACTGCAGAAGACCTTCCATACATAAAATTCTGACCGAAGCAGCTCCTTTCTGAGATGGTGAAGTGATATTTTTGGGTGCTCTGATGACAGTTTTGTCTTTCAGCAAGTCAGAAAATCCCATGCCTTTGAAATTCTCCATCCATTTTGTAAAAGTGCAGCGTGGCTTGCCTTCAGTGAACATTTGGGTTAGCTTTTTTAAGCTTTTCCCTGTTATGACAGGACCTAGAAACCTTTTTTTTTTTTTTTTAAACCATTTTTATCTAATTCCAGGAGGAGTGCTTTCATAGACTGCCACATCTCTGTGAAGGCATGAGGAAGTAAACACCTCTGAGAGAAGCCTCCACAGAAGGCAACAGCAGTTGGCTCAAACCCTGTCTTCCTACTCAGACACTAACACTTTAAGCACTACTCAGATGATTACTTTAAGTTGCTTTAAGTACCTCCAGTTGTTTTCTGACTTGCTTCTGCTTTGGTCATTGACTTGAGTGGAAAGCCTGAGATATCAGACTTGGAAAGTCTGTTCTGTGGTTTAACCTTTTTTTTTTTTTTTCTTTTTTTTTTTTTTACCCCCAAATAAAAGACTTTTTCGTTTTGCAGGGTGAAATGATGAGTTTTCAACATGCTTCCAAAAAGGCAGAAGCATAGTGCCTTCTTTGCAGAACAACACATCTCACAAGCCATGGTGAAGATAGATATCATTAAAAAGAAATGAAAATCTGGAAAAATAAATATGCCAAGGAGGTTTTTGACCTGGATTGCCTCCAGTCTCACAGGTCTCTGAATACCCTGTATGTCTGACCACCGCTGAAGCCCTATGAGACCTTTGTTATCAGTGCCTTTGCTAACTGCAATGCACAGTTCCAGTTCTGTAACCCCTTTCCCCAGGAGAGATGTCAAACCCTACCCACACCTCAGGACAGATTATCATTTTAAAAAAACAACCTCACTGTTCCTGAAATGTGTCTTAATTATCTCTCAGCAATTTGCATTTGACAAAAGATAGAGCCAGTTTCTCTTGTTCTACTGATCTATGCTTAATACCAGATGGGGGTGGCTTCGGGTCAGGTGTTTCCCAGGCCTGGGGCTGCCTTTGGTCTGCAAGACAAGCCAGGAAAGAAGAGGGAAAGAGAGAATGTAAATACTGGCTGTCTTAGGGTAACTCAGCTCCAGACTGATCAGCATAAAAAACATATTGGGATGCTAAATAATTTTTATAAAAGGCACTTGAAAAACGGAGCAGCTGTTCCGCCCCGTGGACAGGGTTGTAAAGCAGGTATTTATGGGCAGAGGCCCCTGGAGGACTTCCCCGCTGCAGCAGGTCGGTTCTGGAGAACGTCCCTCATCCAGCAGCTCCCGCATTCTGGACCTTACGCATACTGATGTTATCCTTGAGACCTCGGCAAAGAAAGCAGAAATTAGTATTCCTCTGCGGGACTGTGGGAACACAGTTTGCTGGGGGCAAGGCTGCATTAGGTTTTCTGCAAGCAGTGCAAAAATGGGATTTTGATTAGTTTCTAAACAGTCACAGTTGGCACATTTTAAACGACTTTAAAAGACTTGACACCCTCCTGAAGAGCAGGGTTGCCCTTTGATAGCTTGTTGTGTTTTTTTTTTTTCTTTGCAGAAGAGGTACAAAGGAAAGAGGTTAATTGACAAAACAAAGTCCTACATCGCTAGTGTGGCACGTTCTCCAATAAAGACATGGAAATGTATTGCCCAAATCAACGTCACGTTAGGCCTCTGATGCTATGGCCAGGCTGATGGGAGACCAACAAAGTCATCAATGCCTGCTTGCATCTGCTGGGGAGGCACATGTGTTATTTATTACGTACAATTCTGCTTTACCTAAAAATTGCAACTTTATATTTATATTTTAGTATTCTGGTAAATAATGCAGCGGCCCTTCAAAGGGTGCGAGCGCTTGCTACCCTGGAAAAGCCTCCTTTAACTCCTGCAAGGCAGACAGTGAGTCTGATCTACATAAACCAGGGAAGGGCACAGCAAGCAGTCCTGCTTCTTTTAGCACCTTGCTGGCCTTGCTGGGGGAAGGCTTCTGGGCTGTTGTCTCCTTGGTGACTTTGGCCCGTGGTGGCACGCCTCAAGAGAAGGCAAATGCAACTGCAGTGGAAGGGGCATAAAGGAAACCCTGTGCTGGTCCTCTGTGCCAAATATTTAGGGGAAAAACAGCAGCTTGGAGGGGTGCTGTGGGCGAGTTAAGCTCCTGGAAGTGTACGGTCTACCATGTTTTTCTCGGCGGTGCCCCAGGACTTTTGCTACTTAAATGCACCGTGCTGTTCCCTGGGTATGAATCTGTGGAGGTTGGGTTTTTTTCAAAGAACCCTTGCTGATTTTCCATTTGCTCCGCCATTGCAGTGATTACAGGGTTTTGTAGTTGAACAATGCTTAAGGGAGGGAGCGATTAACTATTTAAAGGGGAGGTTTTTGTATACAGCTATAGGAAAAATCCTGGCGGCAGGGTTCACACAGGTAGTCCTGCTCAGCTCCAAGGATGCAATGGAAAAACACTTCTCTCCCTAGAGAGGAACCCGTATCAGCAGAAGGATGAGCAATCAGTAAGTGATAATGAATCAGTTAAAGTGCATTTGAGAAGATCAATATATGCAGGTTAGGACACGTGTAGCCATTAATTTCTGAGTGTCTTTTAACACAGCTGCATGTTATCGTGTTAGCCTAAAACCCAATTATTATGCATCTAACAGAGTATTAATTTTTCAGCATCCTCCATTCAGTTGGGGCAGATTCCTTTAACTACTGCATTACATGGGCAAACACTGGGGTAAACCAGCCTGGATTTAGGGAACCAGAAAAATGACACTGACGCCAGCCACAGTACCAAGTGGTCACAGAATTATTGTGAACAAGTGACCCACATGTGCTGGTAGAATAAATCATGTGTCAGGGCCCAAAATAGGGCCTAAATATGTTTTCTTGTTTGCTTCATTCCTTTTCATGCTCATCTTTTGGAGAAT
This sequence comes from Aviceda cuculoides, assembly GCA_035590195.1. Classification (NCBI taxonomy): domain Eukaryota; kingdom Metazoa; phylum Chordata; class Aves; order Accipitriformes; family Accipitridae; genus Aviceda; species Aviceda cuculoides. Next base: position 37,299,477 of record JAVJGG010000085.1, read on the forward strand.
GATCCGAAGCACCTGAAGCTCTTGCTAATTGGACAAGGCTTTACGTGTCATTTAGATTTACTCATTCTCCATATACCCCCTCATGATATAATTAACAGTGGTGGAACTGTTAGATAATTAAATTTAGTTTTATGCAGAGGTCAAATGACCTGGATAGTTTATATGTGAGCTGATGCCCTTCAATGAATAAATAAAAAATACTGACCCTGACATTAGCCCCCCACTACCAACAGCAGAGCTTAGGTTCATCAAGGTGCTCATTGCTCACTGGCAACTGACCGAGGCTGGGGACTGCCACTCTGTAGGAAAAAATGACATTTTCACATTTCTGCACTTTCTGAATGGGGATGAAATGGCAAAAACAATGACTTGCCACAACACAGTCCCAGCTTCTGCGGCAGCAGAAATGCCAAGTATGGAGCTGGGCGAGGAGGGGCTGTGCTCCTCGTCCACGGCTCTTGCTTCATGAAGGGTGGGATGTGGCAGCTTAACGCCTTCGTTTGGCTCGGCAGCACCTGCCCGTGCTGCCGCTCACGTATAGCCATGCCAGCGCTGCAACGGGCTGCTGGAGCACAGGACACCGCGCGGCAAGAGGGGCTGTGGTGAGACACAAAGGGGTCCAGCCGCTGTTCCCAGGGGGGACCAGCCAGGTGGAAACACAATTTCATGCTGAACTGACTCCGGCAAAATATTTTGGGCCAATTCAGCTGAGTGCTCTGTTTTGAGTCACATTGACTCCAACTGCAAGATTTTGTTTAGATGCTCCTGGCAGAAAAACAGTGTACAGAGAGACACAGATATACATCTCCTTGTAAAAAAAAAAAAAAAAAAAAAGGTAACATCTCAGAACTTAATTTTCTACAGCAAAAGCTTTCTGCAGAAAATGACTGCCCAGCTTTAGCTGCTGCTGCAACCTGGCTGGGCACCGGTACAGCCCGCACAGCAGCCCCAGCATCTCAGGTCACTGGGCACATACCTCCTCACCGAGGCTGCTCCTGTCCCCCGCCCCGAGCAGCCTGGAAACAGCAGCCCTCACTGGGATTTTCCTTTCAACTCCTGCTACCATTTTATGCATTTCTTATGTCAGTGATAACAGAAGAGTCCGCTACATTTTTACCATCTTGTTACACAGTAGACAGATCATAAATAAATCACAGTTTAGCTTGGGACTTTGCATTCATGCTGAGGATCAGGGCACTCTGTCTACTTGCAGGACTGGGCATATACATATATATATTTTAATCCTTATGTATTTCACAAGTAATCCCGTGTATTCTTGGATGGGAAGCACATTAGAGCAAGCCAGCGTCCTCTCTCATCCTGTTTGTTCTTCCCTTCTCTCCCCAAGAACAATGAAAGCAGGAGGAAGTCTCGCATTGGTTTGTTACTAGTTTCCAGGCAGTTTTGCTTCCAGCTTCACAACTACAAGCAAGATACTGCAATACCTAGGTTTGAACAGACACAGACAACATCTGTTTTAAAAAAACACCCCAGCACCACCAAAGATTCAGAAGGGTGCTCAGACGGTCCCTGGTGTTTATTTTATTGAGTTTAGCATTTTCATAAAATTTGCTCTTTAAATGCAAGTGAGGACTAATGACTATGCAAGATATCAAGGAGTGATGATTTGCGGCTTGGAAAAGGGGGATAAATTCAGGCAGGCTGCTGTTCCTGTGGGCACCGTGCAGCCCTGTGCACCTCACCCACAGCAGGCGACTTCCACTACCTGCCACTTCATCAGTTCATTACAAAAAAAAAAAAATCACGTTTTGCTGCGCCCTCACAGCTCTGCAAGCCAAAACACCAGTGCTGCCTCTCCTGTCCCCAGCCCTGTTGCGATCAGGACTAATAACGCTAATAAACCATTGATGCGGCCCCTCCACTGGGGGCTATCCAGCGAGCAGAAGGCGGAGGCACCGGTGGCCCTGACTTCTGCAACCACATCGGTGGATCCTGTTGCTCCTGGGGAGGTTTCGGCAGCTCCTTCTGGCCTTTTGTCCGTCTGTCCCTTCCAGCCCAGCCTGGAGAGGCCGCACCTCCGGCACTGGCTGCAGCATGCAGCCTCCCCGCAACTGCATAATTGTTTGTAATACTTTTTTTTTTTTTTTTTTGAAGCACATCTCTGACCAGAAAGTGTAAGAAAATCCCATCCGCCTGCCAATTGACTCATGTGTAGGGTTTCCGCTTCCCAGATCTGCATATTGTAAGCTCCTGACACAAGTTGATGTTGTAAGTACAGCTTCCATACGGTTCTCTCAAAGGCAACAGATTTTTTTCTACATATATATTTATATATGGCACCTGGTTTGGCAGAAACCACGTCCGACAAAGGGAACTAAGGGAAACAGTAGAAGCTGAATCTACCTAACTATTGCTGGCTTTGGAGGGGTTTCAGCCAATTCCAAAGACAGCCTGAATCTCGTACTCTTAGTCAGGAACAGCACGGGAGTCGATAGGGCTAGGACGGCTCCTGAGCACAGAGGGAACCGGTTGTGACCCGGATCTGGCTCCCGGATCCGGCTGTAGAAGGGACGTTTCTCCACCTGAGCATCCCGTGGTGCATAAAGCAGCCGGCCGCTCTTTTGGCACCAAGCAGGACCAGGCCCTAGCGCTTCCCTTACGCTCCAGCCTGGCAGAATTTGGGTCCAGCACCTGAAATTTGGCGCCTTTTCCCACCAGACTTGACAGGCACGACTGCTGCGGTAGCGGGGGTACCCCAGATTTTTCTGCCCGCCGTTTGCCGCGGGGGGGTCTGTGTGCTCCCCACACCCCGTTTCGCAGGGCTTTGCGATGAGGCGCAGCAGGGCTGGAAGCCCGCAAGGACACGCGGTCCGTCTCTCTCGGGCCGCAAACCGAGTCAAGCGCATCCCCTCCGCAGGGTCCCCAGGCCGCCCCCCAAAAAGCCTCATCACCCCGGCGGGTAGGACCCCGAGCCCTCTCCTCACCTCCCCGCTTCCCGCCCTTCCCCTCAGGGAGGGCAGCGGGGCGGGCGGGGCTCTGCCGTCCCGCCCC
>JAVJGG010000085.1:37303694-37332871 GCA_035590195.1 Aviceda cuculoides
CCCCCGTCTATTTTTTCAGTAACTTTCTTCCTTTTCCCCCTTTTTTCATCCTTTTGGTGGTAAGAATGGCTAGTTGGTCACAAGCATGGGGAGTCGTGTACGGAAGCGGGGTTTATTTGGGAGGCAACAGTGAGGCTGCTTCTCTCAACCTGCTGGCTTAGAGAAATAAATAAAATTAAGCAGAATCCACCGAAGACTTGCACAAGTGTATTTTTAGAAATATTATTTGCTTCAGTGGGGGGAAAAAAAAAAAAAAAAAGGCTATCTTTATTCACTTGCCCTACTTTCTTCCTGGTGAGTTTCTGGTTGATTAATAGTGTAAATGATTGCTCAGCAATACACAGGGTAGATGAGATTGGTGCGGGGGGACCACCCAGCTGAAAAACAGACCTGGAGCTCTTATTTCCCCTCTTAGGTGGAAGGTGCCTTGGGAGAGAGGTTGCTGAAGCTGGTGGAGTTAGTCCAGGAAAGCAGTATCATCTGGGAGGGGAAGGGAACCCTCTCCTTCTCCCCCACACCCTGAAAATCAGATAATTTTTTTTGTAAATTTTTTTTTTAACACCTGCATTACGAAGTTTATTTGGACTAGGGCACCTTTTCTTTTTAAAACTGTATCCACACATGCTTAGTATTTTTTTTTTTTTTCCTCTGTGGCTTTTTAGTAGCAATGGGCACCACAGACAGTCAGGGTTTTGTTTTCGCTTTGGGAGGAAATGTATATTCCCTCCCTCCCCCGGAGACCCACCAACAGCTCCTGGTCTGCGAGCAGAGCGGTGCTGGCGTTTCAGGGTAACCGGAGACAAGGGGACCTGAAACCCCGACTGACAGCGGGTGGGGGATGCAAAGCTGTGTCCCCCTTCGCAGCGGTGGCCGCTCCGGCAGGACCCCGGGGACTGCAGTGGGGCTGCCCGCTTCCCAAGCTCCTGCCGCTTGGGCCTCTGCACCCTTCCAAGGGGAGAAACCTGCTATGGCACTTTCCTGTAAATGATGAGAGATGTGTTGGTTTGTAAGCGAGACAAGAATAGGAGCTTAATTTGCCAAGGAATAGATCTTCTTCTAAACTAAGCTCTTTTAGCACTTAGAATAATTGTTAAAGGTCATAAATTCAGCAGATAGGGCATGAAGCGTGAATCATTCCGTGGGGTCTGAATCAGAAATCAATAGTAAATTTGCTGCCTGAGCACAAAACATGGCAGGGAGGAGTAATTTCCCAAGCCTTGCAGAATTTCATTTATGTGAAAAGAAGTGTCACATTGCTGCGGGTTTGTAGATGAGTCTGGATGGAGGAGACGTTGCTCTTGTGCTTACGTGTTTGAAGGGGTGAGGGGTGGCTGTGTGAAACGCTGGGAGCAGGTAGTGGCTCAAAATTTGGCGGAGGGGATGGTTTGTTCCCAGCAGCGGGGAAAGGAAACGCTCGGGCCGCTTATCTCCAAGTTTGAGTCACTGAAATGTTCTAGGAGGCTGAGTTTTATGAACAACAAGCAAATGCATATAAAAAAGGTGGACTTTTGACTGCTGGTTGGCCCTGTCCTTTGCTTTGGCTTCCCTGCTTCTGTCGCAAGGGAGGAAGGCGGATTTGCAGGACGAGAGCGTGCTGTTGAAGGCTGAGCATGGCTTGGCACAAGCAGAACCCTGCGCACCATCATTCATTTCAGCTCGCCTCTGCCCGCTAGCTTACGGGCTAGGATTTGTAGAGCTGGGCTGAAAGGTAACATGGGAGATAGCAGGCACTTCTTTTTTTGCCACGCTATAGAGTTTATCTTGGCCACGCAGTCGAGCTCCACCGCAGCAGCGCATCTGCTTGACGCGCCGGCGGCTGGGCCAGGAACAAAGCCCTGAATTCTGATTAAAATGCATGGCCTGGTGCATCGAGTAAGCACACTTCGGGCTCGCTCCTGCCTTCTTTGCGACATGTTTCTATCCATCATTGTGCACCGTGCTCATTGCCATGGTACCCAAGCGTCCCCGTGTCGGTGCAGAGGGCTGAGCGTGCGAGGAAAGGGCAGGGTGAAGCCTTCGACATCAGAAGGATTCTTAAAATAGAGATCTTCCGGTGGTGGTGCTGGTAATGAGTATTGTTAATGTTGCAGAAAACTGTAATTTAAAATGATGAGGCCATTGAACAGGTAGTGCTGCATATTATACTGACAAGGGGATAAGATAAACTACATTATAATGTTCTTTTGTACGGGCTGGGAGATATTTTTGCTAGTCCACTCAGCATGTTTAATAGCCGAATGACCTGGCAGTGCTATTAGCAGAATAATGATTAACATGGGGATTCGCACAGGCTGTTGACAGGCGTGTTTGAGAAGCAGATTTTTGCAATAAAAGGAGAATGAGCATGAGGAGTGATGCAGTGGGCCATGCTCTCTGGTGGTAAATGCACAGCTGATCCCAATAGGAGAGCAAGCAGAACGATGGGGGTGGGTTTTTGGTTTTTTTCCCATCCTCTTTTCTTTTTTTTTTTTTTTTTTTTTTTGTCTTGGTGAATGCAAGAGCCTGTCATCTCTTGCTGAAGGCAGTGGCCTCGATCCTTCTAAAATATTCAGGTCAATAGCTTTTCCTCTGCTGCATCCGTCTGCAGGGCTGGGCCTCTGGCTGATGTACCAGCAGTGGCAGTGGGCTCTTCTGCAGTAGCTGCCACAGCTGGATTAATTTGGGGTGCTTTGCAAGGTGTGTGGGAGGTGATAAAAGTGCTCTGGGAGGAAAACTTTTCTCAGGGAGCTGATAACCCCCGGGCTGGGACCGGCTTGGGGCAAGCAAACCCCTCTGCTCACAGCTGCTCCTTGTCTGCTTGGCGAGGGGCTCGCCCTGGGCTTGGATCCCAGCTGAAGGCTGGGGGCTTGCAAGGCTCACCTGGGTTGTACGGCTTGGCTAAGGGTTTCCTGCAAGCCTGGGAATTTAACGAGCCTTTTTGGGGAAGGAGTAATTGTTTTCTTCATGTACCTGGATGTTGCTTTTGTTTTGAACTCATTAACAAAACCCAAGCTTTTGTTATTTACTTTAGCAAAGTGCTGACCGTGCAGTCTCTGGAAACTGGATCCTAAAATCGTTAGTTGTTTTGGAAATGCCTGGCCTTTAATGCTCAGGCTTGGAGAGGAGACAGCACAGAATTAAGGAGCTGGTGGGTATTAGCTGTTGCTGGGAAGAATTGGATGAAACCCAAAAATGTCACTACTCTTCCTTTAGCTTTGCTTTGTATAGAAGTGAAGTTTCAGTGGCCATTTGTTTGCATTAGCTGATCATTGTCAATGAAGATAAAAGCTCTCATATTAAAAAAAACCACACAAAACCCAACCAAACATGCTGGTGTTGTCCTGTTTCCAGAACTTCATCAGTTTATGGCATATTTCAGCATCATTAAAGATTTAGGAGAAGTTCTAATGGGGGATAAGCACTGCAAGCCACCACTCAGGAGCATTATCCTGGCAGCATTATGTTAGGTTTCTTCTTCCAGCATCTTTAAAAAAAAAAATCTGTAGCTCAACAGAATTTGGGCAGCTTTTGCAAAGGTCACCTTCCTAAATAGAAAGAGGAACAAATTTGACTAGAGATGACTTCTGGAGATTAAAAAGAGACATGAAAAGCTTATTTATTTGTGTTGTGTTTCACATGATATGCTACTATGCAAAATTTGGGACATACCTTCAACAAATAAATATATATAGCCACAATTCCTGAGGATAGACACTCTCAGGAGTCAGGGACTTCATCTGTCCTCTTCCAGTGTGATTCAGTGCATGTGTAAGCTATGGACTATGACTGTGTCCGTGTACTTTGTACATTTTTGAGCCTTTTTTTTAACCATAAAACCTTGGCAACATAATACTTGTCTCTGAATCATGCCAAAGGGATGACAATGTCCAACTCTAAGCCTTTTTTCTGCATCTTGCTTCCATTCCTTAATCCAGGAGTGCCGATAGTGGTGCAAACATTTATCTTCTCTCTACATATGCATGCATATTCTTGTGTGTGTGTGCTCATGAAAAGGCACAACAGAAACAAGGCTGACTTCTGTCTAATCCTTCTGCATGGTTGATTTTTTTTTTTTTTTCCCCAGCTTTTGGAGTTGTGCAGCCCAGATGCTGCTCTTCTGCAGTTTTCCGTGTGTCCTTTGGCACTGGTGCTGTGGTTACTCTTCCTCATCTTTGGAGATCTTCCACGACATGAAAGTGTATGGTGTTTCTAAAGGCATAGAGAGTCACTGTTCTCACTAGTGTTTCTGTGCTGGTCAGCCATAAAAATTAATAATTTGGAGGGAATTTATAGCAAAATACGTGCTTGAGCAGGTTGCAGTTCGAGCACAAGCATTTTATTGAATTGAGGTTTGAAGCAACAAAGAGTATTTGATTGATGTGCGTATTTGAAATAAAGTGTCTGATTTTTAATCCGTGCAAGGAGGAGTAGTTAGAAGAGGCTCTTATCCTTGCTACGTGAAGGTAGTTTTTATCTGCCAGGCTCTAGTAGATGTAGTGGTATAGTTTGTATGGGGTGAGGGGGGGATACTGTTTCCATTTGATCTGTAGGTATATCTCCACAAATGAATCTCCCAGCTAAGGCAGAGGTGTCCTTGGAAGTCATCATTCACGTGGGGCCAGGTCACACCAAAGCTGCTGTCACCTCCTGGGCTCCAGCTCCGAGCTGCTGCTCCCTGCAAACCCTTGCCCGACTCCTAATGCACCCCCCATCATTTTGCAAGGGTAATTACAGACATGAGCGGGAGTTCTCTGCCTCTGACCTGCAGACCAAGGACAGAGTATTGATCCCTGTCTCCATTCTTCATGCTTCAAATATAAATGGGGAGAATCCTGTTAGATTTCCCATGCTTCCTCCGGTAAAAAGCTACCAACAGGCAAAAGGGCGCATGATGTGGAGGAACAGCATCAGTAAAGCTGTTGTGTCTTGGGGTGAGGAGAACAGTGTTGGGGGTTCAGGACCTATCTCTTGAAGGCAGCGTCTCACCCAGGGGTACCTGGGGAGCATACATGCTGTTTTCCCCTTGCTGCCAGCTACAGAAGAGACCAGGAGCGTTGCGGGGTGAAGCGCAGACCTGCAGCAGAGCTGTGCTGGGAGTCAGCACCGTTCCCTCTCCTGCGGCTTTGGCTGACTTTTCCTCCCCGTCGGCGGCGGTTTTGGCCCTGGCTACCCTGCTCGCCCACGGGAAGTGTAGAGCCTCCATCACATGAGGTTTCCATTTGCTGATGCTCAGGCATCTTCTTTGTTACCTTTCACGCAGCCATTAAAGCAGGCTGTGGGTCGAAAACCACTAGCCCAAGTCATTGATAGCTCCATTAAATGAGGGGTTGTATGTCCTGCTTATAAAGCCAGTAGCTTTGGTTCCCCCCCACCCCGCATCCCGTCCCTTTTTGTCACTTTGACTTGTGGCTGCACATTGAAACTGACGGGTTGTCTGCTTTGAGCTCAGAAAAACAATTTATGTAAGTGAGATTTGATGTTCTCCGTGTAGATCACCTATGATTTCTGAAGGAAGATTGTCTAAGGAACGTGGTCCTTGGGAAACAGACTCCCCCTCTCTCCCTGTTCCCCTTCCACAGTGGTTTCAAGATGAGCCCTGTGAGGGGCTGAGCATCCCCTTCCCACAGAGCAATGAGGATGCTCAGCACGTAGGGCCCCCACCCTGGGATGCTTCTGCAATGGCTCGTTAGTGAAAGGAGAGGAAAAGCCACCGAGGTTGGAAAACACTGATAAAAAGTTTCGTCGGAACTCAGTTATCTCTCTGCACGCCTGATTTTATTTTGTAATGGCAAATCAGAAAACCTTCTTCCCCTTTGATCAAGAATGTTGCTTTTCCATGTTAATTTTCTGCAGTGCTTGCCAGAAGTTCAAGGTTGCGTGTTGGTAGCAAATGATGGATGATAGTAATCAGGCGGGCAGCACGGGAGTATCCAGATGCGTCTTGCGTAGCTGAGAACCGACATTTCCTCCTTCCATACTAGGTGAGCAAACAGTGTGTACTGCCCTGTGCTCAGCTGCTGAGTTACCCCGAGTGCAGCAGAAGGCATGCACTTTGCTCTGCTGCAGATAACCAGCTCTCCTCTGCTACAGAAACCATATTAGATATTAACAGCTTCGTGCGAACACCACCCTCACTCACTTGACAGTAAGTGAGACCTGAGCGGTTGACATGGTCCCCATCCTTCCTACGTACACAGTCAGGCTGAAAACAGCTATGGCCTCTGGCAAGTGCAGTAGCTGCTTAGTTAGCGGGCTGTGAACAGTGAGTTGCTCTTCTGAGTAAAGCCTTAGCAATGTGAGTTTAATGTTCTCTTGGTTTTAAGTGCTGTCGCTGCAGCGAGGGTGGGTGGATGTGTTTCTTTTCACGTGAGTGCACGTGTGGTTTTCAGCTTCAGAGTGCGTGAAACCTTTTGTTACTTTTTTTTTTTCCTTCCTCCAGCAATGGCATTTCAGAGTGCAAAACTGTTGAAAAAAATTGTTCTGAAAGCAACACTTTTTAGAAGCCAGGGATATTGCCTGGGATGTATATTCTGTTATAAACTAACAAAGAATCAAAAATGTAATTTAGGTGGCTGACACTTCCCCCCCCCGCCCCGTTCCTTTTAAAAATTCTTTTTGCTCCTAATTTTGAAACTCAGCAGGAAAAAGCCTACTGACAGCTGAGTCATGTGTTTAGTCCATGACAGAAGTGACTGTTTGGGACCATGCCCTTAATCTGCTGGATAAAGACTTCGGATGCATTGGAGGCAGTAGAGCCTTTGCTGAGAAAGAGATCGCACAGCTTGAATCTAATAAAATGCGTCTAATAACTGCTGTAGCATGCTACAGAAATACAGGAGATCAAAGATTTGGAGGCATTTATTTTCATAATTTGTGGGTCAGATCCTTGCAGGACTAATTGGGTGCTGTTTGATGTCCAGGCAACAATAGAAATCTACCTGTAAATCAGAATATATTTGCCTCTTTCTTCTTTGTACACAAGCATAAATGATTATGCATACATAAATAGTATGATTTTGAGATAAACTGGCAAAAGCCAGGGTACAGGTCTCCTCCCTACCTCACTGCCATCTTTCTTAGATGTATTACACTGCAGGCCATATAGCCGATAGTCACTAAAACAACTGCATTTACCCAGTAGCTGGTGGCCCTTCTCATGTTGGTGCTCCAGGAGCGGTAAGTCTGCTGGTTATTGCCTACCGTGCTTCTGCTTCCCAAAGCATGAACCGAGATGAAACCAGAGAATGAGCTTTGATGGTGCGGTTTGTAGCATCTCTCCCCAGTTGTGGTTCACTGGTCATGATACCCAGCTGCTATCTCAGCTTTGCAGGTGGTCGCTCCCAAAACACAGCAAGTCAGGTATGCTGTGTGCTTGGTGGGGGCACTTATAAAGTTCTTACATATATAAAAATAATATATATACACACACAACTTTATATATATAAAAAAATATATATAAAAATAAGCATGGATCTAACTTCCCCTCTTGAGTGGAGTAGGACGGCATGGTTGCGCTAGCGTGCCTATGAATGGCACAGCCTGAGTCCCTGTACCTGGCACATAAACCATCTTCAAAACACTGGCCAAAATTTCCCAAGCTACTCACTTGTATGGGAGATGTTGAATTAGCCGTAGACCTGTTATCGCACGTGAAACCTGGCTGGAAAGGAAGGGGCACTGCCCTTAAACTTGTAGTTTTTGTGTTGTATCCTACCACTGAATACTCACAGTAGGTGTTCATGGGGCGGGCTTCTCTCATGTGTCTGCAGATGCCACCATTTTGGGAGGAAAGAAAGATGGGTGTGCAAGGAAACTGTGTTCTTGGAGCAGAACCAGAGGCCAAGGCAACAAAATTAAAAGGGCTTTAAATGCATTTTCTGGCTATGCAGACAGGCTGTCTTCACTGCAATAAATCTTCAGCCTTTACATATTGATTAGCTTCAGTAAATAGTGTGATGACTCTGCTTTTCCTATTGCTATTCTGCGGGGATCGGTGTGTTAGTGGGGCTGAAGAGGCTGTAATAGCTAAATGGGATTCCAGTAGTGAGAGCAGTTTACAAATGCTCTCCAAAGTGAACCTCACAGCCAGCGCTACTGTGTTTGACTGCTATAAACATAAACACAGAGTGCTCCATCGGTGACTGGGCTGGTAATGGCTGTGTTTTCTAATGGGCAAAGCTGTTCCCTGAGCCAAGTGCCTTGCAGTGGCTGTGCCCTGCCCTGGCAGGGATGCCGTCTCCTCCTCGGTCACTGGTTGGGGAGCTGTGATGGGTACTTCGTCGGAGGGTTGAGTGAAGGGAGCAGGAATGAGGGGAGAGGCTGGAGTCCTGTTAAAAAGTGGGGCTGCTTGGCTAGAAAATGGCTGAAAATGCCTCCTTTTCTACCTGCTCTGCTCAGGGCTTGTACTAGTTTCTTCAATATTCATGTGTTGCTGGGCATAGTTTGAAGTGATTTTGTCTGTTGGGCTTTGCCTCTGCTCTTGGAGGCAACGATGTGGTGTGGCAGCCTGAAGGTGGTTGTGTTTGAGCACTGGGCAAGCCCCGGATCCTTGGAAAATCATCATGGTAAAGTATGGACCAAGCAGGAAGGTGGCGGGAACAGCAGCTTGTTGTCCTTGCGGAGCAGCAGTGGGAGGAGGGATGGAGAGCTGCTTTAGATACTAGATGCCATAGCTGAAAACCCATCCAGAGGACGTCCCGTTGGCATGCCCACGTTTTGTGACAACCTGTAACTACACCATGGTGGAGGAGCTCTTCCAGAGGCAGTTTGGGCCATGAGGTGAAATCCCAGGTTGCTCTGGAGACAGTGGATGGAAAGATAGGATGGAGCAGATGTAAAATTAGCATAACAATATACCTTTAATTCAACTTGAAGGAAATAATTGAAGACTAGTTGTCGCTTATGATGGTGACCTCTGCCAAGATGACTCATGCTGCAATATAATATGAGTCACTTGTTGATGGCCTGTTCAGGAGAAAGTGCCAAATCCTGGTAGCTTCTTCATTGTGTGATATAAAAGCCAGGATGAAGAAGGGCGTTCAGGATATTGTTGCCTAAAAATAGCTGATACTTAAGAGTGCCGAAGCACCTTTACTTGGCTCTGGGGGACTCTAACATGAAAAGGCAAAGGCCCTGAGCAGAAATGCTGCTGCTTCTTCGGCCTCTGTTTAAGAGCCAGGCGACACACTTTGTACCTCTCCTCCCCAACCTTTTGCGTTGACGTGATGTTGCCCGAGGGTGGGGACCTTGATAGCTCTCCTTCCTGCCAGACAACTTGGCTCGCCCGAGGGCAAATGGCCGCTGGTGGGAGGGAGGTGGGTAGGTGCTAAGTTGTGCAGTAAGCGCGGAAAGCCGTGACCACCTCTGCAAAGGCTGCCCGGCAAGAGCTTAGCACGGGGAGGGAGGTTTGGCGGGGCGGAGGCTGGCTGATGGGAGAGCAGGAAGGTAGGAACAAGATCCTCCATGGGAGGGTCCTTGGGATGCCACCCATGGGGAGCTCTGGGCTGGAGACCTGCAGTTAGGAGCCTGGGGGCTGGGGGGGAAGGAGGTGAAGAGCTAACAGTCTATTGGTGTGTCGTCCCCTGCAGCGAGGGCTTTGCCAGGCACAGTCTGTGCGTGAACTCCTTGCCTCTGACGTCTGCCAAATGGATGCAGGATGAGAAGTTTTTTTATGGCTTTAAGGAACCTGTGGTGCTCCTGTAGCAATTGACTTGAGCACTCGTTTGTTAATCATCTACTAGCTGTCTTAAACGCTTCCTCGTATTGAATTAGCGTTTTTCCTCAATAAATGAGGTTTTGCAATTCACAGAGCCTGGTGCGAAGGCACTTGTGATCAGGGGCAGGAGCTCACCAAGAAGCGATAGGTGGATTAGCTCCCGGGCTCAGCCTGGGGGTCGGTGCCCCAGGCACGCTCTTCTCTGCACTTTCATGTAGCAGAGGGGCAAGAGGAAGGTACGGCAGAGGGGCACCTTGGTCCTGGGAAAGGGTTTCTAACTTGTCAAAAGCCTGATAATTTTGTCTGCGGTCATGAAATCCTGTGAAGTCCTGACACCAAAAGTTAACCTGAGAGGGGTATTTTTTTCCTAGATCTCATAACTGTAGAGAAGCATGGAAAAAAGGCCTTCCTGAAAGATCATAATCCAAAGGCCAAATAGAAGACTCCAAGTAGTTTATTGAAAATTCAGAAGAAAAAATAGTGCTAAATATGTGAGGCCTTGCCTTCTTTCTTCCCCAAGTGATGCACCACAGCAGCTGGAGATCCCCGGGCTGCTTCTGCCATGCTTTATTTTCCAGGTGAGAAACTCTCTACCTCCACCATCCCTCACCTGCTTCAAGGTGTATCTTGTCCTCTGGACCTTGCCTGTTTGCAGTCCGGGCCAGACTACCAGATCCTGCTGCCTTACGCAGCACCAGCGTGGTCCTCAGGGAGACAGGAGGCTGGTGGTGAAGGGCTGTGCAGGAAGCTTGGGGCTTGAGGAGATGAGAAGGCGTGGACCTGAAGGGGGAAAGATTTGCACCCGCATGTTGCTGTGAAGGCAATGCGAAGCAACCAAAGGACGTTGAATGTATGAGTGGTTGTGTTGCAGAAAATTGGTGTGCAGTACCCTAGAAATAGATCTCTGAGGGGCAGAGGGACATCTCTTCCTGAAAAGAAGCTGCCAGTGCGGTAGGACCCAAACCTTCTACACATCTTCATTTTGTCTTGCTCCTTTGATAATTATCATCCTCTTCTTTAGCAAGTTCCCACCATTAGCGTAGTGGTGCTGCTGCTGTGGCAGCTCTCAGGAGCTCCCATCATGCCTCTCTTGCCATCCTTGTCAGCTTCAGCACCGGGGGGGCCCACAGTAAGGAGGGTTTTTGCTTTTTGGTAGGGCAAATCAGTGCAGTTGGTTTTCACTGAGCTGCTGGATCCAGGGTGCCAGCTCTTCCTGGTCCTTAGAGCTGGGGGTGCCCTGAAAGGACCATAGTTTCTTTGCCATGAGTTGAGTTGGGGTTGCTGCGTTGGGGTAGAGCACTGCGGGCTGAAGGATGGCTGGACTGCCTCTCCGTCATGACTTACACAGGTTCGGGCCTGTGAAGGCCAAATGTCCTTTACGTGGAGACCTGGGCTTCCAAGGTGTACCAGCTCACATCCTCTGAGAAGCAGGTGGAGTAGAAGTGTTACACTTTTGAATAGGCAAAGGCTTTATCAATCATGTGGTTCAAAGGGAGGGATGCCCTGTAGGCGACAGACGGTACTCCCCCCCCCCCCGCCAAAAAAAAAGGTGTGGTTGACAAAAGAGATGGGGCATAAGTTCAAAGCTGGAGACACTTTCTCAAGACCCTTTCACTATAATTGGTGGTTTTGCTTTCGCTGGTTGACGACCTCTTCCTCGCTGCTGGTGTAAAGCAAAGTGCCTGCACAGAGGAAACGTCCTCGAGAGAAGATGCAAGAGCCCTGCTCATTATCAGAAACGAGTAAAACTGCTCCAAGCTAATCTGGCTGCCTAAAAATAGAAGTGGTGGTAGGGGGAGGGACTGTCTTCTGTGTTCGTTTGCCCTTGATTTTCATGACATTTTGCTGCTCTATATTATGTGTCTTGTAGGGGAGACTGTGTGTCCTGGTCACACTGGAGCAATTCACAAGAGCACGTGCTCATGTCAAAATCCACTGGAGAGGAAGGCTGAGAAGCTTGTTCAGGGTCTAGTAGTTAAAACTTGCAAAGTGCAGTTATTCAGGTTTGCTCCCTCTTCTCCTGCTCCTTGTGGATTCACAGCCTCTCCCTTAGTGTGATCTTGAAGTCTGCCGTGGGGCAGGTCTGAAGAAGCGATGTGGCTGGCGGTGAGGCTGTGGGGTGGGATGGATCCCTGGTGCTGTGAAGTGGCGGGAGCAGGGGCCATCCGTCATGCGTGCACCTCGCAGGAGAGAGTCATACTGCAGCTGAAGATTGCAGGGTCTACTTTGTGGTTAAGGAAGGGGAAAAAAAAAAAAAGAAAAAAAAATCACTTATGAGACTTAATTACTGTGTTATTGTTATTCAGCATTTAAAACCCAAGTTTCATAACTGCCTTGTGATATCAGCATTTATGTTCTTTGTCAGTATTATGCAAGCAGCTCACCTTGTGATCATGAAATACTGAAATGTGCTTTCTAATGCTCACCCTCTGTTTCTCAATGAGTCCATAAAACCTCTTCTGCTTTCCATTAATTATGGAACAATAGGACATTTTTCTCTTCTCTTTGAAAAAGAGCTGAGCCTTTTTTTTTTCTTTCTTCTTTTTTCTTCCAAGTTCTTGGGCCTGCTGCTCTTCTGAGACCTTTCTGTTCCATCTGGCTGGGCTGAGGCGGACGTACCTTCTGTCCTCCACTGCACTGTCTTTTGCCACTTGGGGGGAAGCAGAAGGTTTGTGGATCCATCTAGGAGCAAAGGTCTTGCTGTACTGGAGCAGTCCCAGCTGGTGCAGTGGCTGTTGCTGTCACTGGTGCAGTTGATGGCTTCTACCTACAAGGTTAGCTGAGGCGACTGGGAAAGATGGGAACGTGTTGTGATGGAGTGACTTTCCCTCCTCCCCAAAAGAGCTGAAATATTACCTTGCTTGTTGTTTTTCAACTGGAAGTGTCTATTGACACCAGAAGAAGACCTTCCTGCATCCCACCAGAAGTGCTTGGAGTGCCCCCCAAAGGCTGCAGTGCCAGGGCAAATCAGAGCAGGAGGGTGCTGGAAGCGAGGCCTCTGAGCTGGGCTCTGGTCTTACCTGTGGGAGCATCTCTGCTGGGTCTGGATTTTCCCCCACCTCCACATCCAGCTTTTGTAGGACAGTGAGAGTAGACTTCTAGTTTTTCTTCTGATCAGTCCGGTTCTGCTACTCAGTGGCATCCAGAGCAAGGGTGGGAAAAGGAAGGTTATTCTGTTTTGTGGTGGTGTTGCCTATGAAGTAATTCTGCAGGTGACTAGCTAGAGGTGGTGGGTTCTCTTGATGCTTCATTGGAAGAGTCTTGCATGATTTCCTTGACTTATAGAGACACAGAATTTAATGTTTCTTCTGAGCTTTTTCAAGAAGAAAGAAACTGTTGGTTTTTTTCTTCCCTGTAGAGGGAAAGAATTAAAGTATTTCTCTAAGCACAGATGTGGAGTGCAATGTGGTTCAGTTTGCCTGAATACACTGAAGAGGATGTGTCTCCAGGCTCCGTGGCCAGTGCTGCTTCTCCACTCTTCCGTGCTTTGCTCTACATACACATCCGGAGATTCGTAACTCTTTTCAGATGCTAATGAGGAGTTTATAGATAAGATCCCCTGTGAGGAAAGGAATGCTAGGGTGGTCTCATAGTGGGGGAAATCAAGGTGAGGAGAGGTCAAGCATCTTCCCTAGATTCACTTACAAGCAATGCAGCCCTGGCAGAGTTGAGACCAGAAGTCCAACCCGCTGGCCTCTCACCCTGTGCCGTAGCCATTAAACTATGCTCTCCTAAGATTAGATAATTTGTGAGTTTGGTGTCTGCAAGACTTGATGAGCAAATTCCTTTGAATAAATGCTTTTCTTGTATACTTGCCAACACGGAGTGAGGTTTGGGACGTGAGGGAAGGGAAATAACTTGCAGGTGTCAATTTTCAGGAGGGAAATCAAAGGGGGAGATAATACCCAACAGGTTAGAGTTCTTGGAAGGACTCAGTAGTGAGGAACCCATCCTGCCTGCATCTCTGTTTTAGAGTAAGTGATGTAGGAAACCCAAGGTGCGACCGTGCTGCCAGCTGCCTGCCACAAGTTTCAATACTATCGGACAATCCGGATCTCTGGCAATGGCAAGATGTGGTGCTGGAGTTAGTCTGGGCCCTGGGATAGAGGCTAAAGGTATCAGGGCTAACTTCATGCCTCAGTGTTGGGGTTCTTGATGGATCCAGTTGCAGAACTCTGGATTTTCTTACAGTGTGAATTGTAATAGCATGGTACTTGGTGTCGCCCTGACTGAAAAATCTGTCCTGGCTTCAGAGCACTTGCAGTCTGGGGAAGCAGCGATAGCTCAGCTGGTTTCTCAGCATGATGAAAAGTTCCTTTCCAATACATCAGGTCTTCAGAGGAGGAAAGGATTACAAGGGCATCGTGGTCTCATAGTAATTTGTCTTCCTTGATGTAGCTGGGGCTGTAAGGTGGACCAGAGCTCAGCTGTTGGCTTACAATAAAGCTGCTGCAGCTGCCCTCCCTTCTGACCAGGAGAGATGGTGATGGGCCAGCTGGGTCTGCTAGGTGGGATGAGGTGATGTTGCCTGCTGGGTGCTGCAGACCGTTCTCTGAAGACTTAGGGTGGCCTGGTGGAGTTTCTTGTGCTATTTATTTTACTTTCTGAGACAGTGTGTTGTTGCTGAAACTCTTGCATGGATCTGATTTCTGGTTGTGAACACCCTTATCTGCTTCTGTACCCATTAGCTCTTTGTCTTGCCAGTGTGGGACGTCATAAGTTATTTCATCTGATAAGACTTTTCTTATCAGCTCTGACATTTATTGTGGAGAATTCAAATTATTCTAGGAACTATAAAAGAGGGGATAGAGCCTGGAAAATACAGCTGAGAAGTTGTGTTCTTCTTCGCTGCACAGACTAGCAAGATGTAAATGGAAAGTACGAATCTCTCCATGCATCAAGCCAGGGCTGAGTTCTTGGCTGTGTACGGTGTCTAGAAAGAAGCACATGTCCTGAGATTTGTTTCCCTTTCCTTCCTTACTTTGTGCAGCATCATCAAAATGCTCCTTTTGGCCTTTTAAACTCATCAGCCTGCTTGTGAAATATTCAGAAAAGCTTGGGCTGAGTTTGCATCACTGTCAGTGGGTTGCATCCTTTTGGAGTGGCTTTGATCTGGCTTACTCCATGCTGAGTAATTTACACTCCTCTCACATGAGCAGCAGCTTCAATGGATATGCCGCCCTCTGAGAGTCTGGCCCTTGCAAGCTCTCTCAGTTTCTCCTAATGGCAAGCATTTAAATGGTATTAAAGCTGCTTATCTGAGTCTTGTGCTTTTTTAGAGTCATTAACACCTCTGCAAAGAAAGTGTAAAACTCTAGTAAGTCAGCTGGTAGCACATTGCAATGGTTTGAATGGCTACGCAGAGTACAGGGAACAGAGGGCTGGGCTTCCCGTGCTGGTGGGGTTTTTTAGGAAGGGTGCTGATTGTGGTGGGTGCGGTGCCCACGGGTGGCGAGTTGGTGCTCCCATGCAGGGTGGGCATCACCCTTGGGCGGTGTTTTCCCCTTTGGCCAGGGCTCTCTTCTGGGCGTGAGATCAGGCACCTCAAGTTTTTCTTGGTGGGTTGTTTCCCATTGCCCCATGATTCCCCAGGGGTCAGAAATGTCCATCTTCGCACATTTGCTGTATCTAGTTTAATGGCACATTTCAAGTGATGTTAGCAATTTTCTTTTAAAGGATCTGTGCTATTCTGTTACCTTTACAAGGAGGCACTGATGTTCAAGGGTGATCCCACCATGAAGTCATCCAAGAAAAATGAAGCTGGCTTTGTTCTTCACCTTGAACGTTGTCCTGTGCAGCAGCAGTCCCACAGTGGTTTGATCTTCATCATGGCCACTGAGAGGTCCCACTCGCTCTTGTTGCTTGGTCTGTTGAGCCAGCTGAGCTCTGCACTGAATGACGGGAAATTATCATGACTAACATTAGGCTGGTAGAAAAACTAATAGAGGTGAATAATAGCACAAGATACATGGAAATCAACGTTTTTCTTCTTGGAGGCTGTAGATGTAATCCACTTAATATTCTGTGGAACACAAGATTAATTTTCTTCAGCATAATATATGTGAGGGTTTTTCTTTTTAGTTTGCTGGCAGAGGCATCACTGTGTTGCTAAAGCTGGGTGCAAGGGATTAGGAGGGGGGAAGGATGCTGACCCAACTTCCAGAGGATTCAGAAACAGCAAAATCTGGCTAGAGGAGATTAAGCTTCTCCCTCGCCAGCAGGACTTTTCTGCAAGAAGTGTGGCTGGGACTGGGTGTCTCGCACGGGGATGGCCCCACTGTGTTTGCTCATTGTGTTTTGCTGTGTGGTAGGATATCTTTCAACTCTCTGGATGTCTAAAATGTTGGGGAATAGATCCAGTTTGCTTTGAGTGTGTGGTGAGGCTCTCCTGGTGGGCTCCTGTCGCAGAGCCGGTGTCTGCAGCATGTGGAAACCAGCTCCAGCCTCACACTTGTCCTCCTTCATGACATACCTTTGCCGTGATTTTAACTTAGAGAACTGCTAAGCTTTGTAGAGGTTCCTTTAAAATAATAATAAAGCAAACCCCCTGTTCTTTTTGTTTCACAGGATGGAAAGAATGCAGTGACTTGCCAAGCCTAAAGAGTAGATACAGCAGAAATAAATAAATCAAGCCCATTTATTTTAAGTTGATTAATCTGATATGTTCATAGTTTTCTAAAATAAAGTCCAGCCTCAGAGAGTTTATCAAATCAATTAACAATAATGGCAATTAATTTAGAAGCAGTTACAAATGTTTCCCGTCCCCTTTTCACATCCGTACACCACATGATTAATCTCACCACTTATGACTGTGGGCCAAATCCTGCTCAGGGATGTGCAGTTGTCTCTTTTGTGTTAGAGAAGGTGGACCCGAAGAGCTTCCTCCATGCCTGAGCATGGGGAAGGACCGTGGGCAGGGTTGAGATGGGTGGCTGGTGGATGCTGGTCTGCTGGGACACCCTGTGCCTGTAGGAGGGCTTGGTCTGCTACCAGGTGGGATTTCTCTGTTGAAAATCCAAGTATTTTGGACTTGCTCGTGTGCTTTGTTTTCTCATTTTGTACTGTTTTTCATCAGGCTGGTACATGTGGTTTTCCAGGGCTTGCTTTGCTGCTGTGTGCATCTTGTGTTAATGTTTCCAGGCTGCTTGTGTGAGCTAATAAAAAAAAAAACCCTGGAGCTCTAGCAAAGAGCATTTTGCTATGCAGAGGCCAGATAATGTCATGGCTGGCTCCAGGGACCAGAGCTAGCAGAGAGCTCCCGAGGCAGGGAGGTGTCATGGGGCTGTAATTTGACAGGGAGCTCAACTGATCCCGTAAAGCAAAAGGTGGTGGTTGGATTCACGGGGCATCATGGTGACTTGCAAAGCAGAACCAGTGCATCTTCCTGGGATGCCTGTGTGAGAAAGGTCCCTCTGCTTTGTTGTAGCTGAAGTGCTATTGAAATGCATATATTGAATGAACTAAACTAAATAATCCTTGCCCCCCAGCCTGACTTTGGTAATTTGGGGCACTGGGATTTGAAATAAAAAGCATCTCCCTGAATTTACGACAGTGTTTCACAATGTAAGAAGCCACCAAGAAATAGAGAAGTCTTGCTATGGGAAATGCTTTACTACCTGGCAAAAAGTCTTGCAAATCATTTCAGCAACTGTGGATCGTCCCTGACTTTCAGCCTGGTTTTTTGGCATGCATCAGGCAGGAGCTTGTTTTTTTTGCTGTGGGACCTTGTTTCCCCACCCCAGTTCAAGTGAGCATCTGTCAAGACCAAACCTTCAGACTCCCTGCTGAGTCTGGCATTACTGGAGGCAGCCTGTGAAATGTAGGAAAAAGGTGAGAAGCCTTCCCTCCCCATTCCCCACAACTTGTTAACTCTCGGGTGAGAAAGGTCTTTCCAGATTTGAAACATACAAATTAACATGTATTTGATATTCTTTTAAATAATTTTGCTGCTTTGTCAAAACAATTCTGTGTAAAAATGTGTTTATAATGCATGGTCTTGGGAGCTTGTGGAGTACAGTTGGTTGGGTTTTGGGTTTTTTTTTTTTTACATTCTATCTTGCAGTGTTCTGCAACTAGTTGAATGCTCAGTAATTCAATGTGATTTGCTCCCCATATTGTCCTTTTTTGAAACTCTTGCTACCGGAGAGTTACCTGCTCCTCTCCTGCTAACCAGCCCTTGCAGAGCCAAGTGTAAGGAGCTGTTGACAAGTGACAGGCTGTAGGTAAACTCTTCGAAAAGCACTAAACCAGCAAATAACTCCATCTCCAGATGGTCTGTGAAAATTGGACTGGTGTGAGAAACTCTGCTGAATCCAGTAGGGATGTGATGTTTCTCCAGACACATATGTAGGGACTCTGCCTTGTTTTCAACAAAATATTAAAAAGTAATGGCAATCACTTTAAACTGGAATGTAGTGATTTCTGATGGGCAAGGCTCTCCACCGATGTTGTGTCTCTTAAGACCAGTGTGTAACTCCTGCTTCTGCTCCCTTCAGAAGGCATTGAAGGATTCCCAGCAGCTCCACGACACCAAGCCCTCCCAGGTGCAGTATCTTTGGCTGTAGTGCTCATCTGCTGCTGGGCGAACATGAATGGTCACAGCTCTGGCCCAGATGCCTTCTCAGCTCTCCCATGGCTTTAAGTGTCTCTGAGGCTCCTTGGCGTGCATGCATACATGCCCAGCCCGTAGGTTGGTTGTTGCACAGATCCCTGCTGTTGAAGGCTGTAGTCTTGGTGCCTCAGTGACACGACTGTTACATCCCTGTCAATTTCGCCCTGGTCAGCTCAGCCCATGTCCTCAACCATAACTTAAGAACAGACACAGAGGTGCAAAACCATCCTACTTTTAAAAGCAAAGGGTTTTAAGATTGCTTTGCTTTTTTTGCTCCTAAATGCACTTGGAAGTGAGACGTTCTCCTGTTTTAAGGCATTCCTCTGTCCACAACTCTCACTACAAGGAAGGAGCAAGGCTGTCTTTTCCTGACAAAGACAATCCCAGATGGCCAACCTCAGCAGTCTCCCGTGAGGGCTGCAGAAGCTGGGATGTCTAGTCTGCGGTGACTTGGGAAGGTGCAAACTGGCTTCTGAGCTGTCACCCCTACAGACATCCACAGACCAAACCACAGACATGACCTGCTGTTGGAGACTGAATTTTTGCCTGTGTGCGAGAGAGGGCTCTGCTTTTGGTATGAGCTTGGCAGCAACCTTGCTTTTCAAAGTGTGCCTGTACGAGTGGTATGTTAAGAGGCTGTAGTTCCTGAAACAGCTGCTTTGGTAAGTAATTAAACCAACTCCTCTGAGACCCCATAAACCTTTGACAGCATTTACTAGTAGGTAGCAATTTCAGCTTGATGCAAACGTTTGCTAGCTGAGGTGAAACTCTTTATTTCTCAGAGGGATGAGATCTAAACATTTAGGAATAATATCTTATTGGTCTGAAACTGCAGATAAGTGACTTCCAGTGAGGAGAGTGTCCAGCTGCTGTGATCTAATTGATGTCTGCATCCGAAGAAGTGTGGTACAATACTAGTAGTGACTTTAGATCTTCTGGGGACTATAGATATGATTTATAATTGGCACTGTAGCTTTTTAGAGACACTGAGCTTAGCCAAGCCTTTTATATATTGTCCCGTTGAAGTTGTGTGCTTGAATTAGGCGTATGTTGAAGTGTCTGATTGTACTGGGACTGCATTCATCTTAACACGGCGTTGGAAACCTCAGGGTTCACTTAGCAGTAGTGCTTTTGCTGGTGCTTCTGGGCTGATTGGCTTCTAACTCTTCTAGATGAACAGTCTTCTGTGAACTGGGCTTATCATACAACTGCAAACAATTCATGGAGTCCATCCTGGGGATCTATGGGGTGTGCTGTAGAGCTTTATAAATGAGAGAGGGTTGTCTGATTTGGGGGGAGTCCAACTTCAAGTGAAGCATAAGTAGAATTATATTGTCTTAAGGGTTATTGAATATCTCAGTCAGCATCTTCTTACTATGGTGAGACTCATGGAGGGCAGATGTTGATCTTCATTAGTTTCAAGTCAAAACTCCTTGCCTCTTGTTTGAGTGGCATCAGGATGAGATGGAGTGACCTTGTTGCTAGCAATGCTTAGGTCAGGCTTTTGAAGAAATGGAGAGGAGGCTTGGACCCTTCTTGTTTTGACTAGTGTAAGTGTGGAGCTTGTGGATAGCTTTTCCTTAAACTGGGCTGCTCCAGTGTGCCCTGCTGGGGCAAAGTTAGCTTTGTATATGTCAGCATAGTCATTGTTGTCCTCTCCTGGTATCAGTACTGCATCTTGGGCTGTGGGACCCACTGTCTGCAGTGGTACAGATGCATCATGGTTTGGAAAATCTCTGTTTCTAAGTTTGTATGTGTTCCTTACTGCCTTGGAGCTCCTGTGTTTCATATTTGTGGGGGTGTACAGAATGGCTGCTTTTTCTATTGACATGGTAGGTAGGAGAAATTAGGTCAGAAGAACTCTAATTCTGTGTGTGCAAGTGTTAGTCCGTGAGCAGGAAATCTGGAATAGGTCAATGTATTGTAGCTTCAGTGGCTTGGCCTCAGCAGGGCTGAATGGGACCGGACTGTGTATGTCCATGGGGAATTTTTAAATTTTTCTTCCTTCAGTAGTGGTGTTGGCTATATACCTTTGCTGGCTGGTGGCTACAAATCCGCACTTACGTCTTAAATTGAACAGGTAATAGTTGAAGGAGTAAGCCAGCTTTATTGACTGAAAAGCCCAGTGTGGTGATTAGTTCTTTATTTAATTTTGCTGTTGCCAACTATTGGCAGGTCTTAACATGTTGGAAAGGAAAGAGACGCATGTGTGGTGGCTGGAGCTCTACTGCAGCAAGAAGCTAGGGAGAGGAGTGGTTGGAGACCCAGGAGAGCTGATTTATGGTTTAGGAAGAGGAGGTGAGCAGAGCACAGAAGTGGCTCTCCATAGGGGCTGGAGGAGCAGCTCCTGGTGAGATGCTGAAGAGGAATGGTTCAAATAGATTTGTAAACAGGCTTCTCTCAGCTGTCAAGTGGAGAAATTTTTCTCCTGTTAATAACTTAGCCTTGACAACAGTTTTTCTTATGCTGTATAGGAGTGTTGTTTCTTGACTAACATCTTCGTTTAAGATACAGAGCTGGGTGTTTGGGGGTGAGGGAGGACAAACTGCTTCTTCAAAATGAAAACAAAACCCTCGGCGAGTTCCTTATTACTCCTCCAAGTAGAGCAGCTTGTATTGCTTGAGTAGGCAGGAGGTGCAGTGGTAGATGGCATTGATGATAGCTTGTCTTGTGAGTCGCTGGATGGGTGGGCGAAGGAGGGGAAAAGTACCAAAGCTAGGAGGAGAAGACATGAGATTAAGCAATCCCCGTGAGGGCCGAATAGCATCCAGTAGTCCAGTGTGGTTCTGCTTCATTACTTGTCTTATGACCAAAGCAAAATATCTCAAAAAAAAAAAAACAAACCCAAAACAAAACCTGTGCAGCCTGTTGAATTTTTTTGCACTGCTTTAATGGGCAGGCTTAGCGCTAAGTCTGTGTGATGGGAAGGCAGCATTTGAAGCTCAGAAAGGTAATGTCCCCAGCCTCTTTTTCTGGAAGTTCCCAGTCACTCAATCAATATTTCGTTGCCTTGGCCTTTGCCTTCCTGCTTTGCTTGCTGGTGTCTGCGGCTATGTTAGCAATCCTCTCCTAGCTTGTGCAGTCCATCTTCATGTTACTCACAGGGCTTTTAACTAGAAGTGCCTTGGAGATGGAGACTACTAGTACGTGACTAAAGAGCAACTGTGTCTTCAAACCTTCCATTTTTCTCTGATTACATGCCATTTGGGGCAGCATTCCCAAGGTGATCTGGACCTTATTCTGTCAAATCATACAAGTGCTTCAATTCCTGCTGTAGAAGCTAGGGTAAAAAGTATGGCAAAATGGGTCAGTTGATGTGTCTTCAGAGGAAATAGCAGTTGACTTCTTAGAGCTTGGTGTTGTTTAGGTCCTGATGTTTGGGAGATGTGCATGGCTGTCTACAGAGCCTCTGACTTTGCTAACGCGAAGGATGGCTTCACAGAGCATGGTCCAGCTCGGACATTTGGCCTTGGGAAACAAAATCTGGGCAAGTATATAGTGTGTGAACTAAAGGCTTGATCCTCATACTCGTTCCTCATAGTAATGTTTTGCATAATCAGAAATACATTATCCCAATGATAATTTTACGTATGGAACTGTACTGCTGAAGGGCTTTTCTGTCTCTACTGCATTCCTCATGAAGCCTTTCTCACACTCTGAATTAATGGTCTTCCTCTCCTCATTGGAGCTTCGTGGGGTTAGAAGGCTCAACTTTCTCCAGGCAGTTGTGTACGTACACTACATCTCTAGACAACCGCTTGTGTTGAGAGTGCTGCCCGTTGCTGTCATGCCAAGCTGTGTGACGCTGGGTGGGATTATGGCTGTACTGTGCTGTCTGTGTGCCCTGGCATTGCCATTAATTTAGGAGAGCCAACTGTTTGGGAAGAATGACCCTTCGGTGCTTCCCAGTGCCAGAATCTCTCCTTGTGACTGCCAGGACTTGTCTAAGCAGAGGCATCTGGGCACAGGCAGAGCTCACTGGTCTAGTATTGAGGGTCGTGAGTAAATGGCTTTGTAAGCCTGCTTTGGTTCTTGAGGATGCCTGATCAGTTTAATGGGCTCTCCTGTTGAGGCTGTTTTATTATGGAGCTGTAAGGCAGAGGCTCATAAAATCCTGATGTTTGGGAACGTTAGTCACACAGGCTGTAATCTTAGTGAAGATTAAAAAAAACTCTTCTAGTGCCATGGAGTTGCTTCAGCTAACTAGTGCCTGGGGATGCTCCTCTGTTACTGACCCATAACTGTGCGCTGCCCCCAGTTATACAGTGTGTTTTCCTTCTCTAGGGTTATAACATTTGCTTAATGACTGGTTATCTCCATGATTTTTGGCTGGAAGTTGTCATTAGCTGTTCAGAATTGTGGGACTAAGTGCACAATGATTATAGAGGCTCCGATCTCTCATTTCCCCTCCTGTGCATTCACAGCAATCATGGTTTATTTGGCGTGCCCCTTGGTTCCCCCCCAGCACCTCTGCACTGTCTCCTCATGTAACCCGTTCTGTTGCATACCTTTTGTATGGGCTAGAAGGGAGAAAAATGAGGCTCCTTTGAGGAAACAAGCAAGTTTGGTGTACAGACTGTGTATAAATGCTTCTTTTGTTTGTGGACATCTGCATGACCATATTTAAGGACAGCTAACTGATGGTCTGCTAACTCAGTGGTCACCATAGCCAGCACCACCAGTATGCACCTGGAAGCTGACTTAGGCCTGGATATGGATATTACTCTCTAAATAGTCTCCTCAAGCAAAGTGTTGGCTCTTTTGTGCCTTGGACTCGTTGAGACGTCATGGTGTAGGCGAGGACATCTTTCAGCTTTAGCTCTGCAGGGTCTGGGTTAGGCAGAGCCGGGCGGTTTTAACCAGGAGTGTGCTCCTGCTGCGAGCCCCGCTGCTGCATGCCGATAAACCCTTCAAAAAGGATGCCTGTTTTGTTGCTGAAATTTGGATGCATCCTGCTTTAACATCCACGTACAGAAGTCCCTTTTCTGATAATGCAGCAGTTTTAAATATACTGTTTATTGAAATAAAGTGGTCTTGGTTTTTTTTTTCCGTGATATTGCTGGAAAAGATGATGCTCTTGCCTTGTTCTGTGTCTCAGACTGGTTTTAGCCACTGAGACTTCAGTAGCACTGATTTTCCTGGAAGGTGGGTGAGGAGCATAACAATTTCCCACTTGAATTTGAGCCTGTCCTAGCTGCAGCTGTGGAAGCAGGGTCAGATTCCGGCATGGGAGAGCTTGGTTGCCAGCCCATCCCTGGCCAGAGGACCACTGGATCTGGGCAGCCCCTGCCACGGACGCCACTGTGTACAACATTTCCCATCCCACGAGCAGCTGAAAGATCCTCTTGTTGAGCATTCTGTCGCTTCATGAAGAGCCCCGTGCCTGAGTTTGCTTCTGTGTCTTCTGGCACGAATTCTGAGTAACTTGTCCTCCTCAACGAGGCTTTGTGTGCCGTGGCTGATGAGCAGCTGCGCTGGGTCCAGTGACACCTTCCTATGGAGAAAACTACAGCTGGGCTCTTCTGGGAGTGGGGCATGGAGCCTGCACCACCCCAAAAAGCTTACCTTGCTTTTTTTTTTTTTTTTTAAACTAAAAATAAGCTCTTTCTTTCCTTAGCAGGAAATGGTTGATCTGTGTGTTACTGCAAGTCTAAAATGGGAATAGCTGATAGTCAGCGATGTGTAAATGTCTGCCGGCATCCCTGCAGCTCTGCAACCCCTGCCTGGGCTTGTGCAGCTGTCCCTGCCCTGCCTGTCCTTCCTGGGGCTGGCGTGAGGGCTGTGGCTGCTGCTGGCCCTTACGGACCCAGGACAAGCTTTTAATTTCTAGGGCTTGGAGCTAACGTGGTCTGAAATTGGCTCTGCCTTGCTGTGGTGCGAGGGTGTTGGGGTCTCGCAAGCACAGCCGCGGTTGGCGCTGGGTTTTGCCTCTGCCCTTGCCCCTGCCTGCCTTTCTGCTCCCCTCCTTTCAGGCGGGCTGGGACCCTACCTTGGTGTACAGGCTCTCGGCAGAGCCCTGGTGCTACTACAACCATACAAATCCTTTTCTGCCTGAAGCTAATGTAGAGCTGAAAATTATTTGTGGGTTTGTCTTAAATGCTGGTTCTTTCCTCCCATTTTAAACAGTGCATCCTCTTTTCCTAAACTAACAGATCGCCTCAATTTTTTTTTTTTACTTTTATTGTGGGCTTGTTGTTTAGTCCAGATGTTTTCAGTTAAAAAAAAAATAATAATACAATAGTGTTTGTGAAGACAGTCTAGCGTGTGGGAAGAGGAGGCTGCGGTAGCAGGAGGGTTGCAGCCTCACCGACCGCCTGTCCCTCTTCGATGGGGGAGAGGGCGTCAGCAGAAGGTGGTAGGTGCCAGGCTGGAAGCAGCTGTGTGTAATGAGCTTTAAGGCCACCTCCAGCCAAGTGCAACCCAGCACTCTGCTCTGAGCCCTGATCTGCAGCGCAGGCTATATTTGGTCTGAGATTACTCCCTGCTTGGTCTGGATTGGTCCCCGTCGGGACTCTGCGAGGTGGATTTCTCTTCCCCTGGCTAACATAAAAGCCCCCATGCAGCGTGCCTCTGTATTTTCCTCCCTCGCTGGCCACTCCAGCCTGCCCGAGCTACTGTCACTGCTCTCTGGTACCCTGCTGAAGCATCTCAGCTGGGGCTTTGCAGGGTGCAAGGTGCAGGATATGCCCCTGGTACCAGGGACAGCCTATTCCCCAGCAGCCATTAAGATGAAAAGCTCTTTTCTGTGTAGGAACCCATCCAGGAGAGGCCGGTGGAAAGAGGGAATTTTTCCCCCCTGCCCGCCCCATCCTCTGCTGTGTATTTTCTGGAAGGGCCATTAATAACACATTACTCCTGGGCACTAGCAGTGGCTGTTGGGGAGAAGTGTTGTCCTTTTGACCAGGGAAGAAGCAAGGCCGAGGAGGGCAGTGTGGCTGGGAGGAGAGATCAGCCCCCTCTGCTCGCAGACGGCGTATTGCCAGCGTTCCCAGTGTGTTGCCATGGCTGTGCTCAGATGGGGCTGCTGGTGCCAGCACTCAGGGGAGAAGTGCCACTCAGCGCCGTGCTGCAAGATGCCCAGTTACCTTGGCGATGCTTCTGGAAAAAACGTATAGAGGAATTGGGATGCAGGGGGAACATGCAGCAGAGAAATTGCTCACGGGGGTGGGAGCTGGAGGGGCAGCTGTGTGGATGGTGGGAGCAGTGGGGGAAAGCCCTCCCAGTGCACGAGCTGCCCCTGGTTACACACCGGGCCGAAGCGGGGTGGTGGCAGCGGAGGCAGGCGTGGGGCTGGGCGGTCTGCAACCAAGTGATGGATGGACTGGGATAAACCTGATAGAGCCACACCACGTCTGACGATTGCATGTGTTAGAGGAGTGAGAAGTGTCCTGGGATGGTGGGAGAGGGTACTCTTTGGTTTGAGGGTTTGTGGAAAGAGGTTGGAAAACACATTGCAAAGAGGAGTTCTTTTTATCAGAAATGGCCAGCTGCATCCCTGCATGTTTCTCCAAACCTCCTGATGATCTGCCCTAGGCACAGCTTTCTTCTCCCTTAATCTCCTAGTGAATATTCAAAAATAGATATACTTGTAGCACTGGAAAAGCCTTTTTCAGAGCTGTTTCGGCACTGCAGAGAACAACCCTTAGGAGAGACACTCAAAAAATAAACAGCAGCTGCTGCCATGTTTTCCCCCTTCCTTT
This sequence comes from Aviceda cuculoides, assembly GCA_035590195.1. Classification (NCBI taxonomy): domain Eukaryota; kingdom Metazoa; phylum Chordata; class Aves; order Accipitriformes; family Accipitridae; genus Aviceda; species Aviceda cuculoides. The sequence goes on from JAVJGG010000085.1 coordinate 37,329,700, forward strand.
CTCACCCAGTTTGTGGAAACCCAGTGTACCGCCGGTTCTCTTTCCCATCCGTTCATGGCTTTTCCCTGCCTGGTCCCAAGGCAGTAAAGCCATGGGATGTCCGCACCTGGCTGAGTTGCTGTGTACTAGAAGCCTGTTGTGCTGTGGCTTGGCCTGTAGTGCCTGAGTGTCAGGCTGAAGGTTAGTTGAGGTATATTTGCATCAGGGCAGATGTCCTCTGTGATCTCCGAGCCTTCTCCACCCAGCTTCCATGCCCTTTGCTGCAGATGGTCCCACCGAAGGCTGAGCTGGGGCTCCCACCCTTGGAGCTCCCCGGGGCTTCCCACGTGGCAGCCCGGGGAAGCTGTGCATATAGCAGAGAAATGGGCAGAAGTAGGATGTGGCGTTTCTAAACGTATGGGGTGATTAGAGGAGTTGCTGTGACCCTGCTGTGGAGGTGTGCCAAATGCTGGCAGGTACGTGGCAGCGCACGTTCTGGGCTGGGTGGAAAGCTGCCTCAGTCACATTGAGACTTGGATTAATTTACTTGTGGCATTATTAGTATGTTGAACCTTGCATCTCAGCTGCTCACAAAGACCCAGTGTTTGACTTCTGGATCCAGAAGTCGTCTTGAGCTGATGTGGGCTTTATAATGAATGAAACCTCTATGTCCATAACGTGGTGGTGGGTGTCCCTCTCCCATCTCCCAAGGAGCGCTGCTGGCTGATCCTCCTTTGCCTGTTAGAGCCGTCAATTGACCTGTCTGCATTCTCTCGGGTCGCAGCTGGCAGCCCTTTGCTTGCTGGGATGCCAAGTCATTCGATAGCTCAAATGATTCAAAATCCAGCAGGGAGGAGGGGTGGTGGCATGGGAGCCAGGGTCACCTGTGCCCCGGGTGGGTGGGCTGGGGGGGCTGCAGGGATGCGAAGCTCCCCAGGGTGCCGGGATGCCTCCATGTCTGCTGGCTTCCACGGGGATCACGCTATCCAAAACTGGAGTGGTGAGTACGGGAGAAGGAGGAGGAGCGGAAGAGTATATATAAAGCTTCTGGAAGGGGAAAACCCACCGAGAGGAGAAAATAGCAGCGCTGGTTTATTCTTTCCCCACCCTCCCTCGTACCTCTCTGCTTGTATCGTCTCTTAACTGTGCCGGCGGGTGCACTCCAGCTTCTGCACGTGTGTGTGCTTGTGTGGGACTGCCCTTCCCCTAGCTGGGCACCGACGGGTCTGGGGACAGGTTTTAGTGCTTCGGTGCTGCCTTCCAAATCATTGTGTCCTCATGTAGCACTGCCCTGGATCTGCTCATCTCAGTTGACAAATCAGAATGTCAATGGCCAGGATGCACCAAAACAAAAATGACGTTTAGGCCAAGTGACGCTAATGCTGCTGACCTCAGGAATCAACCTGGAAAACCCTGTTTTGAGCCCAAAAGTGACATCCTGCCAGTTAGCTTGTTTCATTCCAAAGCTGATGCATAAGAAAACTTAAGTTTTAATAGCCAATGATTACTATTCTGTTTAAAACATACACCGAGTGTTCATATTTCAAGCAGATGACAGTCAAACAGATCGCTGCTCGCTTACAGACACCAGCCTGGTATCTTCCAGCCCAGATGCTGGAGGTGGGGAGCACTGGGCAGAGCCGTACTGCCAGTGGTGCTGTGGCTGCCCGCGCCGGGAGGGCTCAACAGGGCTGCCACCGGGTTGGTGCCGTGCTTCTGCTCATCGTCACTGTAACGCCAATCCCGGGGCTGCCTGAAAAGCTTAACAGACTCAGAACATTTGTCAGTGAAATGTTGATCTGTCTTTGTTGAATGTTTATTTTTGCAGAAATATGTGAGTATTGCTTATTGAATATTTTTTTTTTCCTTCCTTTTCTCCTAGGATCCCGCAGGAATCTTTGAACTGGTGGAACTTGTTGGCAATGGTACCTATGGGCAGGTCTATAAGGTAAGAGCTCCACCTGAAGTGATCCTGTTTACCTTGGCCATGTGTTGAACATGGAGCATCCCAGCCCATCATCTTGGCTAGGTTTGACCTGTTTCAGGCCTGACAAGAAGCCTTGCTGAACTCCGGACTTTTGGTTTTGTGTGCAAGTACCACATAACACGCAGAGCTCTTATAATAAGCAATTCATATTAGTTCTGAAACTGTCACTAAAAAAATAAATCACTTTTTTTTTTTTCTCTTCCCCCAGTTGCTTTTTATTGATTATATGATGAGGAGGGAGTGAAAAGTCTGTGCTTTAATAGATAAATCTCGATCTCTTCGAAGAGCTGAGTTTACAGCTGCAATAGGCTGCCGAATGAGTTTGCTACAGTCTAGTGCTCTGCTCACACGTGGGCTGGCTGCCGCCCTTTCCACTGGCAGAAACCTGCTGTAGGAGAAAAAACACAACCGTCAATAGGCTTGCTTTAAATTTCTATAAACATCTGGAAGCAGCTCTCCGCATGAGAATAATGAGGGGGCTGTGGAGAACAGAATTTTAAACCCATTAACTTTTGTACAAGAATGTTTAAAATGTCCATCCTCTGCTAAATTACATCACCTGTCCTAAACACTTCTTAGCTTGGGGGATTTCCAGAATTTGTCATCTTGGTGGGGTTTTTGGATGATTCTTGTGGGGTTGGGGAGGGATTGAATTGTTTCAAAGTCTGGGTTTATCTGCAGTTAATATATTGGTGGGGAGATATTTCTCAGCACAGTTGTATGAGGAATTTGCCAAATACTTCAAGTCTGCTGGGAGACAATAGCTCCCCAGGCCCCATTCTCCAAAAACTTATGTATGTATGGGCACAATTTCTGTGTATATCTGTACTTGTGTGTGTGTGTGTGCGCGGACACAGAGATCCTATTTACTGGCCACAACCATACTGTCTTCTGACTATTGGAAAGAATATATTCATGTGCTTTTACTCCATCGCTTGGAAGGCATAGCTCTTGCCTGTCATGCGGTAAAAGACAGTGAGCTGCCCCTGCTGAAGAGAAGAGAAAGGTGCTTAAAAACTACCTGTCGATAAATATTTGTTCTGAACTGTGGTTTCGCCATCTTCCTGCTGCTGTAGGCTAATCCCATCAGTATGAGGATAGAGGGATTGAAGTGAGCTGAAGATTAACTGGAACTTCTGGAGTTTCAAGTGTGTGAATTTTTTGACTGGAATAAATTTAAAAAAAAAAAAAACCCAAAACAAACGG